>CM029021.1:190387373-190553355 GCA_016801055.1 Panax notoginseng | reverse complement strand
TTAGAACTTGTGGCTCATATGTTGTGCATGAGAGTTATTAAAAATAGTTTTGAAAAAGTCAGGGTTAGGATAGAGATAGTAGTTATATACACTCTCTATTGTAAAAACCTTATGTACTCAGATTATAAATATATAAATATATATAAATATATATATATAATATATATATATATATTAATATTTGCTCGGTTTCAAGAATTTAAGTGGGACTTACAGGGTGCCAGGAACACCAAGAATGATACAATATTCCCTATTGATACAATTAGAAAATAAATAAGATCAAATTAGACAAATACCTAATTAGTATATGAAATGAACAAGAAGATATATATAATATGTGATGCACAGTTTCTGAATAATATACCATTCAGATAAAAATATATGTACGTATAATGATCAGCAGCCATGCAACAAAGTGATATATAAGTTTGCATGCATGGCTCAAAAATCAAGTTTATATATTACTAAGAGGTAATTCAAAGTGATGCATGCATGTTTAATTTATACCTACCTAAGAGACCAAAAACGAAAGCCAAGATCTGAACAGTTGAAGCTGCCATTTCTCTAAATTAATTAAGGTCTTGGCAGCAGCCAAATGCTGATGATCTTAATTATTTTCTGATCAAGATCACTAGCTCGAGGGAAGTGATGATGAAGACTTGAGGGAAGCCTGCCTATATATATATATAATAGATGATCAGATGGAACAACAGTTGGGCAGAGATATGGAGATGAATGTATGGCAGGGAATTGAAGGGGCCTTATACGTCTACCCAAACCCAAAGGAGACAAGTTCAAAAGCTGATGATCGATCAGTAGATCAATATACCAAACTATCTCCACCGCCACCATTCATTTCCACACCCAATTTGGGTAATAAGTAATAACATTGGTTCTTCGACTAGGTTAATACAAGGAGACGTGTACTCCAGACTAACCACACTCTAAACCGTTCTAAAACATATGTAATAATTGATATTTAACTTTGACTGAATGGAGATCAAGATTCAATTCACGTCCTAAATAGAACTTTTGGGTCATCTGTCTCCTGTACAATAGTGATAAATTATTTATATTATAGAGTTGAGATCTTTTATATATATATATATATATATATATATATATATATATATATATATATATATATAAGTCTCAGTCTTGGTATACGTGTAATCATACGTATATTGTATACATATTTTTTTTCCATGTAAATATATATGCAGTTACATGCAAGTTAATTTGATTTTCTTATATATGTTGTAACACCCACATATCTTTTCTCTTTTCTTATTTGTTAGTAATTAATTATATAGTATAAGTTTGAATCGTATGTCCTTTGTTTCTATTCCAAGTTATATTTTCAAATTAAATTAATTACTCTAACAGTTATCCTTGGGAATTCATAAATGTGCTAGAAATTCTTAAATGTGTTTTAGCCATTGGTACTTAACAACATTCTCCAACAGTGGACATTGGTTTGCAAGATAGTACGTAGTAAAGATGTCAAATAATGCATCAACTAAAGCTTGATCACATGCACAATGCTTAAACAAAGACTCAGACATCTTAATTAACCATTATATGATGTAGGGTGGATCTCGTACCACTTGATTTAGAGCTAAATTGTCTATCCATTGATTGTTAAGTTTTTTTAGGTAACCCGCACTTATGCTACTTTAATTTTGATGATTAATGTTAGTCTCAAATTTGTCTAAAATCCATACGTCATTATTGAATTAATATGTATGGCTCTTAATTAGGACCCAACTTGATGTACTATTTCTTTGTTATTAGTGTTAAGAGTATAATAGTCCAAATGGTAAATTTTTATTCAATCTTTGAAATAATTTTAGACAAAACAAACATAATATGATATTATTTTAAGTTAAAAAATAAACACGTGACAATATCTATTTAATTCATGAGAATATAGTTCCCGCAATAATTATTCTTCAATTTTACCAATATTCTCTCAACGCAATATTAATTGAACACACTAATTAATGTGGGGGCATTAGTGGTCTAACTTTATTCTAAACATGTCTGAAAAAATTAAACTAAGAATTCTTAATATTAGAGGGCTGAATTAAAGGGTCAAATTATATCCCCTCACAATCAAAAAAGGATATATCTAAAATTTGAAATTATATACTATATGCCAGAAACTGCAAATTCTTTCTTCAGTTCTCGCTTGCTGGTCTCATTGCGTTCCATGCATGATGACAATATTTCAGGGTGGACAGAAGTGCCGTAGCATAACAAACCATTTTAATGGCCTTTAATTTAATTAAGTCATCTATATCGTTAGCTTAATTAATTAGGTGCATTAACATGAATAGCTGAGAACAAGTTATGCAGTATGCTCCATTTGTTAGCATAAATACACAGGTTTGACACTAATTTATTAGGTGGCCTTCCTCATTACCGAACCTCTTGACTCTGATAGAATAGACAAATTAAGAAAATTAATTTATTTGTTAATATTTTTGATATTTGGAATATTTCGAGAAACTAGCTAGATACTTAGCTTCATTGCGTTGTTACTTTCGAAACTTACGCCTTACCCAGGTTCTTTCCATTTCCGTTTAGAAACTTTGAAGATGGATGCATGGAAATTCGGTAGACTAATATCTGATATATCTAATTCGAATATATATGATGCCAAATAACACCTTTATATATAGTTTTGAGGTTGCAAGAGAAAAAGACATATATTATAAGCCTAACATATAGGCTATATATAGTTTCATGGATGTTTTGTAAGATAGAGAACTATATATATCTCGTGCATGTTTTAGATATATAGAGGTAACCCATGCACAAGCATATGAAAGAAAGTACATATGTATGTGAAATCCAATGATATTTATAGGGAAGTGATATGTTTACATAGTTTTGATATTTTTACATGACCCTCTCATATGAATAACGAGTATGTTTCATCTTCATGGGAGAAAGACTCACGTGGAAAATATCATTTTAATATGTGAAAATATCAGTTTCTTATTTGTATATGCATTCTCATGATATAATTCAATATATATCTCCTTTTTTTATCAAACAGTCCAAAACACTAAAATATATTAAAAGTGTAATTTGTTACAAAATATGAAAGAATTACAAAAAACAAAATCAAAGAGTAATTCTTTCAAATAAAATTACAGATAATGAGGGAAAAAAAGTACTCAACCAAAGCAACAACGCTAGTAGACACCAAAATAAACTTCTGAAATACAGTCATATCCCAAAATAATAATATATAGAATATGCAGCCGAACCGTTCTTCTGCGTGACAACAAAAGAACACATTGCAATGGAAGCGCCATATCTAAATCTGAATAATTCATTTTCAACAATTCATACTCTGAAAAATTAAAGTCTCATGTACAAAAAATTCTCCCAAACGGAAAAAGCAAAATCTCCCACGAGATGATAATAAAATCTACCCACAAAAAAAAATCAGTCTGGAGAAATCAAATCCCACAAAAAGGGAAAACAAAAACCGCAGGAGTTGAGAATAATTTGCTAGATCAAAATAAGAGATCTAGGGGAGGATACTTTCAGAAGAAGAGCCATCATCCCCCATATCTAAGCTGGAGGGTAGGGTTCTTGATTAGAGAGAGAAAAAAAAAGGAGAAAAAGTGAGGGTTCAATATATCTCCTTAATTAACCATGATTGATCTCATATATATATATATATATATATATATATATATATATATATATATATATATATATATATAAGATCTAATGGCTTGGGCATGGGTTTGGTTGCTAGTCTTCTAACGGCCAGTGCAGCTCCTACGAGCGTCCAGAAAAATAACTAAATTGGCATCAACTTTATTTGAATGTTCAAAGTGTAGAGTCATTTTTCCCGACCACTAGTAGGACATGCGGCCAGTCGACATAAAAGAGAACTTAATCCTACTAAATGAGTCTGACGCCACATGGAAGATTGGTAAATTATTGGGATATTGTCTGTAACTGAAGGGTATAATGACAAAGAAGTGGAATCTCAATTGAAAGAAACTATTGGAAGCAATGAACAATTAGATTTGAAGAGCAAGGAGGAAATTCAGAATCAACAATGAAGATACTTCCATGGAATACCAAGTCTGAATAATAAAATTGGAAGAAGATATAAAATGGTAAGATATCATGGGACTGAAAATATAGATGTCATGTTTACGTATAATCATTAAAGGTAGAACGAGGGTCAATCGTAGTTGAATGTGTTATCTTAGCTGATATTTTGTTCAAAGACTTTTTTTCAATATGAAATTAAAAGGTTTTCAATTTGGAAGGTAAATAGTGATAACTTTGATTTTCGATTGCTTTTGTACAGTTTGGAATTATGAAATTTTTATGCAATTTGTCAGTTGATTTTTATAAATTAGCATCAGTTTGTATCCGTATACCTGGGGGTCCAACGAAGTTGGGCAATTATTTTTTGTTAGAGCATCTAAGAGTTGTGGCTACTTCGATGGTTAGGGAATATGGTTTTGTTGGAGTTATGGAAGGTTTGACAATTTATATGCATATCGAGGTATTACTAATCGATCGTAGAGTCATTACTTAACGATCATATAGAGTAATGACTTAGATCGTAGAGTCATGACCAAACGATTGTAGTCATGCCCCTACGATTTAAGTCATTACTCTACGATCGTTTAGTCATGACTTTACGATCGTAGAGTAATTCAGCTGAAGTTTAAACCCATTGTGCAAATTGTGCGTGGAAAATAGTTTTTAAAAGCACTTTAGGAAGAAAAAAATTGTGTATTTCATACTACACCCAAATTCTAGACTTGTGTATTTGATTGTTTCCTTCAAGTAAATAACTAAATCTATCAATAAACAGGTATCAATTGATTGAAATTGCTTACAAATAGAACATTAAATATTACATCTTAACTACTATGGTCGAGGCATAAATTATCCTAATAACCGGATGAAATGAAATGTTTAAAACAAACTCCATATATTGCCTCAACCAACAAAAATTAAAATCATTTGCAACAAAAAAAATAAGATTGAATGATATCAATGATAAACAAACATCCTAATACTCTCTTTGTTCTTCAGCAAATACACAATAGCAACAACCAGATTAGATCTGGTTTTTAAGTCGATTGGCCACATGTCCTACTAGTGGCCAGGAAAAACAACACCACTTTAAAAATTCAAATAAAATTAAAAACAATATAATCATTTTCATTGCCGCTAATAAGAATTGTTTTGATTGATTAGCGATCAGATTCCTACCCAAACTATTAGATCTCCTATTAAATGGTAAGAAATCTAGTTGTTGGAATATATACTTAAGTTTTGTTCCGACAATCATGTCGAGCTAAGTGTAGTGTAGTTCGATCAGAGGCAGAACCAGGGGGGTCAAGGGGGGGCATATGGCCCCTCTAGGATGAAGCTTATTGCCGCCTGCTGCTGTCGTCTGCGACCTGCCCCTGCCGTATTCTGGTCATCAACACAAGGCTCAAGCAGTCGTTTCGGTCATCCAGTCGCGCCGGACAAGTTTAGTGAAGAGTTTGGCGCCCTGAGCGAGCTCCATAACCAGGTAGATCTTGGTCTTGGTGGCCATCGGGTGGTTGTTGAGGAGACCCATGGCGGCAACTTCCCGAAAGAGGTGGGGCTCCATGGAGGGGTCAGTAATGGTGGGTTTTTCAATGACTTTGATTGCCACGGAGGAATTGCAAACGAATTTATGGGTTGTATATGGGCTATAAAATTGGATCAAACTTATTTTGTGATTAGGAAGTCAACATATGACAACCTGTCATCTCACTGAGTGGAAATATGGAATGCTATTTATTTATTACCGTATTACGTACGTAAACTCTAGTTAATATAAGTCGGGCTTATTTACTAGAGCACGTGCTTCCCATTTTGATTAATTTTTATAGCTAATCATAGCAAAGCTCCATGTTGTTTTCTCCGTGAATAGTCAATGCCTAATTTCATAATTTTTTGTGTTAGAAAATATAGTACTACTATATCTTTTAAATTATTTATAAAATAGCAATAATACACCTAATGTTATCAACTTAACTCTAATTAACATTCATTTTTTGTAATTAAATATCGGTACTGTATATACAAATATATATGATAAGTAGTATTGTATGGAATACATTTTCTGTGTCTTTCCAAGGACCTTAAGTACTCCGCTCCTTTGTCGCTGCAACCTACGCGTTGCTGTTTCGGACCTTCGGTAACCGTCCTCAAATTTTGACTCCCCTCAAATTTTGTTCTTATTCCGGCACTGAGTTCGATATTCATGAGTCGCACAAGTCGGTGCAAGCTCCTTCTATGCATGGATTGGCACAAAATGAAAAAAAAGTAAGAAAAAAAAAAACACTTGAAAATTAACCTGTCAGTAGCTAGCTAGAGGTTAATTTGTTAGATATTAGTCCACGTCATAATAACAAGTTCAATTTATAGATTTTAACGAATGGGATCGCTCAAATTTCATCCATTATATCATATTTTTTACCTTAATAATTTATACAGTAATGAACAAAATATGTTAATAAATAATTGATGATATTACGATCAATTTAATAAAAAATTATAATTATTAATAATATATAATTTTACTGTTAAAACTTTAAAAGAATTTTCAACTATTGAATTTGTAATGAAAAATTCACATATTCATCGATTGGTGAAACAATGTCATATTATTTTTATTTTTGGAGCAATAATATTGTTCAATATTATAAATTAATTGACCAATGTTACTTTCAATTATACTATTTAAAAATTAAAAAATATTGTATTGAATAAAATTGAAAAAAATGTATAATGGAGTGGAGTAAATCCGAAAGATACAGGGACAAATTTCGTCGACGGGTATACGAAGTTCAAGTAAAAGAAGTACTAGATAAAGGTTTATAATAAATCACACAAAAGTTGAGAATAGGGGATATAGCTCAGATGGTAGAGCGCTCGCTTAGCATGCGAGAGGTACGGGGTTCTATACCCCGCATCTCCATTCCAGTTTTACTCTCTTTTTTAAACTTCATATTCTAGTGAAATTCTTTTTATCCTTTTCTCTCAAATTTATAATAAATATATCTCAATTCATAATTTTTTTTAATTCAAATAATGTAATTATAAAGTAATTATAATATACCACTCCTTATAAAATCATTATCAGCTTTTAAAAAAAGATTTGAGATATTTTTGAAATTCAGAATTAAAAAAACCAGTAAAAATTATGAAAGAATAAAAATTACTAGCAATTTTTAAATAGTTTATAATGTCTATTATTTTATTAATAAAAATAAGTAAAATTATGTCAAATTTGAGTTTGAAAGTGGTTTAAATTAATTTCAAAAAGTTATATTATAGAGCAGAAGGAGAACTAATTGTTATATTTATTGTTTTCAAAACTTAAACTAAATTATACTTCTTCTATTCTAAAATATAAAATATCATTATTAACTTTTTTAAAGAAAATTTAAAACACTTTTAAATTTAAAATTAATACGAGTTCTTATTTTAGTCAATACACTGATAAATATTATAAATTATTTAAAGAGTAATAATACTCATCATAAATTTAAAACATCATTATTGACATTTTAAACGAATCTAAGAGAGTTTAAAATTTAAAATTGATACAAATTCTTTTAATTTTAATTAATAATGATGAATATTATAAATTATCTCTCAAGAATAGTAAACTGTAAAATTTATCTCAAATTTGAGTTAAAAGATATATTAAATTAACATTCAAGAGTTGATTATTATCATATATATAGTTTGGAACAAAAGTAATATTACTTATTACTTTAAAATTAAAAATATTTTGATTAATTTTAAAAAGTAAAAAAAAAATCCCAAATGTGGAATGGGGGAAGTATTGCAAAATATTCAGCCGTGCCCGTCCGATCCTTTTATTTAAAATTTAAATGACTATCCGATTATGCCGCACGTACCGGAAGGAAGGTCAGTCATCAAACCAAACCACCACCTTAATTAATTAACTCCTTTCTTATATTGTTATGCACTTTTTCTTTTACAATCTATAATTTGATTATGTGCATGTTTTAAATTTGTTTTCCCTCATTTTATATGGTCATAATATGATCATTTATGCTACATTACATGCGGATTAAAGAGATGGAATGATTCATTAGTTATTCCCCCTTCAAAAAATAAAATTTATAAATTTAGGAGAAATAAGAATGATTAAATCCAGTCCAATCGTAATTAAACATCATTTTTTTCATTATACTGGAAAGTAGAATGATTCATTAGGAGGAATAAGAATGTTGAATATAAGTTGAACGTTGTTTTCGGCTTTGCTTGGTTGTTTGCGGGTTTGTTTATGAGGTTTGATCATATTATAATAGTGATGATATATTTAATTTCGAAATCTATTGTACTGGGACTGGGACTGGGAGCATTAAAAAAGAAATATTTGACAAATTTCAAACCAAAAACTTACACCAAGATAGGAAGGAACACATTACAGCAAGATTGAAACGCAATCAAAGAGAATACAAATGGAGGTAGGGTTAGCGATATCCCCTTTTTCTTAGTTTTGTACAGATTTTGTGATAGTCAACCCATACCACCACTACAGCCTTAGATTCTTGAAAAGCCTGTTACGGTAAAGGAAGGGAATGAGATAACCAGAAATGCACCATTGCTTCTTTAATTAAGACTCCTAAATCGAATATTTCTGATACACATAGTATTAACCTCCTATTTTCATTAACGTTTGGAAGATTATACTGTATGAATATATTTTTAATCTTCCCAAAGTGTGTCTCGACTTTCTTTTCATACGTGTTTTTATTACAAATGTGGGTTAATTGTTCCTAAGATGCTTGGGATTAATTAAAGAAATACAAGGGAATGTGTTTAACAAAAAATCGTCACTCATGTTCGGCTGGAGATTTGTATTATAGGATCATGCGCATGTTATCTAAAATTAGTAGGATTAGATTTCATGCGGTTCTTTTCTACTTAACCCCTGAAATGGATATGTTTCAATAACACACTTATATATATAAATTTTGCATGTATTTCTTAGATAATTTCGGTAGTCTTTTTCTGTTCTGTTATAATCTTTTTTGACATATACAAATACTATGTTTTACTTTCCGTGTTATTGACTGCTTATTTTTTAATCAAACTTTTTACAGCAGCTCTTTTTTCCAATGCTATACAACAAGGTCATACAGTAAGATCCCTACGAGCTTAGTCTTAAGCGGAATAAGCCTTTCCCTATTTAATGTACAGATATTGTTATCACTCTAATAGTGACATAAATAACAAAAAGAAGGTTAGATCTAATATTTAAGGTGCAATGCGTTGAGATTATAAGCAAATAAGAAATGGACAGGGATATGATACCTCTGCTCATTATCAAATCCTCTACCGTTGCTTCCAGTGGTTCTGTAACTGGGTAATGGTACTTGATCAGATTCTATTTGCATAATGTCCTTCACAAGCACGTCGTACTGTCTCTTCACTTCCTCCACTGATTTCCCACCCACAGCCCTGGCTATATTATGCCAGCGGTCAGGGGTGTCCCTATCATATATTGCCAAGGCCTCTTCAAATTGCTTGTTTTGCCTTTGCGTCCAGGAAGAGCCAGAGCTGCGCGAGGATGTGATGGAGTTTGACGCCATTGATATTACTTGTAGGAGATTCTACAACTCTAGGGAGCTAGTTAAATGAATCGGAATGTGGATGATGGTGAGATAGTTAGCGAGTTAAAAAACTAAGAGAGTCAACTAAAGGGAAAGATATAAGGAAGAAGGAAAGCAAAGAGATGCCTCGATCAAGGGGATGGTATGGGTAACAGGTTGCCACACGAGCTCCTTATAAGCAGGAGGAGGAAGTGGTGTGGTGGAGCAAGTTGGCGAATATATATATTTTTTTATCGTTACGCGAGGTACAAGAAGATGTGATTCCGTTTCTTAGGAGCCACAACATGAAGCAACTCTGAGGACACAAGAAGTGGAGGAAAATCAGTGAGAGTGTCAAAGGACAAGCTCTTTATGAATTCTTACAAAGTCCTCTTCTTGACATTTATTATATCATCACCAAGTGGATTTCCTAGAGAATTTACCCAGCTGGTGGGATTAGATCCCCAATATAAAACCTACCTATCAAAATAGATGCGCTGACAAAATGAGTTCTTATGCCCACAGAAATTTCACACTAAGATATTCTGTCAGCTTTTGGTGGAATATTGTTGCTTCTCTATTACAGCTCTTGTTTTTAACTTTCAATCACATTGTATGTAGACTATGAAGGTTTTTTTTAAAAAAAATAAATTTGCGGAGGCACCCACAACCACTTCCCTTCCATGTGCACTTGGTAAACCACCTGGCCCCAAAGATTATTCTTTTATATCAGTAAGTTAAGTAGGGATTAGTGAAACTTTATCCTCTCTTGCATGGTTTATTTGTATTAAAAGTAAATGCTACAAACGCAACCCCCCCCCCCCCACCCCTTATTTTTTCCTTTGTTGAAGTTTATGCTTGAATAGTGCATGTCATTGACTTGGAAATGGTGTGTTATCATTCTGCAAAGTCTGAGCATCATGACAAAAGGTTCTTTTGGCAGTTAAAGAACTGCAATATCTTCTGTTCCTATTTGTGGAAGAAAAAGAAATTCCAAATGAGACACTTTTTGTGGAACAAGGGAGTAATACTTTTTTCCCTTAGATAGGTTTTATCATCTCTGGATTCTAACAGTTGCATTCAGGTTGTTTCAGGCCTTTATTTGTTGAAGCTAAGAAAATGACCATACATTGCAGTAAATCAATCCAATATTCCATGTTTGTTTGCAAATGATTGGTTCTTGTACGTTTTCTTTTAGCCATCCAGCCGAGGAAGTTGCGGCCGCCTTTACTTTTTTTTTTTTGCAATGATCTAAAATACTTGATTCATTGACATTTCCAGTTTTGTGATATGAAGGGCTCAACTTTTACCTCTTCCTGGAGAGTAAGGTCCAGTTTGGACCAATTTGATTGTGATAACGGCTCATTTATATAGATCTAAATGATTAAATTCACAAGAGAAAAAAATTTGGAGGGTGGCCCATCTAGACTACTTGCTCGAGTCCATTGCTTTGAGATACTATCCACATGCGAGTGGAGGGACCCGTGAATATGTGATGTGCAGGTAATTGCGCTAGGAATCTGTATAACAGCAACCATTTCTTTGATATTTAGAATCCTTATCATCCCAAGTACATTTCTGGGAAATTCATTTCCATGGATTCCTTCCCTCCCTCCCTTTTAACCCTGGAAAGACGTGTTCTTTGGCCTATGTGTGGTCCCGTTCCCATGATTGGAAACTCGGGAACATTTTTTTTTACTAGCTGGTTTAATTTCTTACATGGTGAATGAATTAGACAATCTGTTAGGGGGTTGTTGATAAGTGAACCTGAAAACTCTTGAATTCCCCTATGCAAATTGCATGGTCCACTCGAATACTAGCAAAATCTTGAGAAACCCACCAAGATGGAATCTTTGAGGATAAAAGAAAAATTTTTGGTGTTTGATAAAAAAGTGGATCTTTGGGTACTGATGGAATGGAATGAAATGCTCCAAAAGATAAGGAGAGATAAGCGCATCAGGAGCATGAACCAACCAACCGGAATTGCAGACTTTACAGTTGGTAAACATATGCTTTTTAGTAGATTATACTACTCCAGTATTAATTGGACAAAGATCAAGAGACTAGAGCTCCCAATTAATGACCAATCATCAATTCCTGTCTTTAGGCAAAAATGTTCAGTCGAATAGTAGTAGCAATGAGGTCTTGGGATCCAAAAATGTTAAATTTCAGCCGAATATAGCAAGAAAAAAAACTAACAATTTTATGATATCAATGTACACATCCAAATTGCACATACATAGATATATATTCATTCTTTAATCAACTGTCTGTCAGGTTTTAATAGTAATCTCCCTTGATAAAATCATTTAGTCGTTTCACCTCCCCACTTTGCTGCTCCACCACTGCTCGTACAACATCTACTATTGATATCATTCCCACTATCCTTCCGTCTATCACTGGGACGTGCCGAATTTGATTTTCTATCAACATCCATCAACAAATTTAGCTGTAAACTAGATTTTGACTATTTATCCATAACTAAATTAATTTACCTGTCATCACCTGCATTGCCCGAAGAATGTTGGTATCAGATGTTACTGTGATCAGCTTGTTCTGTAAAAGTTACTAAAATATTAGGAGGCCAGGGCATACAGACAGATATAGCAATATGTCCTTAGCAGAATATATAAGAATATAGGATAACCTGCTCAGTCATGATTTCCATCACTTTTATGTGTTTAGAAGACCTTTCCTGCAGGATCATCTTCCGTAGATAGTCTGTCAATTTGTCATTAATTCCTAAATATCTTAATATATTGTCAACGAAGCTCTTCTTATCACTCTTACAAGTACCATATATATTTGGTGCTTTTGCTGCTTGCTTTGCAAATTAAACTGTATATATGGAAATCTAAATAATGTTATGGTGATTTGTTACCTCTTTCTGTAAAAATTCCTGCGATTAGCTGTTGATCTCCTGGCTTTAAGACCACCAAAGACCCGATATTATGTTGTGCCATCTGCATTTTCATATTATTGATTCTGAAAGATTTAGTATTACACATAGTATACACTATACTGTGGTGTGGTATATCTAATTTATGCAACTAGCCACGTTCTTAATTATCACTAAAACTGTACAATTTGTGGATGCGGTGTGGTGCAGTTATGCTATGCAGTGTGGTTTTTATTTTTTACTAACTACATGTTGTGGTTATAATTGCAGTTGCGGATGCACTCCTAAAACCGCACCGCACTTTATAATAAACTATATATGTTTTCAAGTTGTAGTGCATATAATAGAGTTGTAAGTGAATAATATAATTTAATTTATTCCTTATGAATTTTAGTCATTTGTATATGTAATATTACATTTAGTGTATTTATTAGTTCCCTTCAACTTTATGCAAATTAATATGAAAGACAAGATAATCCATGATAATCACTACTAGTACAATAAACATAAATGACGAGTTAGAATTTTATTTGCGGCGAGTTATTGAAATCTCTTTAATTAATGTAATTAAGTCCACAACTTTATTTATTTTTAGTTTTAACCTATGTAATAGTTATTCCTTACATATTATTCATGTATAGTTGCAATTTGTAAATTGAACTTTGTATTATTTATGTTGTACATAAGATTTTTAAATAGGTATGTATTGAAGTGAAAATAATTTTCATAATAAATTAGTAGTATAAAGATTATATATTATAATTTTATATATATATATATATATATATATATATATAAGTGGTTATGCAATCGCAACCGTATAATTGTGGTTGTTAATATTAGTAAACGCATTACGATTGCGATTGCAGTTGGTGTTTGTAACCGCACCGTTCTCTCCCTTAGTTATATAACCTTGTTATGTTTGAAAAAAATGAGGAAACTTACTTTCTTTACAGCATCTTGTACGGTGTCATCACTGCGGCACCAGATCCAACACCCAACTTTTTCTTCCCCCTTTGTCATTAGCACTTCGGCCACGGTCATATTCTCCAGTCCTTTATTCTGCTGCATTGTGGGAGATTCTGTCGCCATCCCCTTCTGCATAATTGAAGAGGAGGCGACACATCCAAAGCTCGAAGATACTCTTTTTATGGCGCCTGTGTGTCTCAAATGTGAGTGTGTTAGAACGGCAAGCCTCAGTGTCTCCTGGCATGATCGTACAAGAGCTTGCATTTTAATCCTGTAACTGTAAATAAAAATGAAGAATATAAACCTGCCAAGACAATTAATTTGAAAGAGAGAACAAAATATTCCCTTAAAAATGTGATATTTCTAGCTAGAGTAATGTATGGGTGGTGTGTTCTTTTCTTGAATAAGTTGTTGAAGGAAAAGAATATTTGTGTTGTGGTTTTAGCTGGCTTGCTTATCTGAGAGGGCATGCATGAAAAGTGGAAAAGAAGCCGAGTAGTAAAACTATGGAAAGTGGAAAGAAGCAACACCAAAATGCCCAAGTCACCTTCCAAAGTATCAAACTTCAGTCATGTTTATTTGCGGCTTTCGAAAATTATTGTTATATTTTCCTTTCTAAAAAGGGTCTGGAATCTAAAACTCTAAAAAATCAATTTCGGTAACTTGAGCCAAAATCTGCTGGAAATGAATCAGCATTTGTATGTTTCGTTGAGAGGAAAAACATTTATGGAACAGGGTTAATCAGAGAATCTCAGTATCTGAAACAAAAAGTTAAGTTGCCTTGCAGTGAGAAACAAAGGAGAAGTCACAAGCCACTACCTACATTTCCAAGGTATCAAAACCTAACTTATTTATTGCCAATCCAGTTTATCTTTTACTTGGGTTTTTATTTTCTGTCTAGTGTTGTTTGTTATATCTCAACAAGGCTAGGAAACCCACCATAAAACCTAAATTTTAAACAAAAATGGGGGAACAAAAGTCGAGATTCCGCTTTCGCCTACCTTGGTTGCTTCCATCTGCACCGGCTCCTCGTCCTCCCGTTGTAACACGAATCCCTACCAGGGTCACCAAAACACAAACTCCCACCCCTACCCCTACTGAACCAGAAACAAATATCCAGCCCAATGCCAATCCCACAACTCCTGCTCAAAGGCCACCATTCAGGCCTCCAGGTGTTGCCCCAGCACAACCATCTCCTCCCCAAGCTCAAACATCACCAAGAACCAATTCCCAATCAACAACCACCCAAGCCCCTACTCCAACAACTCAGAATACACTTGAAACCCAAAGCCCTGCCCAGTTGACTGATGCTTCTTCTACCCCCACAATTCAACCTACAATTGAAAACAAAAACCCTTCCAAGACTACCACCGACCCCACCCCTATCCCCACAATTCCAGCTCAGATGCCGCCATTGACACCTCCAAGGCAAGTTGCAGCGCAAAACCCTCTTCCACAAGCTCAAGCATCACCAAAAACAGAGTCTCAACCCTCTTCACCTTCTCGTGCAGGTTTTCAATCCCGATTTTCTTCTCAACCATCATCACCATCTCGTGCAAGCACTCAGTCCCGAGCTACTTCTCACCCTCCATCACCTTCTCGCGCACTCCCTCAATCGCGAGCCGCCTCTCAGCCCCGATCACCATCCCGTGTATCCCCTCAATCACAAGCTGCCTCTCAGCCCTCGTCCCCAGCCCGCCCCAAGCCCCAAAAATCATCTCAAACAGTCCACCAACCCAGTTTGGCATTTATGCCTTCAGGGCAAACATCCTCAATTCCCTCCGAGTCTCTCACAGCCACAAATGTGCAACCAACAGCAGGAACAACTACTCAAAGCCCTTCTCCACCGAAAAAATTAAATCCCACAGAGGGCTCCCGGCCTACTCCTAGTTTCAATAATCCCCTATCACCCGTCTCTGAAGAACAAAACCAAGCCATGTCTCCACCACAGTCATTAGAAGCAACTATTCAACCCACTGCAACTGCAGCACAGCCATCAGAACAATCAGGTCCTATGGTTGCTAAGGAGATACCTTCGCCAAAAAAGAAATCAGATAATACTGTAGTTGGTCGTTACTCTAAACCCCCTACAAACTCAGATGGAAATCCAGTCAAAACTAAAAAATGGAAGGAAACAACAGAAAATACCACTGCAGTTGCATACGAAGCATCAGGTTCAATAGCCCATAGAGAAGAGCAGCCAAGGGTTGCATTTCAAGCAGAAGACAAGCAGCTGGAAAAGCAAGATATAGTTCCCAGAAAAGAGGTGTTGAATGAGAATACCTCCATCTTGAACGGTAAGCAAACTAAAACCATGATTTCGCACCCAAAAGACAAAAGCATACCAAGTGAATCCCGTCAAAAACACGGTGAACGACTTTCCATGCAAAAAGAGATCACGAATGACATCTCTAAGTTTGCTCATAAGATGGCTATTGCACATCCCGAGCAACCCATGGAGGAGAAACAGGTGAGTGTGATAACCCTGATTGGTGAAAATAGAGGAGCATCCATGCAACTAGGTTCCGAGTCAGCAAAAAGAGGAGGAGCAGTCCACATTCATAGAAGCTATAAGATCAGCCCTAATGATAGTGCTGAAGCCACCACTGCCAGTGATGGGGAGGAAAGCTCCAAGGGAATAAGGTCAAGAGATGCAAACACCAAAGATCAGGTGACAAAAACACACCTAAACAGCAATACCCAGGGTATCAATAACTCACTTCTGTCCAACAGTTACATCACCGAAAGGAACCCTGGTGTTCATCTGACTATCTCTCGTAATCCAACAGAGCCCATTAAGTCAAATGAAGAATCAGAGTCCCTCAAGGCACGCAAGGCTGAAGTCAACATTACCCCTTCCCAAAAGCTCACATACGAGCCCACAATTCGAAGGAGATGCCTAAGAGGCCTCTTCATGGAACCAAGCGATTCTGACCCAGACAATCCTATTCCTGAAAAGCCTCGGCTTCATGGATGCCGCTATAGCTGCAGAGATAAGAACAAAGATAACGAGATAGATGACCTCTGACCAATTATATTACAAGGATGCCAGAAGATATCAAAGTTGTGTACATAATATAGTAAACAAATATAATAAGGATGCTACATCGTCCAGTACAGTAACATACTTTTTTTATTGTACTCTGGAGTTGCAAATCATTAGACATTTGCCAAGGAATGATGCCTCGCAACGTAATTTTCATGAATATATTAAAATATACACAACAGTACAAAATATACAACCGATAAGAACTTCTGTAACTAAAAGAACTAACTTCCTACAAATTAACATAATAAAGATGAAGTTACATACAATTCTGATTCTGCAATAAAACAGTTTCTGGAACTTAGACCTTCCTCTGAAGAAAATATCTACAACCAACTTCCACAAACAGAGCATGATAAGGTTATTAACAGCCCACAGGCTGGTTTAGTGTCAAAGCTGCTTAAACATATAGCAAAGGCTTGGAAAGCAGAGAGAGGGTAGGGATAATCCATGGTAAAAATGTCCTTCCCAATCTTTCCAAATTGTAGTATCACTTTCTCTTGTTCTACTTCTACAGATGGAATATCTTGGGCCGGATCAACAGCTGGTAACACGTCCTTTGAAATTCAGACACCAACACTGCAACTGTTGATGCCATCTAGGAGCTTTATTTTTCAAAACTAATGGATGTCCTTTGTTCTGGATTGATTCCAATGGTTCAGTGAGATTCGTGGAGCTAAGCTCTTGGAATTTTCCTTGCAAAACTGAAAAGGGAGATAAAATAAATTTGTAACTTGATTTGTCCCAATCCTCTTGGTTGTTGAGATAAAATTTGAAAAGCCAACGAATTTAAATTTTCTGACTCTGATATTAGTGCTTCCACCATTAGAAACCAAATCCCAGACAAAAAAAAATGCAAAAACAATTGTTTCCAATACCGTTTCATTCCACTCACACGGAAACTTGAGAATTTTCAGATCAAAAGCGGAAAGAAAACGGAAACTTTTCACGTATTGTCTCCCTTATACAAAACAAATACAATCTGAGATCGGAAAATATGGAGTAATAAGCCCAAGTACTTGATTCAATTTCTGGGAGAACAAACATATATATATATATATATATATATAGTCTACCCTTACAACACATCGTGAGCATCTGATACAACACATCGTGAGCGTCCATCAGATGATCTAATGATTTAATAGAGGTCCCGTCTGCAGTTTAATTTTTAGTATTCTGCAGTTTAATACTACGGACAGAACAAATGTCAAAAATTCCCTTTTTGTAACACAACATATTTAATATTAAATAACACATTTTGCATAATAAACAAAATATGACAAATGAAAAAATTTATTTTTTTGAATAGAAGAGGAGTACAAATCTAAGCTTAATTTGCACATGCATTCTCCTATAATATATCCATTAAATATCTCCATCTATACAATAATTTTTGGTACAAGGTAAAGATCATGTTTTTTTGTGCATTAATTGAGCATATATCCATAATCCATGTCACTGTCTTCCATATTTGCTTCTATATATTGTGCACCCACTAGCAGGCAGCAGCACTTCTATTGCTTATATTAGGCCTTTTGCATCCTGTTAGGCTGCTGCTGCTGCTACCTTTTCCATTATTTTAAGCTGGTGGCATGGCATTCATAAATAATGGAAAAAAAATTATTTGTTTATTCTTTCATTCTCGAATCTTAAAAAGTTTACGATGACCTAAATAAATAGGAATAAGTCTAGCCGGACAGGAAATTGGGACCGGAAAATTGGACCGGTCTAATTTTTTTTTTATACAGTCTGTAGAACTCTGTATTTGTATATATATCCAAATTACACCTAAAATACTATATTTTGTAAAAATTCTTATTAAAATAAATATTATATATTTTTTGAAAGTCACAATAAAAAAAATAAAAAATAAAAAAAATTAGACCGATCCAATTTTCCGATCCTAATTTCCTATGCGTGTAGCACTACTGAATAAATAGACCACCATCCACTCATCTACCCATAACAAATTCAAAAGAATAGTATAACTTTGACATTTCAACAACTTGTATTTTACTCTACTATCATATATATAATTTATTTTATTTCTAAAAAGGATTTAAATTATTAAGGTCATATTGAGCTTCTGTTTCTTACCGTTTCAAAAAATATTTTCACATATTTTTTTACTTCTTGTGGAGTAAAAATCCGTCATTTGGGGAATTAAAAAAAAAAAGAAACAGATATTTTAATATATTAAAATAATATTTTTACACTGAGTTTTTTTTTTTTTTAAACAACGGTCAATCGAAACTATCTATATACTTAGATGTATGAACAGGAATTCATTACCATTAATTCTTGTCAAAATATAAAGTCAAAAAACAATTATATATGTATCAGACGTTATTGACCGAGTCATAAATATCGATCGGCTAGAGCCATAACAAATTAATCTTGAAAAAATATCTTTTTTGTTTGTTCCACAGAAGAAGCCAGCCTGGTCAAGAATAGGAATTTATTAAAAAGTCAGTCAACTCCCAAAGTTGAATTCAAATTATGAGTTAACAGGCCGTGATCATGATGAGGTCATTAGCTAGATCATCAACATACCCAACTTTTTGTATAAATAGTGTTCTCTCCACAGGTTAATAGAAATCAAAAAAAGATAAAAGTCTAAAGCTCTTATTATTAGTGCTCACTTATCCTAATTATTACTCAGGAAATCAATTTTGAAATGGCTGAAAAAAGCAAGATTCTGATCATCGGAGGAACCGGGCAAATGGGAAGATTCCTGGTGGAAGCAAGTGCAAAGGCTGGGCACCCCACCTTTGCTTTGGTTAGGGAAAGCGCAGTTTCAGATCCTGTTAAGGCAAAACTTATTGACAGCTTCAAGAGCTCCGGTGTAACTCTGATTTATGTAAGTACAATAAATATATATTACTATATATATATATATATATATATATATATATATATATGTTAATTAATTATGTGAAGAATGAATTTATTTTGGAACTGCAGGGAGATATGTGTGATCACGAGTGTCTGGTGAAGGCGATAAAGCAAGTTGACGTGGTGATATCAGCTGTAGGTTTCTTGCAGTTAGCGGATCAACTCAAGATCGTTGCTGCAATTAAAGAAGCTGGAAATGTTAAGGTATATAGGTTGCTGCTGCCTGATCTGTTATGTTCTGTTCCGTTCTGTTTTGTTCCCAAATGCATTAAATATTGAAATGAATTAATGTAATTGTTCAGAGATTCTTCCCTTCGGAGTTTGGAAATGATGCGGATCGCAGTCAAGGTGTGGAACCCGTAAAATCAGCATACGCAATTAAGTCTCAAGTCCGTCGAGCCATTGAGTCTCAAGGAATCCCTTATACCTATGTGGTAGCCGGTTCCTTTTCTAGCTTCTATCTCCCTAACTTAGCTCAGCTAGGACTCACTGCTCCCCCAAGAGATAAAATTGTCATCATCGGAGATGGAACTCCCAAAGGTATAGCTATATATATGTATATAATATCAAGGACCAAATTAATTAATCTTATTTAGAAAAAAAAACAACCATATATATTTTGCTTGAAATTAATTAATTGGGCGGTGCGGTTGGTTTTGTAGCAATATTTAATGATGAACATGATATAGCCGCCTATACCATCAAAGCTGTGGATGATCCAAGAACAGTGAACAAGATCCTCTACGTCAATCCTCCTAAAAATATTTACTCCCACAATGACTTAGTTTCCTTGTGGGAGAAGAAGATTGGCAACAAACTCGAAAAGACTTATCTTTCAGAGGAGGAACTTGTAAAGCAAATCCAAGGTATTATTGCAGTGCAGTGCAGGTTTACCAACCCTTTATTTTTTTTAATTAATTAGAACAAATTTGCCGAGTTAGGTATATGTGTTGATCTTAATTAATTACTTCATATTTTTTGCAGAGGCAACTATTCCGCTTAATGTTATATTATCAATCAATCATTCAGTTTTTATCGGTGGATATAATGCCAACTATGAGATAGATCCATCTTATGAAGTCGAGGCGGCTAAGCTTTATCCGGATGTCAAATACACAACTGTGGAGGAATACCTTCAACAGTTTGTTTGACAACTCCACCCTCCACCCTCCACCCTCCACCTACCTAGCCTACTTATAATAATAATATTTCTTACTAAAATAAACAAAATATCTGTACTGTATTAACGTCACGGTTTTGCTTTTATATTATATAATCATATCGTCTCATCCATCGTGTGTTGTTTGGGGCCTATACGATCCCATCTTAACCATTGTTTGTGTGAGATAATAATGTCGTTTGTAACTTCATCCTACTTCGGTTTTTTGTATTAATAATGAAATTTATAATAAGAGATATATATATATATATTTTGTGTACATTGAATTGCTTTGCTTGAGATGAGTTGCGGCAGGTGTGGTGTGGATCCAAAGATGTATATAGTTCAATTGGATTAAAAATATAAAATATAAAATAATTGATCATATTCAATTCACAGCCGTGAAAATTGACCATTACATTCTCATTCCTCCATTATCTTAAAGTCTTAAACCACGGCAAGTGTGGATCAAAAGATGTAGTATATAATTTCAATTGGGTTAAAAATAGAAAATACAAAATAATTGGTCATATTCAATTCATAGCGGTGAAAATGGACCATTACATTCTTATTCCTCAATTACCTTTAAATCAAACCAATGATGAGGTTATAATTAGTAGTTAAGACTGAGGGTCTGTCAATGAGTTCGTATTAATCTAGTGATTAAGAAGACTATTCAATCTTTTAAGTCTTGGTAATCGATTATGCTTAAAACCCAAGCATATTTTGATTACCTACCGTTACACTACTAGTGAAAATGGTCATATTGGGTACTGAAAATACCCCCCTCCACATTTTCATAATTCAATTACTCATAGTTGGAGCTAAAAAGTCAGCTTGTGAGTTTGACAAACTCTTCTGGGTTGATCACATTTTATTCAGCTTGAATAATTGTTGTCATGTCCGACGAAACTTCGGACACAAGCACCCCCATCATCTCCAGAACTGTTATATTGTCATTGAGGAAATGCAGCTCTTGAAAATTGACATGCGCCCCCCCCCCCCTCTAGAACAAACAGTCTATCATTCTGGCTTCACAAGAATTTCAACCCAAAATTTGGCTCCAGAGTTGGTGCTAGAGCTGGCGCCTGATCAGGTGGTGCTATAGCTACAAGTGTTCTTCTGGGCAACAATCCCCTCACTCTGCCACTCGCCATGATCCCTACTGCTTTCTCACCTGCAAAACATACATATATGTAAACTATTGCTCTTGACAAAATCGTATAATGAATTTCAAATAATATATTACTGTACATCACATACCATTGGAGTCCAAGGAGGGTTTTGCAGAGGCTGACATGCGGACAAGTGTAGGGGTGGCGACTGTCAGGAGAGCCCAGAAGAATAAGATCAAAGCATAGCTTCTCCCATTCATTTGTTGGGGAAAATATGCATATGATAGGTAAGTTCTATACTGGCTGCAAGGTTCAAGTCTTTTATAGCAGTTTGGATGGTAGGAGAAGATACCTTTGGTTGAGGGCTTAGCTCAACTTAGCTGGCCTTGTTTTAGATGCCAATTAAATAACTTCTCGTGGCCATATAAAAATTTCAAGCCAGCCATAATTGTATATCCATATTGGGTAATATATAGTATTATTGTGATGATATAATAACCCTATATTTTCTTCTTCAGTAGTTGGAAGTGGTTATACCAATCGGATGAATGATTAAGACTCCAACTGGCAAATCTTGATACAATAAGTTCGGGTCTGATGCAACCACTGGTCCATTAATATACAGTGACCCCCCCCCACCCCCCACCCCCCACCCCGCACCCCCCAACAAAACAGGTCCTAAATTATGTGTAATTTTCATTGAAATGGTTACACTTCTTGCCAAACACTATCAAACAATGTCAACACACGCACACTAATAACCAGGAAAAGAGAAGTTGTCACCATCAAATTAAAATTTTAGTTATCTGTTGAACCAGATATCTATCTATCTATATATATATATATTGTCAACTATCAGGTATAGTCTATACTAAAATACAATACAATAGTAAAGGAGAAAATTATTAGGATTCCAGTCATCCGGCTTACATTTTCCTTATGGTTTTCAAGAAAAAGGTATCCGAAACATACAATCATCCTGCTTCGAGGAACTCGAAGCATCTAAAATATAAACACATGTTCCATCAAAAACTCAAGAATACAAGACAGTCAGTCTGTGTGTCAATCCTACCCTGTATGTCCTATTAGGAGTATGTTCAACTTCAGTCCCTGGATGAGCTGCTACTTGCAGCAGACTTCTTCCCAGTATACCTCTGTCAAGTTTCAATAAAAACAAGTTCCATCTGTCACTCTCAAAACATGACAAGATATAATGGCCAACAACGACTCTCACCACAACTTCAATAAATTTATTGAGAACTAACAGAAAGGAGATGTACGGTGGAGAAAGAAAATTTTGGATAACTAAGCTCTCACCTGCTTTCCAATGTTGAGTGGGACATATTTGTATTTAATCATGTGCATAATTTGGCGCTTCATTGTGAGGACAAATAGAACAATCCAATAGCATAGAAGAATTGGCCAGAAAACAGGGACATCAAACACAGAAAATAAGGTCATTAAAAGGGCTACACATAAAGCCTTGGTGATTGCATACCTGAAACCATGAAACAAAATGAAAGCTGATATCAAGCAAATATATCTTGAACACTTCTAAAATAATGGAAGCCAAAGAAAATGTAGATAAAAATAGATTATGTGTGATCAAACATGTATTTGGTTAATCCGTCACTTTTCTCTGTCTGAATTATGACAAGAGCCACTAATGCTTAGTAATTTCTGGTTTTTTTTAGGCCTCACTCCTAAATTTTGAGCTACCTCATATTCAACAGGTAGCTAAGGTGTAATGAACCCTCCACAAAACATCAACAATTTTTTTTGGCTTTTTGCTAACTATCGTGAAATCAATTATATATATACACATATATATAATTGACCTTGAGCCAACAAATCTTTTCACAAGGACCAAGTGACCCTTCGGAGGATTTGAGAAAGTAAGAGATCTCTTCAATCTTGGTGGCCAAATAAGAGGGACTTGTCAAAAAATAAAAAGCAATCAAAAAATTAGCCTCTTTCACGCTAAAATCTGCACTTTTGTGCAAGTCGCAATCATGCTTTGACTCTAGACCAACTACTCATCTGCCAACTCCTTGAAGACGAAAGCTTTTTTATATATAAATAAAACCTCGACAAAACTTTTTTGATGGAAAAGGACTCCTAATTGCAAATTGATCTGAAAACCCATCCCAACTTCTGAGAATATCCCTTCTAGAGTTGTCCTAGTTTACATAAAGAAGATAGGGATCAAAAACACAGCGTAACAACTTATAAGAAGAAAATGATTGCAGAAACCACAGGAAAAAAATATTTACAATAAAAAACCTGAATAAACAGGTATAAGTTTATCATATTGCTCGGGAAATAACCACGTGGCATACCAAAATAAGGATGAAAAACTCATAAAACAAGTCATTTACTACAGATGCAAAAGAAAGTTTTGCAGCAGATGAGGACTTAAAATAACTCTACTATTAACAAAACCCAGCCATGGTAATATTTTTTTCCCATCCTGAGATAGCCATATTCGCCTAACAACTGACCAATACAGTAGACATAAGAAAGGTAGGTACTTCAATAATTTTATATCTAAATAGAATGCAAACACAAGTTCTGATGGGTACTTGAAAACAAAGTGACTACAACCAATAAGTAAATGAATCTGCAAAATTTCATTCCTTGTGAAACCAAGGACCTTGACTTATAAATTCTTTTACATGTTCAGCATTCGAGATAGAAGTAATAATGGAACTTGCACTCTGCTATTTGAATCTTGAATCAATAAAGGAAACAGTGGTTCAAATACAAAGGCATTAAACACTACTGCAAATGGAGAATAAGGATATTATAGTCTGTAAACAATGATGAGAACATGACTTCTCCAAATTATGTCAATGTGGCATGTATATGAAATAAATTACATACTACCAATAAGGTAAAATACCCAAACTCGAAGAATAATGCAGTGGGGAAAAAGTTCCATCTATAGAATAACATCTGACATTGTAAGACCATGTGGGAAATGAAAATCTCACCAGAACTTGAACTCAGGAAGACGACGAATGAAAGGCCTAAACTCATCAGTTTCCTTTGTTGGCAACTCAGCCCCGTCCAATGCTTCCAGTTCCGGATCAACTTTAGGTGAAAGAAATCCAATCAACAGGTTTAAAACATAGATTCCAAGACCATAAGACACAATGTAGAACCCTTGAAGAAAATAAACCCTCAAAGCATATATCACAGCAACAACAAGAGTTCCAAGCCACCTATGAACCGGAAGAGGTGTAGACCTATCCAAATAATATTGAAACGCCCTCGAGAAATCATTCCTCCACTTAGCTAGAGGAGCCATTGCAGAAGAACCTTCACCCCCAACTCCATCCATGGAAAATATTGCTCTAAACTTCCTGCTAAACCAAAGAGATGAAACCTCAATAAACTTACGGAACCTTTAGTTTCAAGATCATTACCATATTCTATTTTCCAGGAAGGCGAAACGGGAATAAAAGAAAAAATAATAAAATAAATTCTCAATTTCAGGGCTATAATAACTTTGGAGTACAACAGTAAAGAAACCCAATTTCATTCTGAAAAAAACTGATCGTTAATCCAAGTTGAATGAATATATTACTCCTTTGTATCTGAAGTAATTAATAATGTGGAACCCAGAGATTATGTTTCTAATGAACTAACATAATTAGTAACATAGCTTTTCATTTTCACAAGTAAACATAAAAGCAATCACCCAGGGGAAACAAATGTAACATTCACTTACATCATTAAAAAAAAATTAAAAAGAAAAACATGAATAAGCAATTGAGATAAAATTGGAACAAGAAAACCAGTTAAACAGATAAAAGATTGCATCTTAAGCCAATATGTCAAGTCATTCACAATTATAAGTAGATAAAGATTGTAACCCTGGTAATCAATAAGACCATCAGATAGTGGGAGAAAATATATTCAATATAATTTAGGGGGGAGGGAGTGACTCACCTCCTGCAAAAGTAAAATTAGGGTTTCACGGGTTCCGGCAATCCGCAATCGGATGGGCAAGATTTCAAAGCGAACGATCAATGCTTCTTTCTTTCTTTTTCCCTAGTATATAATTGAATTCGATGAAACTTATACGCCAAGAGAAGGGAGGTGATCGTGAATTTGATCCCGAATAGCAAGACATGAACAAGTAAGATACGATCTCTCTACGATGACTAAGTCATTGTTTGGACTGCAGTTTTCTTTTCTAATCTGATTTCCGCAAATACCCATTTTTATTTTTACAAAAACACTCTAAATAAATAATTATTATTATTAATATTTATCAGCGTGATCGATAATTAAAAAAAATTAATATATCATTTCTTCTTTAGTGTTGTATACAATAAAATCTCTATTTAGGAATAGACATGGGATCAAACTATTTGTATTCTAATTGAGAGGTTATTACTAAATAGAGGTATTGGTACAAAATATTTTCCGAACACCCAAAAATATCAACTTTAACAAAAATATCAATAAGAATTCCCTAATAATTATTATTTAAAAAATATTTATACAAAATAGTTTTTTATAGGAAAATGTGGTCTTTTATAGAAAATGTAGCATTTTATAGAAAAATATAGTCCTTTATAGGAAATATAGTCTTTTATAGAAAAATGTAGTTCTTTATAGGAAATGTAGTCTTTTATAAAAAATATAGTCTTTTAAAATTAATATTGTCTCGTATATATATATATATATATATATATATATATATATATATATCTGTGTGTGTGTGTGTGACGCCCCCAAAATTAGGTATACATCACCCATCTTGGGTCGTCAGATACATAGTACAGAATACAAATACAACTTACTAATACAACTATCGTGTACAATACAACAAAATATAAACTGTGAGTTTGAATACAAATATTATCTTCTAGAGAGTATTCATACTCAAAATGAGTCCTCATTACATTTATTAACACACTATTACATAGAATAGTGAGGACTACTAACTAATACTATCATTCGGACCATCACTCCGTTCCCCGACTTGCCCCAGCTACGTTCTCATTTCCTGAAAAGAACAGTGAAAGAAATGATGAGCTCAATTAGCCAGTAAGAAATATTATGACTAAGATAATGCAGAATAAATTATCATTAGCCTTCAACAATGTTAAACTGATAACATATAATAGACATCAAGTTTAACTGCAGCGGAACAAGCAATCCATTAAAAGAGTCAAGTAGAAAATAAACTTCACTATCTTTTATGATTTAAAAGGTTTTTCAACACTGTGATCGCTGGGACTCAGCTTAATAAAATAATCCACATCATCGAATCACCCCTGCACTACGGCCAAGGATATTCGTGTATTCATTAATGGTCATGATCATACCAACAACTGTCCATCAATGCACTACGAGCCAATGAGGACTTTTACCACATCATTTGTAATATTATGGTCATGATTATACCGAATGATCCCTGGTCATAATCATACCAAGTCCATCTATACACTACAGGCCACAGATGACTTTCAACATTTTATAAACATGAGGATGATGACAATGATATAATAATTCAATAAAACAAGTTCAAGAATTAATTTATCCAAGAATTAACAACGTCCAAATTGTCAACATGATACTGCTTTGTGTAGTAAAATTTAAGAATGCTTAGAAAAAAAAATTCATGAAAAGATACTGGATGAACCATAATTATCAAGGATATTCCACTAATTTCATGGGGTATAGAAGTTAAAACTTAACCAACCGAGTATAGTAAAGAATGGAATAACAAAAGAAATCACCCGGCATGCGATAGACCGCACAGACAGGTTATTCCAACAGAATAATAAATAATGGAACCAGGTCCGGCGTAAACGCACAGACAGGATATTCTGATAGAATAATAAATAATGGAACCAGGTCCGGCGTAAATGCACAGACAGGATATTCCGACAGAATAATAAATAATGGAATCAGGTCCAGTGTAAAACACACAGACAGGATGTTTCAACAGAATAATAACAAGACGGAACCAGGTCCGGTGTAAAACACACAGACATGATGTTCCAACAGAATAATAGAAGAATGTCACCAAGTATAGGGTAGACCACGTATACAGGTTATTCCAACAGAATAATAAGAAATGGAATAACAACAGTTCTCTTCATGAATAAGAAAGAATAACACCCCTTACCGTTTTAAAGAAGAGCTGAAATAAGGAAGTCGTTAAGTAGCAGAATACTCTTCTTCTCTCTCTTTATAGTTTCTCTCTATAGTTTCTCTCTCTAGAGTTCAGTGAATTCGTAAGAAATAATGAAAGAATGAGCTGCTATTTATAGAAAAATAGAATGCATAGTAACTAATCCATGAACGGTCCAGATTGATTACTTTAATCTGACGGTCCATATTTAAAAAAAAAACTTTTAAATAAAATATAATATATTCTATTTATAGAATAACTTTAATAAAGTATTCTGTTTTATATAAAAAGATATTTTTGTTTTATTACGTTAATAATACGAATAAAACAAAACGTCATTATCGCTAAATAATTCATATTATTAACTGACAATAATTGAATCAAACTGAGTGACTTCTCACATAAGCATTAATAATCAATACCGTGTGCTACTATGCAACCACACGTATTACTGTACTTTTACTACCGATTAGTTCAACAGTATCAATGCTAAAACTTTCGCCGTTATTTTTAATAAAATATTTTTGTCGTTTTCTCAATCCGACAATAATTCCGTTTTGGGATCCACCAATGATTGTGCCGTTGTACGAATATTCCCTGTTAAAACGAATATTCCCCGATCAATTGAATATTATATAACAACTTGCGTACTTTGTAAAATTTATAAATATTACCCACAACTATAACATTATATCAAATTAACTCCATAATATTCAAAAATGATATTTATAGAAAATTCATCTTTATTTATAAAAGTTGGGGTCTTACAACCTCCCCTTCATATGAAATTTTGCCCTCGAAATTAGGGTACGTACCTGGTATGTCGAAGAGGTAAGGATACCTTGATTTCATTTCAGATTCTAACTCCCAAGTCATTTCCTCAACATCGTGGTTTCTCCACAAAACTTTGACTTGAGGTATAACCTTGGAGCGTAGAATATGTTCCTTCTTATCCAAGATTTGAACAGGAACTTCTTCATACGTCAAATCCTCCGCTATTTCATCCGGTTCTAACTCAATAATGTGGTTCGGGTCTTCCACATATTTGCGTAACATGGATATGTGAAAAACGTTGTGAACACGAGACATACTTGGCGGTAAAGCGAGTCTATAAGCCACAGTTCCTACTCGATCGAGGATTAAAAATGGACCGATGAATCGAGGATTGAGCTTTCCTCTTTTTCCAAATCTCGTAACTCCTTTCCATGGAGCAACACGTAAGAACACATGATCTCCTATATCAAATTCCACGTCCTTTCGATGAAGATCAACATAACTTTTTTGTCGATCTTGTGAGGTTTTTATACGTTGTCGGATCGTTTGAATCTTTTCTGTAGTCATACGTACCAACTCCGGTCCCAACAACGTTGCTTCACCCACCTCATCCCAGCATACTAGAGAACGATATTTTCTTCCATACAATGCTTCGAATGGAGCCATGCCAATACTTGCTTGATAACTGTTGTTGTAGGAAAACTCCACCAATGGTAAGAACTTGTCCCAACTTCCCTTGAAGTCAAAGACACAGAGTCTTAATAAATCTTCTAGAGTTTGAATAGTCCTCTTTGATTGTTCGTCCGTCTGAGGATGATATGCCGAACTAAATCGTAAATCTGTGCCCATAGCTTTTTGTAAACTAACCCAAAATCGTGAAGTGAATCTTGGGTCTCGATCAGAAACTATGGATACTGGCATACCATGCAGTCTTACAATCTCGTTTATGTACATACGAGCAAGACGTTCAAGTGTATAAGTTTCTCGTATCGGTAAGAAATGAGCAGACTTGGTCAATCTATCAACAATGACCCAAATCGCATCTATACCTTGAGAAACCTTAGGAAGACCGGTAACGAAATCCATGGTAATGTGCTCCCACTTCCATTCTGAAATTTCAAGTGGTTGTAATGGACCTTTTGGTACTTGATGCTCCGCTTTGACTCGTTGACAAGTTAGACACCTTGAGATAAACAACGCTATCTCTCTCTTCATATTGCTCCACCAAAATATATGACGAAGATCATGATACATTTTGGTACTTCCAAGATGGATTGCAAACGGTGTGTTGTGCGCCTCAATCATGATTTCATACTTTAAATCAAGGTTGTTAGGAACATAAAGTCTGGAGTTGACTCGAAGTATTCCTTCTTCATCGATTCTTGCTTCCGGCATAGCACCTTCTTGCACTTTCTTCCTCATACGCATCAGCTCCAGGTCTGTAGCTTGAGCAGCTTTAACTTTATCGATTAAAGTTGGTTCTACTCGTATATTCGTCATCATCACATAGGTCCCTGGAGTCTTTAACTCTATCTCCATCCTTTGCAAGTCACACAAAATGGGCCTTTGTGTTGACAATATTGCACTCGTACTTGCATATGATCTTCTACTCAATGCGTCAGCTACCACGTTCGCTTTTTCAGTATGGTATTGAATGGTATGATCATAATCTTTCAACAGTTCAAGCCAACGTCGTTGTCGCATGTTGAGTTCCTTTTGAGTGAAGAAATATTTGAGGCTTTTATGATCCGTAAAGATCTCCACCTTCTCCCCATACAAGTAATGCCTCCAAATTTTAAGTGCAAAGACAACAGTTGCCAACTCTAGATCATGAGTAGGATAATTCCTCTCATATTTCTTGAGTTGTCTTGATGCATAGGCTATAACTTTTCCATGTTGCATGAGAACGCATCCCAACCCTTTGCTCGAAGCATCACTGTAAATGACAAATCCCTCCGAGCCAGATGGTATTGTTAGAACAGGTGCTGAAATGAGTCTCCTCTTAGGTTCTTGAAAACTCTGCTCACATTCTTCGCTCCAACCGAACTTTGTATCTTTTCGAGTCAGCTGAGTTAATGGAGTAGCGATTCGAGAAAATCCTTCCACGAATCTCCGATAATAACCAGCTAAACCAAGAATGCTACGTACTTCGGTCATTGATTTAGGTTGCTCCCAGCTTTGAATAGCTTCAATCTTTGCCGGGTCAACCGATATTCCACGACTTGATACTACGTGCCCAAGGAATGCTACCTCCTCCAGCCAGAACTCGCATTTCTTCTACTTGGCATAAAGCTTGTATTCACAAAGCTTTTGGAGTACCAGCCTCAAGTATTGATCATGATCTTCACGGCTTTTGGAATAAATAAGGATGTCATCAATAAAAACGACCACAAAGTGATCCAAATATTCTTTGAATACCCGTTCATCATATCCATGAAGGCAGCAGGAGCATTAGTCAATCCAAAGGACATGACTAGGAATTCATAATGCCCGTACCGAGTTCTGAAAGCCGTCTTTGGAATATCCTCAGTTCTAACCTTCAGCTGATGATATCCAAAACGAAGATCGATCTTTGAAAAGAATTATGCTCCTTGCAACTGGTCAAACAAGTCATCAATACGTGACAATGGGTGTAAGACCCCAACTTATTAATGAATAAAATTAAATTTTCTCTAAATATTATTGTGAATAATAAGGGGTTAATTTGATATAATACTTTGGTTATGGGTGAAATGCGTAAATTTTACAAAATAAGCAAGTGGTTATAAAATATTCATTTTGTCGGGGAATATTCGTTTGGTCGTGGAATATTCTTGCTGTCGGGGAATATTCGTACGACGGCGCAGCCTTGTGTGGGCCCCATAACGGAAAGCGATTGGATGAAGAAAATGACAACTATAAGTTATTTATAAATAACGGCGTAGTTGTTACCGTTAATACTGTTGGAATACCCGGTGGTTAAAATACAGTAGCACACGGTATTGCACAAATTATTGATTCTTACGTAAGAAGGCACTACTCAATAATTGTTACAGTAGTTATTATTCAATATTTTATTTTATTGATTCAATAATTGCTGCGTTGATATTTTATATTATTGTTGTTTCAATAATTGTTGCTGCACAGTATTTTCCATTATCAGATCAATAATTCTTATTATTTGAATAATATTATTAGATAACATTATTGGCAATGTCTAGAAAGTTCTGTCTAAGGAGAGGTTTGGTCATCTAATTGCGCGCCAGTAAGGAGAAATCCTTATTGGAAAGCCCCCTCTTTCCTGGGAACGGTCTGGTTGTCATAAATGTGATTCTGTAATATTATTTATGAATAATTAATTATTGACTCATATGATAAGAAAATATTTATTTTATATGGATATAAATGAGAGATATATTTTTGTGGTTAAAAATGAAGGAGTTAATGTTGAGGTTTTTATCCGTATTTTTTGTCGGAATGGAGGTATTAAAAATCAGAGTTTTTAAGATATTTTGCGGGGGTTATAATTTTTAATCCGACCGTTGGATCGTGGCAATTTTTGGATATGTTATACATATATAAGTTGAGTATATGCCCACAAATTTTGAACCGTTAAAAATGAACGTATGATTTATTATGAATTTTACAAGATGACTGGTTCAGAAATTGTTGAATTTTCGGAGTTTATCATTTTGATGGAAAATTCTAGAATTGGTGGGCCCCACTTGTGGTTGGTGAAGAAATGTGCTGAATTATATTTCAAATGTGGTAGGTGGGAATAGTAGCAGGTAAAGCCATCAGGTTGCCGGTCAAGCCTACTAAAATTTTCCTATAAATAGATGGATAAGTTAGAATTGAAAATCACACCAGAAATAAGTTTTCTCTCTTTCTCTCTCTAGATTATTGAGTGTATTTTGTGAGTATTTAGATACTTTGAGAGTTTCTATTCATCAGAGCAAGTTTCTTTCAGCCTTATACCGGTATTCCTACCAGAAGTACTGATATTTTGAGGTAAGGGATATTATTTTCTTCTTAAATGATATTATTTTCTTCAATATCATTATGCTGAAATATTGATATGAGTTTTTATCAAATTTGGAACTTTTTGTGTCGGGGTTACTATTCATGTATAAGGCACTATTCACGTATACGGTACTATTCACGAATACGACACTATTCACCGAAAAATAAAATTTTTCCTTTTTGTCCAAGATGTCTATTATGGTTACTATCTTTGATTGTATCCATGTTTTGATCTTTATTTTTGAATTCTGCTTCACAATTGATTATTATGAAGTATTATTGATCTTGGATAAACTGTTATACGAATCCCTAATATTTGTCTTTCTGTCTCACTGGATTCGTTTCCTTTAAAATATTTTTCATCATCCTCAGTCCTAAATGATGATACTATTGAATATCTTTGGCCTGTAGTGCAAAGATGAATGATTAACTGATAAATATTTTTGGCCCGTAGTGCAAAGCTGAACAGGTGTTGAGATGAACATGACCGACTGGTGATACAAATGAATATCTTTGGTCTGTAGTGCAAAGATGATTATTTGGTTAAAGATGATTATTAATCGATGTTACAGGGATAAAATATTGATGATGGATTTTTAAATCTTAGAAGATAGTAGAATTCTTTCTCTACTTGACTCTTCTAATGGTTTGCTGTTTCCGCTGCAGTTGTTGATCTAAAACTTGTTGTCGATTATATTCTATCAGATTTTTCCCTGTTGAAGACTAACGATAATTTGTTGTATATTATCTTAGTCATAATATTCTTTACTGGGCTAGTTGAGCTCACCCTTTTCCTTTTTGTTCCATTTTTCTTCTCAGGAGGTGAGAACATAGCAGGATCTAGTCGGGGTATGGAGTGATGGTTCTAGAAAGATGTTTTAGCAGTCCTCACTATTTCTGTAAAATAGTATTTGAATAATTGTAATGAGGACTTATTTGAGTGTGGATATTGTCTAGAAGACAATATTTGTATTTAAACTCACAGTATGTGTTGTCGTATTTTGCACGACAATTGTATTATTGAAGTTGTAGTTTACTTTCTGTACCATGTATTTGGCGACTCAGAATGAGTGTTGTATACCTATTTTGGGGGCGTCACAGTTGGTATCAGAGCTTAGGGATATGATCCCTGGCTGAGATGTGAGACAAGAACTAGGAGGGGAGAGACGGGAAATTCCTTCGCTAGTATGACCTGACTAAGTTTATTTGGTGTTTATTTGGTCGATCAGAGTATAGGGATAATATATGACATGACTATTAACCCTTGTTTTATGGCAGTATTTAAGAATGACAGCTGAGAACGTTAATAATGGAGTAAATCAGACCGTGGAGACACCTTTGATCACCAACCAGGGGAACGTGTAACAGGAAGGCAATATTTCTCCTGTAAACAACGTTACCGAGCAAACGATGAATGATGGAATGTTTAGGAGCTTTTTGCAGTTCATGCAAAATCAGACGAGGGAGACTCGTGTGCAGAATACGGGTGAAAATGATAACAACGCGCGGTTTGTCACAGCTAAGCAGTTCAAAGAATTGGGACCACCAGAATTTAAGAGAAAGCCGGATCCGATCATGGCGGAAACGTGGGTCAAGTAAATTACCAAGATATTCGATGTCTTGGGATGCACGGAGGACCAGAAGGTTCCATTCGCCACTTTTATGTTCCGCGGTGAGGCAGACTACTGGTGGGAGTCTGTGAAGCGTACCCAGCCTGACGCACTCAACATGTCCTGGGAAACATTTCAAAAACTGTTCAATGACAAATACTTTCCTGAAAGTATTCGTCATATGAAGGAGGTGGAGTTTATCAGACTGGAACAAAACAACATGACGGTGTCCCAGTACGAGGCGAAGTTTGCAGAGTTATCCAGGTTTGTACCTCATTTGGTCGAAAATGAGGAACGAATGACAAGGATGTTTCTGAGAGGTCTAAAACCCGAGATTCGACAATATCTTATCTCTCATAAATTTTCTTTATATTCAGATGTTGTAAACAGGGCTCAATTATTAGAGCGAGATAATGAGTATGTGCAACCGAGGGACCACAACCAGGGTCATACCGGTGGCGGCAGTCATCGAAGCAATAAAAACCAGCAGGGAGAAAAACATTCGGATAAAAGCGGTAACCACTCTGGTGGTAATCGTGGTCGTGATAATAGAAGGAGCGAGTCGGGAGAAGATTTCAATAAGAGAAGGTACAACAATAATAACGTGAAGACGTCAGCACAAACATCAACTGTTTCTAGGGGAAGAGAACGACCACCGGTTGTATGTTACAAATGTGGGAAAGAGGGACATATCAGCCCAAACTGCCCACAACAATCCAAGGTATGTTATAACTGTGGAAAGGAGGGTCATATAGCTCGAGAGTGTTCTGTACCAAAACCAAGTTTAGCGGGGATGGTGACTCCAAAAGTTGTCCCGGATAAGTCGAAATCAGCGGTTCCTAGAAGGGCGTTTGTCGTGACTGGCCAAAGCGCGAGAAACCCGAACGAGGTGATCATGGGTAAGCTAATCTTGAATTCTTGCGAAGTTTATACTTTACTAGATACCGGTTCTACCCATTCTTTTATCTCTCCTGCTTGTGCTCAACGTTTAAACTTGACTCCGGAGAAATTAGACTTTGACCTATTTGTGGAGACTCCGTTAGGAGAAACTTTCATTTCATCCACTATTTAGAAATCTTGCTTGATTCAGGTTTGCACTATCACATTACCTGTTGACCTTATTTCTTTAAAAATATTTGCTTTTGATGTGATTTTAAGGTTAACTACTCATCATGCCAAAATTGATTGCTTTCGTAAGGTTGTTAGTTTTCATATTCCTAAGCAACCTGTTATTCGAATTCAAGCAACCAAACCATTTGAATTCAAACACTTTCATATCAAGCCACAAAGCCATTCGTTTATTAAAAAACGGATGTCAAGCTTTCTTAGCCCATGTCATGGACTTGAACAAAAATACGTTAGATTTGAATGATATTTCTGTTGTTAGTGAATTTCCTGACGTATTTCCTGAAGAATTTCCTGGCCTAACCCAGAGCGTGATATTGAATTTTTGTATTGATCTTCAACCCGATACAAAACCCATTTCTAAAATCTCATATTGAATAGCTCCTATTGAACTTCAGGAGTTAAAAACTCAACTATAGAAGTTGGTACCCGAGCCTCTATCTGGTGACTTCCTTTGTGGAATGCACCAAAGCCAGACTCTCCGTAGGGGACGCCGTTCTGCGGTGGCAAACTGATAGGTGTCATTGTGACGTGCTATCCAAGGTTGGGATATGAGTCACAGTTGAGAGCAATCTAAGTCGGTAATCGAAATACGTAGCTTTCTGGGCTTAGCTGGTTGCTATCGGAGATTCGTGGAAGGATTTTCTCGAATCGCTACTCCGTTAACTTAGCTGACTCAGAAAGATACAAAATTCGTATGGAGCGAGGAATGCGAGAAGATTTTCCAATAGCTCAAGAGGAGACTCATTTCGGCACCTATTCTGATAATACCATCTGGCTCGGATGAATTTGTTATCTACAGCGATGCTTCAGGCAAAGGGTTAGGATGTGTTCTCATGCAACATGGGAAAGTCATAGCCTATGCCTCGCGACAACTCAAAGAATATAAGAGGAATTATCCTACTCATGATTTGGAGTTGGCAGCAGTCGTTTTCGAGTTGAAGATCTGGAGACACTACCTTTATGGGGAGAAAGTGGAGATCTATACAGATCATAAAAGCCTCAAATATTTCTTCACCCAAAAAGAACTCAACATGCGGCAGCGACGTTGGCTCGAGCTGTTGAAAGATTACGATCATACCATCCAATATCATCCTGGAAAAGCAAACGTTGTAAGACCCCAAATTATTAATAAATGAAATTTAATTTCCTCTATTTATTATTCTGAAATAGTAAGAGTTGATTTGATTAATGTGGTTAGTTATGGGTAAAATGCGCAAATATTTTAAATAAGCAAGTGGTTATAAAATATTCATTGTTGTCGGGGAATATTTGTTTGGTCGTGGAATATTCTTGTTGTCGGGGAATATTCGTACGACGGCGCAGCCTTGTGTGGGCCCCATAACAGAAAATGATTGGATGAAGAAAACGACAAAAATAAGCTGTTTATAAATAACGGCGTAGTTGTTACCGTTAATACTGTTGGAATACCCGGTGGTTAAAATACGGTAATACGCGTAGCACACGGTATTGCACCAATTATTGATTCTTATGTAAGAAGGCACTACTCAATAATTATTACAGTAATTACTGTTCAATATTGTATTTTAATTATTCAATAATTGCTGCGTTGATATTTTATATTACTGTTGTTTCAATAATTGTCACTACGCAGTATTTTTCATTATCGGAGCAATAATTCATATTATCTGAATAATATTATTAGATAACATTATTGGCAATGTCTAGAAAGTTCTGTCTAAGGAGAGGTTTGGTCATCTAATTGCGCGCTAGTAAGGAGAAATCCTTATTGGAAAGCCCCCTCTTTCCTGGGAACGGCCTGGTTGCCAGTACTGTGATTCTGTAATATTATTTGTGAATAATTAATTATTGATTTATATGATGAGGAAAATATTGATTTTATGTGGATATAGATGGAGAAAATTTTTAAATGTGACAATTGTTGAAAATTAATATTTTATCTTTTTCTGATAAAATAATTCATTTAAATATATTATTTTAATAATATATTGATGGTGGTATTTTTACAATGAATGTGGGATATATGAGTATATGAGGAGGAAGAGTATTTTTGTGGCATTAAATGATTAACACATGTTTTGTGTGTTGGTGGACATAATTCTTGACCGAAAATTTATTATTGACTGTAAAATTTCCCGTTTATGAATTTCGGTCAATTTCTGTTTGGAATTTGGAAAAACTTTCTTCTGCAAAGTTGTAGAGAATTGAAATTCCTATAAAAACTCGCGAGATTTGAATTTTCTGAATAAAGGGCTATTTTTTATGAATTATTGAAGTTCTGAAGTTCCGAAATAATTGATTTTTGGAAGTTTTAATTATTTTTATTAAGAAAAACGTTTTTGACATTTGAGTGGCACATGTTAATGGTGGAAATCAGCTGATGTGGTGTGCTAAGGAAATTAAGAAAATTATATTATTAATTTATTCGATTTTCTGCTTTGGTGTTCTAAGCATTTTCCTATAAATAGGGTGATTAGGTTAGAATTGAAAATCACACCAGAAACACAAGTTTCTCTCTATTTCTCTCTCTATATCGAGCGTATTCTTGTGAGTATTTGATACTTTGAGTGTTGCTATACGGTGCAAGTTTCCTTCAGCACTATATCTAGTATTCCAGTCAGAAGTACCGTCTTTCCGAGGTAAGAGATGTTATTTCTTCTTAAATGATATTATTTTCTTCAATATCATTATGCCGAAGTATTGATCTGAATTTTTATCAAATTTGGAACTATTCATGTCGGGGTTACTATTCATGAGTTACTATTCATGAGTTACTATTCACGAGTTACTATTCACCGAAAAATGAAATTTCCTTCTTTTCGTCCAAATATCTATTCTGGATACTAGCTTTGATTGTATCCATGTTTTGATCATTCTTGAATTTTACTTCACTATGATAAGGTAATTTTGGACATGGATAAATCGAAATACGAATCCTTAATATTTGTTATTTTGCTTCACTGGATTCGTTTTCTTTAAAATATTTTTCATCATCCTCAGTCTTAAATGATGATATAACTGAATATCTTTGGCCTGTAGTGCAAAGATGAATGATTTCTGATGAATATCTTTGGCCCATAGTGCAAAGATGAACAGGTGTTGAGGTGAACATGACCAACTGATGGATATCTTTGGCCTGTAGTGCAAAGATGACTATTTGATTCAAGATATTTATTGATTGTTGTTACAGGGATAAAATGTTGATGATGGGCTTTTAAATTCATAGATAATCGTAGATTTCATTCTCTACGTAACTTCTCTATGAATTATTATTTTCTGCTGTGAATATTGAATTAAAACTTGTTGTATATTGTATTCTATTAAATTTTTTCCTGTTGAAGACTAACGATAATTTGTTGTATATTATCTTAGTCATAATATTCTTTACTGGGCTAGTTGAGCTCACCCTTTTCCTTGTTGTTCCTGTAAGACCCCAACTTTTATAAATAAAGATGAATTTTCTATAAATATCATTTTTGAATATTATGAAGTTAATTTGATATAATGTTATAGTTGTGGGTAATATTTATAAAATTTTGCAAAGTAAGCAAGTTGTTATAAAATATTCGTTTGGTCGGAAAATATTCTTTTTGTCGGGGAATATTCGTACGACGGCACAATCATTGGTGGACCCCACAACGGAATTATTGTCGGATTGAGAAAACGACAAAAATATTTTATTAAAAAATAACGGCGGAAGTTTTACCATTGTTACTGTTGAACTACTCGGTAGTAAAAGTACAGTAATACGTGTGGTTGCATAGTAGCACACGGTATTGATTATTAATGCTTATGTGAGAAGTCACTCAGTTTGATTCCATTATTGTCAGTTAATAATATGAATTATTTAGCGATAATGACGTTTTGTTTTATTCGTATTATTAACGTAATAAAACAGAAACATCTTTTTATATAAAACAAAATACTTTATTAAAGTTATTCTATAAATAGAATATATTATATTTTATTTAAAAGATTTTTCTTTAAATATGGACCGTCAGATTAAAGTAATCAATCTGGACCGTTCATGGATTAGTTACTATGCATTCTATTTTTCTATAAATAGCAGCTCATTCCTTCATTATTTCTTACGAATTCACTGAACTCTAGAGAGATAAACTATAGAGAGAAACTATAGAGAAAGAGAAGAAGAGTATTCTGCTACTTAACTACTTCCTTATTTCAGCTCGTCTTTAAAACGGTAAGGGGTGTTATTCTTTCTTATTCATGAAGAGAACTGTTGTTATTCCATTTCTTATTATTCTGTTGGAATAACCTGTATACGCGGATATACCCTATACTTGGTGACATTCTTCTATTATTCTGTTGGAACATCCTGTCTGTGTGTTTTACACCGGACCTGGTTCCGTCTTGTTATTATTCTGTTGGAACATCCTGTCTGTGTGTTTTACACCGGACCTGGTTCCGTCTTGTTATTATTCTGTTGGAACATCCTGTCTGTGTGTTTTACACCGGACCTGGTTCCGTTTTTTTTATTATTCTGTTGGAACATCCTGTCTGTGTGTTTTACACCGGACCTGGTTCCGTTTTTATTATTATTCTGTTGGAATATCCTGTCTGTGCGTTTACGCCGGACCTGGTTCCATTATTTATTATTCTGTTGGAATAACCTGTCTGTGCGGTCTATCGCATGCATGGTGATTTCTTTTGTTATTCCATTCTTTATTGTACTCAGTTGGTTAAGTTTTGACTTCTATACTCCATGAAATTTGTGGAATATCCTTGATATTTGCGCTTCATCCAGTATCTTTTCATGAAAATATTCTCCTGATCATTCTTGAATTTTACTCCACAAAGCAGTATCATGTTGACAATTTGGACGTTGTTAATTCTTGGATAAATTAATTCTTGAACTTGTTTTATTGAATTCTTATATCATTGTCATCATCCTCATGTTTATAAAATGTTGAAAGTCATCTGTGGCCTGTAGTGCATAGATGGACTTGGTATGATTATGACCAGGGATTATTCGGTATAATCATGACCGTAATGTTACAAATGATGTGGTAAAAGTCCTCATTGGCCCGTAGTGCATTGATGGACAGTTGTTGGCATGATCATGACCATTAATGAATATACGAATATCCTTGGCCGTAGTGCAGGGGTGATTCGATGATGTGGATTATTTTATTAAGCTGAGTCTCAGCGATCACAGTGTTGGAAAATCTTTTAAATCATAAAAGATAGTAGAGTTTATTTTCTACTTGACTCTTTTAATGGATTGCTTGTTCCGCTACAGTTAAACTTGATGTCTATTATATTTTATCAGTTTAACATTGTTGAAGGCTAATGATAATTTATTCTGCATTATCTTAGTCATAATATTTCTTACTGGGCTAGTTGAGCTCACCCTTTCTTTCACTGTTCTCTTCAGGAAATGAGAACGTAGCTGGGGCAAGTCGGGAAACGGAGTGATGGTCCGAATGATAGTATTAGTTAGTAGTCCTCACTATTCTATGTAATAGTGTGTTAATAAATGTAATGAGGACTCCTTTTGAGTATGAATACTCTCTAGAAGATAATATTTGTATTCAAACTCACAGTTTATGTTTTGTCGTATTGTACACGACAGTTGTATTAGTAAGTTGTATTTGTATTCTGTACTATGTATCTGACGACCCAAGATGGGTGATGTATACCTAATTTTGGGGGCGTCACAGTTGGTATCAGAGCTTAGGGATATGATCCCTGGCTAAGATGTGAGAATAGAACTAGGAGGGGAGAGACGGGGAATTCCTTCGCTAGTATGACCTACCTAAGTTTATTTGCATGGTATTTAATTGGTCGGTCATAATATAAGGATAATATATGACATATCAATTAACTTTTATTTTGTGGCAGTATCTGAAAATGGCATCTGAGAATGTTGAGAATAGCAATGGAGCACAGACGATTATTGATTCACCACATATCAATAATCAGGATAATGTGCATCAGGAAGGTGACAATCCTCATGCAAACAACAACACTGACCAGATGATGAATGATGGAATGTTCAGAAGTTTTATGCAATTCATGCAACAACAGGTGAAAGCGGCTCCTGTCCACAACGTAGGTGGAAATACTGGAAACTCTCAGGCGGTCACCGCTAAACAGTTTAAGGAGCTGGGACCACCGGAGTTTAAGGGAGAACCCAAACCACTTGTAGCTGAAACATGGATAAAGCAGATCACCAAGATATTTGATGTCTTGGGTTGCTCCGAGGAGCAAAAGGTTCCCTTTGCCGCCTTTATGTTGCGAGGAGAGGCAGATTACTGGTGGAAATCGATAAAGCGTACTCAACCTGCCGCACTGAAGATGTCTTGGGAGAAGTTCCAAGAGCTGTTTAACGACAAATACTTTCCCGAGAGTATTCGTCACATGAAGGAGGTGGAGTTCATCAAATTGGAGCAGAATAATATGACCGTGTCGCAGTACGAGGCAAAATTTGCGGAGTTATCCCGGTTTGCGTCCCACCTGGTGGATAATGAAGAAAGAATGACGCGGATGTTTTTAAGAGGTTTGAAGCCGGAGATACGTCAACATCTTGTTTCTCATAAACTGTGTTTGTATTCAGATGTTGTAAATAGGGCTCAGTTGGTGGAGCGCGATAACGAGACAACGCAACCAAAAGAGAGCAGCCGGCAAAATGATAATACCAGTGAGAGCAGTCATCGAAGCGGTGACAACAAGCGTGGAGGGAATCAACAGGCCAGAAATGGTAACCACTTCGGTGGTAATCAGGGCCAAAACAATAAGAATGGGCATTTCAAGAAGAGGAGATTCAACAATGATGGAAAGACGTCAGCACCAGCACCTGTCGTTAAGGAAGGAGAACGACCACCTATCATATGTTTCAAATGCGGAGGGGAGGGGCACATCAGTCCAAACTGCGCGATGCCGTCCAAAGCATGTTATAATTGTGGAAGAGAAGGTCATTTAGCCCGATTTTGTCGTTTACCGAAGACAAATTCAGCTAGGATGGAGGCACCAAAGGCCGTCCCAGAAAAGTCAAAACCGGTTGTGCAAGGGAGAGCGTTTGTTGTGAACTCCCAGAGAGCAAGGAACCCGAATGAGGTCATCACGGGTAAGCTTATCATAAACTCTAACGAAGTCTATACTTTATTTGATACCGGTTCTACCCATTCTTTTATTTCTCCTACTTGCGCTCATCGATTAAATTTGATTCCGGAGAAATTAGACTTTGACTTAGCAGTTGAAACTCCATTGGGAGAAACCTTCATTACATCCACGGTTTATAAGTCTTGTTTGGTTCAAGTTGGTACCCACACATTACCTGTCGATCTTATTTCATTAAAAATACTTGCATTTGACGTGATTCTAGGGATTGATTGGTTAACTACTCATCATGCAAAAATTGATTGTTTTCGTAAGGTTGTTAGCTTTCATATTCCTAATCGACCTATTATGCGAATTCAAGCAACCAAACCATTAAAATCAATCGCTGTCATCTCAAGCCATAAAGCTATTCGTTTATTGAAAAACGGATGTCAAGCTTTCTTAGCTCATGTCACAGATCTAAACAAAAATACGTCAGTTTTGAATGATATTTCTATTGTTAATAAATTCCCTGACGTATTCCCTGAAGAACTTCCTGGCCTACCCCCAGAGCGTGAAATTGAATTTTGTATCGACCTTGAACCCGGTACAAAACCCATTTCCAAAGCCCCATATCGAATGGCTCCTATTGAACTTTAGGAGTTAAAGACCCAACTGCAGGAATTGTTAGACATTGGTTTTATTCGTCCTAGTACTTCTCCTTGGGGTGCTCCTGTTCTGTTCGTGAAAAAGAAAGATGGGAGTATGCGACTTTGTATTGATTATCGGGAGTTGAATCATGTCACCATCAAAAATAGGTACCCATTGCCACGTATTGATGACCTGTTTGACCAGTTGCAAGGAGCACAATTCTTTTCAAAGATCGATCTTCGTTCTGGATATCAGCTGAAGGTTAGAACTGAGGATATTCCAAAGACGGCTTTTAGAACTCGGTACGGGCATTATGAATTCCTAGTCATGTCCTTTGGATTGACTAATGCTCCTGCTGCCTTCATGGATATGATGAACCGGGTATTCAAGGAATATTTGGATCATTTTGTGGTCGTCTTTATTGATGACATCCTTATTTATTCCAAAAGCCGTGAAGATCATGAGCAACACTTGAGGCTGGTACTCCAAAAGCTTCGTGAATACAAACTTTATGCCAAGTTGAAGAAATGCGAGTTCTGGCTGGAAGAGGTAGCATTCCTTGGGCACGTAGTATCAAGTCGTGGAATATCTGTTGACCCGGCAAAGATTGAAGCAATTCAAAGCTGGGAGCAACCTAAATCAGTGACCGAGGTACGTAGCTTTCTTGGTTTAGCTGGTTATTATCGGAGATTCGTGGAAGGATTTTCTCGAATCGCTACTCCATTAACTCAGCTGACTCGGAAAGATACAAAGTTTGGTTGGAGCGAAGAATGTGAGCAGAGTTTTCAAGAACTCAAGAGGAGACTCATTTCAGCACCTGTTCTAACAATACCATCTGGCTCGGAGGGATTTGTCATCTACAGTGATGCTTCGAGCAAAGGGTTGGGATGCGTTCTCATGCAACATGGAAAAGTCATAGCCTATGCATCAAGACAACTCAAGGAATATGAGAGGAATTATCCTACTCATGATCTAGAGTTGGCAGCTGTTGTCTTTGCACTTAAAATTTGGAGGCATTACTTGTATGGGGAGAAGGTGGAGATCTTTACGGATCATAAAAGCCTCAAATATTTCTTCACTCAAAAGGAACTCAACATGCGACAACGACGTTGGCTTGAACTGTTGAAAGATTATGATCATACCATTCAATACCATCCTGGAAAAGCGAACGTGGTAGCTGACGCATTGAGTAGAAGATCATATGCGGTTACAAGTGCAATATTAACAACGCAAAGGCCCATTTTGTGTGACTTGCAAAGGATGGAGATAGAGTTGAAGACTCCAGGGACCCATGTGATGATGGCGAATATACGAGTAGAACCGACTTTAATCGATAAAGTTAAAGCTGCTCAAGCTACAGACCTGGAGCTGATGCGTATGAGGAAGAAAGTGCAAGAAGGTGCTATGCCGGAAGCAAGAATCGATGAAGAAGGAATACTTCGAGTCAACTCCAGACTTTGTGTTCCTAACAACCCTGATTTAAAGTATGAAATCATGATGGAGGCGCACAACACACCGTTTGCAATCCATCCTGGAAGTACCAAAATGTATCATGATCTTCGTCATACATTTTGGTGGAGCAATATGAAGAGAGAGATAGCGTTGTTTATCTCAAGGTGTCTAACTTGTCAACGAGTCAAAGCGGAGCATCAAGTACCAAAAGGTCCATTGCAACCACTTGAAATTCCAGAATGGAAGTGGGAGCACATTACCATGGATTTCGTTACCGGTCTTCCTAGGGTTTCTCAAGGTATTGATGCGATTTGGGTCATTGTTGATAGATTGACCAAGTCTGCTCATTTCTTACCGATACGAGAAACTTATACACTTGAACGTCTTGCTCGTATGTACATAAACGAGATTGTAAGACTGCATGGTATGCCAGTATCCATAGTTTCTGACCGAGACCCAAGATTCACTTCACGATTTTGGGTTAGTTTACAAAAAGCTATGGGCACGGATTTACGATTTAGTTCAGCATATCATCCTCAGACGGACGGACAATCAGAGAGGACTATTCAAACTCTTGAAGATCTATTAAGACTCTGTGTCTTTGACTTCAAAGGAAGTTGGGACAAGTTCTTACCATTGGTGGAGTTTTCCTACAACAACAGTTATCAAGCAAGTATTGGCATGGCTCCATTCGAAGCATTGTATGGAAGAAAATGTCGTTCTCCAGTATGCTGGGATGAGGTGGGCGAAGCAACGTTGTTGGGACCGGAGTTGGTACGTATGACTACAGAAAAGATTCAAACGATCCGACAACGTATAAAAACCTCACAAGATCGACAAAAGAGTTATGCTGATCTTCATCGAAAGGACGTGGAATTTGATGTAGGAGATCATGTGTTCTTACGTGTTGCTCCATGGAAAGGAGTTACGAGATTTGGAAAGAGAGGAAAGCTCAATCCTCGATTCATCGGTCCATTTTTAATCCTCGATCGAGTAGGAACTGTGGCTTATAGACTCGCTTTACCGCCAAGTATGTCTCGTGTTCATAACGTTTTTCACATATCCATGTTACGCAAATATGTGGAAGACCCGAACCACATTATTGAGTTAGAACCGGACGAAATAGCGGAAGATTTGACGTATGAAGAAGTTCCTGTTCAAATCTTGGATAAGAAGGAACATATTCTACGCTCCAAGGTTATACCTCAAGTCAAAGTTTTGTGGAGAAACCACGATGTTGAGGAAATGACTTGGGAGTTAGAATCTGAAATGAAATCAAGGTATCCTTACCTCTTCGACATACCAGGTACGTACCCTAATTTCGAGGGCGAAATTTCATAAGAAGGGGAGGTTGTAAGACCCCAACTTTTATAAATAAAGATGAATTTTCTATAAATATCATTTTTGAATATTATGGAGTTAATTTGATATAATGTTATAGTTGTGGGTAATATTTATAAAATTTTGCAAAGTAAGCAAGTTGTTATAAAATATTCGTTTGGTCGGAAAATATTCTTTTTGTCGGGGAATATTCGTACGACGGCACAATCATTGGTGGACCCCACAACGGAATTATTGTCGGATTGAGAAAACGACAAAAATATTTTATTAAAAAATAACGGCGGAAGTTTTACCATTGTTACTGTTGAACTACTCGGTAGTAAAAGTACAGTAATACGTGTGGTTGCATAGTAGCACACGGTATTGATTATTAATGCTTATGTGAGAAGTCACTCAGTTTGATTCAATTATTGTCAGTTAATAATATGAATTATTTAGCGATAATGACGTTTTGTTTTATTCGTATTATTAACGTAATAAAACAGAAACATCTTTTTATATAAAACAAAATACTTTATTAAAGTTATTCTATAAATAGAATATATTATATTTTATTTAAAAGATTTTTCTTTAAATATGGACCGTCAGATTAAAGTAATCAATCTGGACCGTTCATGGATTAGTTACTATGCATTCTATTTTTCTATAAATAGCAGCTCATTCCTTCATTATTTCTTACGAATTCACTGAACTCTAGAGAGATAAACTATAGAGAGAAACTATAGAGAAAGAGAAGAAGAGTATTCTGCTACTTAACTACTTCCTTATTTCAGCTCGTCTTTAAAACGGTAAGGGGTGTTATTCTTTCTTATTCATGAAGAGAACTGTTGTTATTCCATTTCTTATTATTCTGTTGGAATAACCTGTATACGCGGATATACCCTATACTTGGTGACATTCTTCTATTATTCTGTTGGAACATCCTGTCTGTGTGTTTTACACCGGACCTGGTTCCGTCTTGTTATTATTCTGTTGGAACATCCTGTCTGTGTGTTTTACACCGGACCTGGTTCCGTCTTGTTATTATTCTGTTGGAACATCCTGTCTGTGTGTTTTACACCGGACCTGGTTCCGTTTTTTTTATTATTCTGTTGGAACATCCTGTCTGTGTGTTTTACACCGGACCTGGTTCCATTTTTATTATTATTCTGTTGGAATATCCTGTCTGTGCGTTTACGCCGGACCTGGTTCCATTATTTATTATTCTGTTGGAATAACCTGTCTGTGCGGTCTATCGCATGCATGGTGATTTCTTTTGTTATTCCATTCTTTATTGTACTCAGTTGGTTAAGTTTTGACTTCTATACTCCATGAAATTAGTGGAATATCCTTGATATTTGCGCTTCATTTAGTATCTATTCATGAAAATATTCTCCTGATCATTCTTGAATTTTACTCCACAAAGCTGTATCATGTTGACAATTTGGACGTTATTAATTCTTGGATAAATTAATTCTTGAACTTGTTTTATTGAATTCTTATATCATTGTCATCATCCTCATGTTTATAAAATGTTGAAAGTCATCTGTGGCCGTAGTTCATAGATGGACTTGGTATGATTATGACCAGGGATTATTCGGTATAATCATGACCGTAATGTTACAAATGATGTGGTAAAAGTCCTCATTGGCCCGTAGTGCATTGATGGACAGTTGTTGGCATGATCATGACCATTAATGAATATACGAATATCCTTGGCCGTAGTGCAGGGGTGATTCGATGATGTGGATTATTTTATTAAGCTGAGTCTCAGCGATCACAGTGTTGGAAAATCTTTTAAATCATAAAAGATAGTAGAGTTTATTTTCTACTTGACTCTTTTAATGGATTGCTTGTTCCGCTACAGTTAAACTTGATGTCTATTATATTTTATCAGTTTAACATTGTTGAAGGCTAATGATAATTTATTCTGTATTATCTTAGTCATAATATTTCTTACTGGGCTAGTTGAGCTCACCCTTTCTTTCACTGTTCTCTTCAGGAAATGAGAACGTAGCTGGGGCAAGTCGGGAAACGGAGTGATGGTTCGAATGATAGTATTAGTTAGTAGTCCTCACTATTCTATGTAATAGTGTGTTAATAAATGTAATGAGGACTCCTTTTGAGTATGAATACTCTCTAGAATATAATATTTGTATTCAAACTCGCAGTTTATGTTTTGTTGTATTGTATACGACAGTTGTATTAGTAAGTTGTAATTGTATTCAGTACTTTGTATCTGACGACCCAAGATGGGTAATGTATACCTAATTTTGGGGGCGTCACAGTTCCATTTTCTTCTCAGGAGGCGAGAATGTAGCAGGTACTAGTCGGGGTATGGAATGAAGGTTCTAGGAAGTTGTTTTAGTAGTCCTCACCATTTTTTTTGTAAAATATTGTTCCAATAATTGTAATGAGGACTTATTTGAGTGTGGATATTGTCTAGATGACAATATTTGTATTTACACTCATAATTTTTATGTTATATTAATAAAGTTGTAGTTGTTTCTGTACCATGTTATTGACGACTTAGAATAGGTGTTGTATACCTGTTTTGGGGGCGTCACAGTTGGTATCAGAGCTTAGGGATATGATCTCTGGCGGAGATCGGGGAATAGAACTAGGAGGGGAGAGACGAGTAAATCCTTCGCTAGTGTGTCCTACCTAAGCTTATTTGTTGGTCGGTCATAATATAGGAATATTATGTGATTTGTTAATTTGTTAAATTAACCCTTGTTTTATGGCAGTATTTGAGAATGTCGACTGAGAATGTTAACAGTGGAGTAAATGAAACCGTGGAGACACCTGTACTCACCAACGAGGAGAACGTGCAACAGGCTGGCAATGTTCCTCCTGTGAACAACACCACTGAGCAGACGATGAACGATGAGATGTTTAGAAGCTTTTTGCGGTTCATGCAAAACTAGACGAAGGAGATTCCTGTTCAAAATATAGGAAGAAACAATGGCAACGCACAGCTAGTCACAGCCAAGCAGTTCAAAGAGTTGGGACCACCAGAATTCTGGGGAAAGCCAGATCCGATTAAGGCGGAGACATGGGTCAAGCAAATTACCAAGATATTTGATGTCTTGGGATGCACGAAGGAACAGAAGGTTCCATTCGCCACCTTTATGTTCCGTGGCGAGGCAGACTACTGGTGGGAATCTGTGAAGCGTACCCATCCAGCCGCACTCAGCATGTCTTGGGAGACATTTCAGAAACTATTCAATGACAAGTACTTTCCTGAAAGTATTCGTCATATGAAGGAGGTAGAGTTTATTAGACTGGAGCAGAATAACATGACGGTATCCCAGTACGAGGCGAAGTTTGCAGAGTTGTCCAGGTTTGCACCTCATTTGGTGGAGAATGAGTAACGTATGACACAGATGTTTCTGAGAGGTTTGAAACCCGGCATACGTCAATATCTCATTTCTCATAAATTTTCTCTCTATTCAGATGTTGTCAACAGGGCTCAATTGTTGGAGCGAGATAACGAGTACGGTCAACCGAGGGACCACAACCAGGATCATATCGGTGACAACAGTCATCAGAACAATGATAAAGATCTCCACCTTTTGAGTGAAGAAATATTTGAGGGTTTTATGATCCGTAAAGATCTCCACCTTCTCCCCATACAAGTAATGCCTCCAAATTTTAAGTGCAAAGACAACAGTTGCCAACTCTAGATCATGAGTAGGATAATTCCTCTCATATTTCTTGAGTTGTCTTGATGCATAGGCTATAACTTTTCCATGTTGCATGAGAACGCATCCCAACCCTTTGCTCGAAGCATCACTGTAAATGACAAATCCCTCCGAGCCAGATGGTATTGTTAGAACAGGTGCTGAAATGAGTCTCCTCTTAGGTTCTTGAAAACTCTGCTCACATTCTTCGCTCCAACCGAACTTTGTATCTTTTCGAGTCAGCTGAGTTAATGGAGTAGCGATTCGAGAAAATCCTTCCACGAATCTCCGATAATAACCAGCTAAACCAAGAATGCTACGTACTTCGGTCATTGATTTAGGTTGCTCCCAGCTTTGAATAGCTTCAATCTTTGCCGGGTCAACCGATATTCCACGACTTGATACTACGTGCCCAAGGAATGCTACCTCCTCCAGCCAGAACTCGCATTTCTTCTACTTGGCATAAAGCTTGTATTCACAAAGCTTTTGGAGTACCAGCCTCAAGTATTGATCATGATCTTCACGGCTTTTGGAATAAATAAGGATGTCATCAATAAAAACGACCACAAAGTGATCCAAATATTCTTTGAATACCCGGTTCATCATATCCATGAAGGCAGCAGGAGCATTAGTCAATCCAAAGGACATGACTAGGAATTCATAATGCCCGTACCGAGTTCTGAAAGCCGTCTTTGGAATATCCTCAGTTCTAACCTTCAGCTGATGATATCCAAAACGAAGATCGATCTTTGAAAAGAATTGTGCTCCTTGCAACTGGTCAAACAAGTCATCAATACGTGACAATGGGTGTAAGACCCCAACTTATTAATGAATAAAATTAAATTTTCTCTAAATATTATTGTGAATAATAAGGGGTTAATTTGATATAATACTTTGGTTATGGGTGAAATGCGTAAATTTTACAAAATAAGCAAGTGGTTATAAAATATTCATTTTGTCGGGGAATATTCGTTTGGTCGTGAAATATTCTTGCTGTCGGGGAATATTCGTACGACGGCGCAGCCTTGTGTGGGCCCCATAACGGAAAGCGATTGGATGAAGAAAATGACAACTATAAGTTATTTATAAATAACGGCGTAGTTGTTACCGTTAATACTGTTGGAATACCCGGTGGTTAAAATACAGTAGCACACGGTATTGCACAAATTATTGATTCTTACGTAAGAAGGCACTACTCAATAATTGTTACAGTAGTTATTATTCAATATTTTATTTTATTGATTCAATAATTGCTGCGTTGATATTTTATATTATTGTTGTTTCAATAATTGTTGCTGCACAGTATTTTCCATTATCAGATCAATAATTCTTATTATTTGAATAATATTATTAGATAACATTATTGGCAATGTCTAGAAAGTTCTGTCCAATGAGAGGTTTGGTCATCTAATTGCGCGCCAGTAAGGAGAAATCCTTATTGGAAAGCCCCCTCTTTCCTGGGAACGGTCTGGTTGTCATAAATGTGATTCTGTAATATTATTTATGAATAATTAATTATTGACTCATATGATAAGAAAATATTTATTTTATATGGATATAAATGAGAGATATATTTTTGTGGTTAAAAATGAAGGAGTTAATGTTGAGGTTTTTATCCGTATTTTTTGTCGGAATGGAGGTATTAAAAATCAGAGTTTTTAAGATATTTTGCGGGGGTTATAATTTTTAATCCGACCGTTGGATCGTGGCAATTTTTGGATATGTTATACATATATAAGTTGAGTATATGCCCACAAATTTTGAACCGTTAAAAATGAACGTATGATTTATTATGAATTTTACAAGATGACTGGTTCAGAAATTGTTGAATTTTCGGAGTTTATCATTTTGATGGAAAATTCTAGAATTGGTGGGCCCCACTTGTGGTTGGTGAAGAAATGTGCTGAATTATATTTCAAATGTGGTAGGTGGGAATAGTAGCAGGTAAAGCCATCAGGTTGCCGGTCAAGCCTACTAAAATTTTCCTATAAATAGATGGATAAGTTAGAATTGAAAATCACACCAGAAATAAGTTTTCTCTCTTTCTCTCTCTAGATTATTGAGTGTATTTTGTGAGTATTTAGATACTTTGAGAGTTTCTATTCATCAGAGCAAGTTTCTTTCAGCCTTATACCGGTATTCCTACCAGAAGTACTGATATTTTGAGGTAAGGGATATTATTTTCTTCTTAAATGATATTATTTTCTTCAATATCATTATGCTGAAATATTGATATGAGTTTTTATCAAATTTGGAACTTTTTGTGTCGGGGTTACTATTCATGTATAAGGCACTATTCACGTATACGGTACTATTCACGAATACGACACTATTCACCGAAAAATAAAATTTTTTCTTTTTGTCCAAGATGTCTATTATGGTTACTATCTTTGATTGTATCCATGTTTTGATCTTTATTTTTGAATTCTGCTTCACAATTGATTATTATGAAGTATTATTGATCTTGGATAAACTGTTATACGAATCCCTAATATTTGTCTTTCTGTCTCACTGGATTCGTTTCCTTTAAAATATTTTTCATCATCCTCAGTCCTAAATGATGATACTATTGAATATCTTTGGCCTGTAGTGCAAAGATGAATGATTAACTGATAAATATTTTTGGCCCGTAGTGCAAAGCTGAACAGGTGTTGAGATGAACATGACCGACTGGTGATACAAATGAATATCTTTGGTCTGTAGTGCAAAGATGATTATTTGGTTAAAGATGATTATTAATCGATGTTACAGGGATAAAATATTGATGATGGATTTTTAAATCTTAGAAGATAGTAGAATTCTTTCTCTACTTGACTCTTCTAATGGTTTGCTGTTTCCGCTGCAGTTGTTGATCTAAAACTTGTTGTCGATTATATTCTATCAGATTTTTCCCTGTTGAAGACTAACGATAATTTGTTGTATATTATCTTAGTCATAATATTCTTTACTGGGCTAGTTGAGCTCACCCTTTTCCTTTTTGTTCCATTTTTCTTCTCAGGAGGTGAGAACATAGCAGGATCTAGTCGGGGTATGGAGTGATGGTTCTAGAAAGATGTTTTAGCAGTCCTCACTATTTCTGTAAAATAGTATTTGAATAATTGTAATGAGGACTTATTTGAGTGTGGATATTGTCTAGAAGACAATATTTGTATTTAAACTCACAGTATGTGTTGTCGTATTTTGCACGACAATTGTATTATTGAAGTTGTAGTTTACTTTTTGTACCATGTATTTGGCGACTCAGAATGAGTGTTGTATACCTATTTTGGGGGCGTCACAGTTGGTATCAGAGCTTAGGGATATGATCCCTGGCTGAGATGTGAGACAAGAACTAGGAGGGGAGAGACGGGAAATTCCTTCGCTAGTATGACCTGACTAAGTTTATTTGGTGTTTATTTGGTCGGTCAGAGTATAGGGATAATATATGACATGACTATTAACCCTTGTTTTATGGCAGTATTTAAGAATGACAGCTGAGAACGTTAATAATGGAGTAAATCAGACCGTGGAGACACCTTTGATCACCAACCAGGGGAACGTGTAACAGGAAGGCAATATTTCTCCTGTAAACAACGTTACCGAGCAAACGATGAATGATGGAATGTTTAGGAGCTTTTTGCAGTTCATGCAAAATCAGACGAGGGAGACTCGTGTGCAGAATACGGGTGAAAATGATAACAACGCGCGGTTTAACTCCTGAAGTTCAATAGGAGCCATTCGATATGGGGCTTTGAAAATGGGTTTTGTACCGGGTTCAAGGTCGATACAAAATTCAATTTCACGCTCTGGGGGTAGGCCAGGAAGTTCTTCAGGGAATACGACAGGGAATTTATTAACAATAGAAATATCATTCAAAACTGACGTATTTTTGTTTAGATCCGTGACATGAGCTAAGAAAGCTTGACATCCGTTTTTTAATAAACGAATAGCTTTATGGCTTGAGATGACAGCGATTGATTTTAATAGTTTGGTTACTTGAATTCGCATAATAGGTCGATTAGGAATATGAAAGCTAACAACCTTACGAAAACAATCAATTTTTGCATGATGAGTAGTTAACCAATCAATCCCTAGAATCACGTCAAATGCAAGTATTTTTAATGAAATCAGATCGACAGGTAATGTGTGGGTACCAACTTGAACCAAACAAGACTTATAAACCGTGGATGTAATGAAGGTTTCTCCCAATGGAGTTTCAACAGATAAATCAAAGTCTAATTTATCCGGAGTCAAATTTAATCGATGAGCGCAAGTAGGAGAAATAAAAGAATGGGTAGAACCGGTATCAAATAAAGTATAGACTTCGTTAGAGTTTATGATAAGTTTACCCGTGATGACCTCATTCGGGTTCCTTGCTTTCTGGGAGGTCACAACAAACGCTCTCCCTTGCACTACCGATTTTGACTTTTCTGGGACGGCCTTTGGTGTCTCCATCTTGGCTGAACTTGTTTTTGGTAAACGACAAAATCGAGCTAAATGACCTTCTCTTCCACAATTATAACATGCTTTAGACGGCATCGCGCAGTTTGGACTGATGTGCCCCTCCCCTCCGCATTTGAAACATATGATAGGTGGTCGTTCTCCTTCCTTAACAACGGGTGCTGGTGCTGACGTCTTTCCATCATTGTTGAATCTCCTCTTCTTGAAATGACCATTCTTATTATTTTGGCCCTGATTACCACCAAAGTGGTTACCATTTCTGGCATGTTGATTTCCTCCACGCTTGTTGTCACCGCTTCGATGACTACTCTCACTGGTATTATCATTTTGCCGACTGCTCTATTTTGGTTGCGTTGACTCGTTATCGCGCTCCACTAACTGAGCCCTATTCACAACATCTGAATACAAACACAGTTTATGAGAAATAAGATGTTGACGTATCTCAGGTTTCAAACCTCGCAAAAACATTCGCGTCCATTCGCTCTTCATTATCCACCAAGTGGGATGCAAACCGGGACAACTCAGTAAATTTAGCCTCATACTGCGACACAGTCATATTATTCTGCTCCAATTTGATGAACTCCACCTCCTTCATGTGACGAACACTTTCGGAAAAGTATTTGTCATTGAACAGCTCTTGGAACTTCTCCCAAGACATCTTCAGTGCGGCAGGTTGAGTACGCTTAATCGATTTCCACCAGTAATCTACCTCTCCTCGCAACATAAAGGCGACAAAGGGAACCTTTTGCTCCTCAGAGCATCCCAATACATCAAATATCTTGGTAATCTACTTTATCCATGTTTTCGCTATAAGTGGCTTTGGCTCTCCCTTAAACTCTGGTGGTCCCAGCTCCTTGAACTGTTTAGCGGTGACCGTCCGAGAGTTTTCAGTGTTTCCACCTATATTTTGGACAGGAGCCGCTCTCGCCTGCTGTTGCATGAACTGCATAAAGTTTCTGAACATTCCATCATTCATCATCTGATCAGTGTTGTTGTTTGCATGAGGATTGTCACCTTCCTGATGCACATTATCCTGATTATTGATATGTGATGAATCAACAGTCGCTTGTGCTCCATTGCTATTCTCAACATTCTCAGATGCCATTTTCAGATACTGCCACAAAATAAAAGTTAATTGATATGTCATATATTATCCTTATATTATGACCGACCAATTAAATACCATGCAAATAAACTTAGGTAGGTCATACTAGCGAAGGAATTCCCCGTCTCTCCCCTCCTAGTTCTATTCTTGCATCTTAGCCAGGGATCATATCCCTAAGCTCTGATACCAACTGTGACTCCCCCAAAATTAGGTATACATCACCCATGTTGGGTCGTCAGATACATAGTACAGAATATAAATACAACTTACTAATACAACTGTCGTGTACAATACGACAAAACATAAACTGTGAGTTTGAATACAATTATTATCTTCTAGAGAGTATTCATACTCAAAAGGAGTCCTCATTACATTTATTAACACACTATTACATAGAATAGTGAGGACTACTAACTAATACTATCATTTAGATCATCACTCCGTTCCCCGACTTGCCCCAGCTACGTTCTCATTTCCTGAAGAGAACAGTGAAAGAAAGGGTGAGCTCAACTAGCCCAGTAAGAAATATTATGACTAATATAATACATAATAAATTATCATTAACCTTCAACAATGTTAAACTGATAAAATATAATAGACATCAAGTTTAACTGCAGCGGAACAAGCAATCCATTAAAAGAGTCAAGTAGAAAATAAACTCTACTATCTTTTATGATTTAAAAGGTTTTTCAACATTATGATCGCTGGGACTCGGCTTAATAAAATAATCCACATCATCGAATCACCCCTGCACTACGGCCAAGGATATTCGTATATTCATTAATGGTCATGATCATGCCAACAACTGTCCATCAATGCACTACGAGACAATGAGGACTTTTACCACATCATTTGTAATATTACGGTCATGATTATACTGAATGATCCATAGTCATAATCATACCAAGTCCATCTATGCACTACAGGCCATAGATGACTTTCAACATTTTATAAACATGAGGATGATGACAATGATATAAGAATTCAATAAAACAAGTTCAAGAATTAATTTATCCAAGAATTAACAACGTCCAAATTGTCAACATGATACTGCTTTGTGGAGTAAAATTTAAGAATGCTTAGAAGAATATTTTCATAAAAAGATACTGGATGAACCGCAATTATCAAGAATATTCTACTAATTTCATGGAGTATAGAAGTTAAAACTTAACCAACCGAGTATAGTAAAGAATGGAATAACAAAAGAAATCACCCGGCATGCGATAGACCGCACAGACAGGTTATTCTAACAGAATAATAAATAATGGAACCAGGTCCGGCATAAACGCACAAACAGGATATTCCAACAAAATAATAAATAATGGAACCAGGTCCGGTGTAAAACACACAGACAGGATGTTCCAACAAAATAATAACAAGATGGAACCAGGTCCGGTGTAAAACACACAGACATGATGTTCCAACAGAATAATAGAAGAATGTCACCAAGTATAGGGTAGACCGCGTATACAGGTTATTCTAACAGAATAATAAGAAATGGAATAACAACAGTTCTCTTCATGAATAAGAAAGAATAACACCCCTTACCGTTTTAAAAAAGAGCTGAAATAAGGAAGTAGTTAAGTAGCAGAATACTCTTCTTCTCTCTCTCTATAGTTTCTCTCTATAGTTTCTCTCTTTAGAGTTCAGTGAATTCGTAAGAAATAATGAAAGAATGAGCTGCTATTTATAGAAAAATAGAATGCATAGTAACTAATCCATGAACGGTCCAGATTGATTACTTTAATCTGACGGTCCATATTTTAAAAAAATCTTTTAAATAAAATATAATATATTCTATTTATAGAATAACTTTAATAAAGTATTCTGTTTTATATAAAAAGATGTTTCTGTTTTATTACGTTAATAATACGAATAAAACAAAACGTCATTATCGCTAAATAATTCATATTATTAACTGACAATAATTGAATCAAACTGAGTGACTTCTCACATAAGCATTAATAATCAATACCGTGTGCTACTATGCAACCACACGTATTACTGTACTTTTACTACCGAGTAGTTCAACAGTATCAATGGTAAAACTTTCGCCGTTATTTTTAATAAAATATTTTTGGTGTTTTCTCAATCCGACAATAATTCCGTTTTGGGGTCCACCAATGATTGTGCCGTTGTACGAATATTCCCTGTTAAAACGAATATTCCCCGACCAATTGAATATTATATAACAACTTGCGTACTTTGCAAAATTTATAAATATTACCCACAACTATAACATTATATCAAATTAACTCCATAATATTCAAAAATGATATTTATAGAAAATTCATCTTTATTTATAAAAGTTGGGGTCTTACACACACACACACACACACACATACACATATATATATATATATATATATATATATGAAATTATTACTATATAGAGGTATAGTTTCTTAATACGGAACTTAAAAAGTATATAACATATTACAATTTAGATGTTATTCCTATTTATAACTGGCCCAAATTGGGACCAAATTTTTTTATAATATTATAGAGGTTATTCTTATATAGAGTATTCATAAATAGAGGTTTTACTGTATTTGTATACATTAAAACCAAGGGCATATGCAAACTAAGGCAAGACCGCAAGAGGCAGTAAATGCCCACTATTGATTTATTTTTTTTGTTAATAAAAGGGTATTTAGGTAAAATGCCCCTCTTAAAAAATAGAAAAAATAATTTAGCAACTTCAAAAATAATTTTGTGATATTTTTATGTCACCTATGTTCTAAAATATAAGATCAATATTTACTTTTTAAAGTTAAATTAAAATTAGCATTGATTGATTTTATATTAATCAATACAATGATAAATATTACAACTTATCTAATAAGTATCACTAATTGTAAATTTTATTATTTTTAATAAATCTCACCAATTTTAAGTTTGAAAATGTTTGAAATTGACTTTCAGAAATCAAAATTGATCTTATAAATTAGAATAAAGTATTTCTTTTAAAATCTATATTTGTTGATTTTATTATTCCCTATATTTCACAACAAGAGATTCACATTTATAAATTTTTTTCACAAAAAAAAAATCTGCTAGTAGTACAAAATAACATAATATCTTCAAATCCATTATCATAATTTCATTTCAAGTCATCACTATTAAACTAACAACTCAATACATTTAATTAAAAAATATAAAATTAAAATACATCATTAATATTTACATATATTATAAATTAGACTCTTTTTTGTATAATGAATAGAGTAATTTCATTATTATTTTTATTTAAGCATATGTGTGCCCTTTGATAGTATTCATGCGTCCCCTTAATTAAAACTATTTTAACGTTCAAAAATATTAAATTTGAAAGTGATTCATCAAGCTTACTTGAACACATCGCCAAGTGACACTAATTAATATGTTTGTTGAAATTTTGGTTTAGATTTTGTTTTTTGGGTGCATATGAGAGATCCCAACCCCACTTCATCAAACTTTAGTTTGATTGGAATGGAAAGAAAACTCACCTTTCTACAACCTCCTCCTTCAAATTTTTAATTTTTAATTTTTTGGGTACATAACTCACCCTTTAAGTTGTACAAGTGTTAAAAAATATATCATTTTAACTTATCCATTAAAGAAAATATATCATATTCCACATTAATTGAAAGCACTATTCGAGCCAACTTATCTTTGGTCATCCATAGTAAGATCTAAGCGGTGAGAATGAATAAGGCAAGGGTCTAACCGCTAGTATGACATGCAGACAGTGCAACTCTCACTGGCAACCAGACTAAAGACCATTATGCCTTCATCCAAACTGGCCGCTAGTAGGACATGTGTCTAAAATACAGGAAAAAAAATGGGCTTGGCCGCGGGTCTTATTAGCAACCAATTTAAAAAACTAAAATATTGAGCAGAAAATAGAGATGCTAAATGGTAGGTATGATATTTATTATTTCTCCTCTACAACCTACAAAATTTATACATTTTCTAAGTTTGATATTTTTTTCTTTCTATTATACTATTGAGATATCGAAGTATACTAAATATATTACTTCTATGTTTCAAGTCAATATTTTTGACTTTTCAAATTGGCTCAGGCTAGTAGAACTCCTTTCTTATTTTTCTATATTCTGGCCACATGTCCAGATAGTTGTCAGTTTGAAAAGTCAAAATGAGGGTATAATAGTCATTAGTCTGGCCGCTAGTAGGAGTTGCACCGACCCCAAGTTCTACTAGTGGCTAGCCCCAAGTCTTATTCAATCTCACTCATTAGATCATTCAATGAACGGTTACAAATGTGTTAGCTAGAATAGTACTCTTAGCTAACGTGTGTGGTTGAATAAATTCATATATATTACACATGTATGTAGTACTACTACTAGGCTAAAGACCAGGTCCAGAAGATATTGCTAATCTGCTCATCATTTGGAGCATATACATGGTGGAATGGAAGGGAAGTATTATACATATCAATACGGCTTTCCATCACTCCCCTGCATAGCAAAAAGGATAAAAAAAAAAAAGGTACAAAAAAAATAAAAAAAAATTACTTAACCAAATTGAAAAGATATGAAAACATAATAAAATTACTTGTGTTCTTAGAAAGATCCAAAAAAATAAAAGTTAATTTGTAACATCCACTTGACCAATTCACATAAATAATGACATTGAATTAGTTATTTGACATGCATACACTGTGTATGTGAAAACATATATATATATATATATATATATATATATATAGGGGGCAGATCCAGTCCGGACGTCCGGACGGAGCTACCGTCCGGACTTTTTTTTTTTTTTTTTGCTTTTTTTTTTAAAACAACTAAAAAAAATAAAATAAAAAATTATGGAATTGAAAATTTTTCATAATAAAGTGTTTTGGGCGTGATTTGGGTATATATAACAAAATATGGTGGTACAGTCTGTGCAGACTGTACCACCACTTTTTTGTATAGGTATTCAAAACACGCCCAAAACACTTTATTATGGAAAAATTTCAGTTCCATAAAATATTAAAAAAAAATTTAGTTGTTTTAAAAAAAAAAAGCAAAAAAAAAAAAAAAAAAGGTCCGTCTTTTACTAAAATCCGGGATCCCTGATAGGATCTAGTTGTATATATATATATATATATATATATATATATAATTGAAAGAGAGAATAAAAAATGGAAAAAAAAAAAAATATATATATATATATATATATAAATAATAATAATTGAAAGAGAGAATAAAAAATGGAAAAAAAATAGTTACACAAACACAACCTTAACTCCTTGAGACTTAAGAGAGCATTTATTTTCACAGTTTTACTGGTATCCTTTTCTTAACTGCGCCGTTACATAAAAGAATGTCGACTCAACAAGAAGACTAATAAGAAGAGCGCAAAAGGAGGGCGGGAGGGGAAGATTCATATTCTTCATCTTCGTCTTCATCCTGAGAAGTTATGGGAGCAGAATTGGACACCCACACCCACACGAAGAATGAAGAAGAAAGAGGTGCTCCTCCTCCTCTGATACTAGGCCTCCAACCTGCTGCTCTGGTGGACCACGTGGCCAGAGTCGATTCCACTCTCCTCTCCCAAATTCCCGGTGAGCCCGGTGGCTCCTTCCCGGTACTCTCCCTCCCTCTCCCCTCCCGGCTATTATACCCAGACGTTAATTGTTTAGTTATTTCTGGGATTTTAATGAATTTGTTAATCTGCTACGAATTATTAGCTTCTCCATACTAATGTTCATTCTGCGTTCTCTGAGGTTAACACCGCCAACTTTAATCTTTCAGGAAAATAAATGCAGGATCACAGTTTCTGTGTTTTCAGTTCTTTACTGTTTCTGGGGTTTTCCCCCACTGAGATATTTGGTGGTTGTGAAAAAATTGATCTAGATAATGCCAGCATATAATTGGAATTGTTTACACAAATTGCTTCATATACTTATTGGAAATTTATTTCCAACAACGTTTAGATTTCTTGTTTGTTTTACTTTGTTATTGTATTTTGGCGAATTTGAAGTCTCATGTTAGTATAAACCAATTGCTCACCGTGTTCTAATCAGTAATTCTTTGTTTTGTGCCTACGGTTGTCATTTCTGAAACATAATTCTCCAGATTTATTACAAGTAATTGTTGCAGTGTACAGCAATGGCCAATCATTTTTTCAACCAGTACTTTCTTTAGCCATACAGCTAATGAATTTTTTGCTGCTTTGATGTCATTATTGATATAGTGATATTTCAGTAGTTATTTGGGTCCAAGTGCCTTCTCTCCCTCTACAACAGTCAACAAGTGGAAATACATAGTTAAGTTCTCTTGTATTGAGATTTGGATGTTCCTTCTTCAATCTGTTGTATTTTTATTTTCTTTTTGTGGATTTCCTTTAGTTAACCTACCTTTTTCTTTGGTTTTTGGAACCCATCTTTGTATTTTGTTTATATTTTTTCACATTCTTCTTAGTCTAATTAATAGCCGTAAATGATTGATTCACTTTTCACTATTCCTTCTGGCTTCTTTTTAGGCTCCTTGTCTTCCTATTCTTTTTGTGGGCGTCTCCATTTTGAGATTCAGTTCCATACTAAATATATTTTTGTTGAATCATCAACCCCCCTTCCTATTCATTCCTTTTGATGAAAGGAAATATAGTAGGTTGTTGGGCCATCTAAGAACATAATTTTCTATTCTTAGGTTGCCGTGGAAGAGCTTAAGCACATTCTCAGTGAGGTTAATACCCATATCCTCTCTTCTCCAAGTGATCTGTCTCCTACAAAGACTATAGCCGGAGGGAGTGTAGCTAATACTATTAGAGGCCTAGCTGCTGGCTTTGGAGTCTCTTGTGGAATAATTGGGGCCTTTGCAAATGATGAGCAAGGCAACTTGTTCATAAATAACATGAGCTCTTATGGAGTGAACCTCTCAAGACTGCGGATGAAGAGCGGACACACCGCCCAGGTCAGTGTCATGCTACTGCCTCTACCAATGTATCTTATTTTTTTCATTTACTTCATTAATTTATTGGATGCGAAGTGCTGAAAACTTTTTGCAATTGGCACAGTGTGTTTGCCTGGTTGATGCATTGGGGAATCGCACAATGAGACCCTGTCTCTCTAGTGCTGTTAAAGTCCAGGTGCATACTATTTATGTAGTCTAAGCTAAGTCATTGTAATTTTTAAGGTTTTTGCAGATCAAGATGAGCTTACATGTGTTATTATCATGTTGTCCTTTGTCAGGCAGATGAATTAACAAGAGAGGATTTTAAAGGTTCCAAGGTTAGACATATCCTACTTAGGATTTTAACTGCCTATGGTGTATACTTTTCCTTCCCTTTGTTTTACTTTTTTTGTATCTACTGTTGTTCTTCTGCATCTGAATGTTTCATGTTAATCTGTTCTTTGATAATTAGATTATTACATTTGTCTTATATACTGATGTCTGTTAATTTGTAAATAAAACTATGAACTTTAATTTTTTTTCCCTTACATTTTGGACTGGTGGCTACAAATTCTAAAAGCTTGTAGCCTCCAGAGAGAATGCCACTTGTGTTCTTATATAAATGTCCTAATGTTACAGTGGTTGCTACTGAGGTATAGCATATACAATTTAGAAGTTATTCATGCAGCTATTCGAATTGCCAAACAAGAGGGCCTTTCTATCTCCCTAGATTTGGCTAGTTTTGAGGTAATAATTTGCACATGCTTTATCATAGATGAAAAGTGTTCCATTTAATTTCTTCTTTTATATTTGGATGACTTATAAAAAGCTTCTGATATATTTCAATTCATTTGGTAATGCTACTTTATTTCTTCGTGGGGCAATGTGTATAAACAGAATAAAGTTAAATGATTCCATTGCATCAAACTTTATCTTTGTTGTATTGGTTGCTTATAAATACAATCTCTGGATCTATTATCTGATACTTCTATCCTTGGCCAGATGGTTAGGAAGTTTAGACTACCACTTCTACAGTTACTGGAGTCGGGAAATATAGATCTTTGTTTTGCCAATGAGGATGAAGCGACTGAACTGCTGAGGTGACTGTCAGTTGCTCACCTAACATATCATGCTAACACAGTTTGTAATGAAAAAAGAAAAAGGAGCTTTAAGTTGTATTTATCATTGTTTTGGTGAATGTCATGTTTGATGCAGTCTGTAGTAAATGCGTTTGATGTCCCTTATTACTATTTAGGGGGGAAGAAGCTGCTGATCCTGAGGCTGCACTTGAGTTCTTAGCCAAATACTGCCAATGGGCTGTGGTGACATTAGGGCCTAATGGGTGTATTGTGAAGCATAAAGAAGAGGTTAGTGAGTCTAAAATATAATTGCAATCCCACCCCCACCCCCCAAAAAAAAAAACAAAAAAAAAAAGAACTGAATTTTTTTGGAATTCAAAGTCAGCTGGTGGCAACTTATGCTGAAAAACATGCAAGTCTGTAATCACCTACTCCATCTTTGCAACTGGGAATCCTTTGAGATTTATAATGAGGAGTCATTTTGAATACTCTGTGAAACTTTACCACTGTCGCAGGTTGTTCGAGTTCCAGCTATTGGGGAGACTAAGGCTGTTGATGCCACGGGAGCTGGAGACCTGTTTGCGGGTGGGTTTTTATATGGATTGGTAAAGGGGCTTTCACTTGAGGAATGCTGCAGAGTGGGTTCATGCAGTGGTGGGTCCGTCATTCGTTCTCTTGGGGGTGAGGTGTCACCGGAGAACTGGCAGTGGATGTATAAACAAATGAATTCCAAAGGACTTTCTGTCCCTGTCTTGGTAAATAATGCCATCTGAAATAGAAGAACAATGGGTTCGCAGATGTGCTGAAGACATGTATTTTTCATTATGCAAATGATTGTTTAGTGGCCAATTGTCACTCTTACCAAGGCAAAGAGCGGCTACTTCTAAGTTGCCCTTTGAACATATGGTTATCTTGATGTTTATGAGAATTTTTGTTTACAAATTTATTTAAAATGATATTAACCATAAGGGCATTCCTGATGAAGGGAATATAGCCTTAATAAATGGTTACTTGGATGGAAGGTAAAAGAAAAATAAGAGGAATTGTATACCAACTCTTTTAACTACTGCTATTAGATTTTTAAAGAAGCTCTTCTCCTGAAATCCCATGAAATTTCTTTTTGGAAATACATTCAAGTTTTCTACTACTACCAACTATCATTGTTTGTCCCTTCAAAATTTTGGCCAAATCAGAAAAATTTTGTTTTTTTCATTCCCCATGCTAAGTTTTAAAACCGTGAGAGCGCAATTATGCAGCACTGCTTTGATAAGAATGGTTGTTAAGCTGAATGTGTCAAATGGACCGAATCCTGAATATAGGAATAGGACCATAGAAGATTATTCAAGAGACGTCATGAACTGTGAAACTCTAAGAGTTAACCAAAGGATGCCAATTAACCATCAGGCATCATCTCCTTGGTCTAAGTATAGATTTTACTCTTTTCATATTTCCTGTTTTCCATTTTATTTATCAAATGGACCACCAAAATCAGTTGCAAATACCTTCACAATAAGGTGAACTAAATGCACAACTCTTAAGTATAAAGCAAACTCCACAACACAAATGGATAGTACTTGATAAAACTGGTCCGCCAAGGAGCTTAATCAAGTATAAATTAAAACAGGAGTTCTAGAGGCAGTTTTGCACCGATGAAACTACAAAAAAAAGCATCCAACTAGAAAGTGTTGTCGTCCATGGTGCCAACCATAATCGTAACCTCATTTCTGCTAACATGTCTTGCAAATCTCATTCTAGGGCAAGGATTAACAGATGGCTGCCAGCTCTCACATCCTCAAATATCCATAGGAGCCACACCTGGCTCGGCTGGGGATCCTTGGTCAGCAGCAGGACCTGAATCGGGTGGAACTTGGTCCGGAGCAGCAGCCTCAGTAGTAGGAGCTTCTTCCCCCGCTATATCAAATGCATCTATTAGTGCTTGTACAGTTTTTTGATCCAATATCTGGAATGCTTCTCCTACTCCTAGCACAGCAACTGTGCATATGGAACTCGTGAGCCTTTCTCCTTGTAAAGTTTCCCTTATTGCAAATAGAGCGTCCTTCAATAGATCATCTCGTGAAGAGCCACTGAAATTTTCAAATTTGCGCTCCAAGTATGTCTTCGCAGCTTGTGAGCGAGACCCAATTGCGAAAGCTTGATACTCAAAGTAGTTGCCACTTGGACAGTTGTAATAGAGGTGGGCTCCAGATTCATCCAAACCACCTACCAGCAGACCAACACCATAAGGCCTTTTCCATGAGCGCTGAGTACAAACCTGCCAATGTTTTAAATGAAAAGAGGATGAGTGGCTCAAGGAGTAAAAGCGAAGAACCAGCAGCCCCTTCTCCATGTATTAATGCACGAAAATGTTACCCACTAGAGACTAAATAAAATAAAGAAAACTTATGCCGAGTTGAGAAACACAAAATTGATCTCTAGGTAGACCCCATATATCCTGGGTTCCCATAGAGAAACAATATAAGCTATAGTGGTTCTGCTGAAACAATGACAAAGATCCCATTGAAGTCAGGTAGAAATTTAACAGTTTCAGAAGTCTAAAGCTCTTAGACATACCAAGTACAAGTCGAGCAACAGACAGTTAATTTAAGAGGTTGAATTTTCCATGATAAATGACTATCACACCCATGAGATAGGATTTCCCACTATTAGCATTTGGTTCCAAGAAGAGCTCAAACACATGCAGCACTCATCATATAATACAAACTGATTTCATTTCCTTGGTCAAACTTGTACCAACTCCCAGGAGAAGGGGCGCGATATTCTTGGAGTAAGTAGATTATGGAAACACAGAGTCCATTAGAATTCAGGTCCAAATATAGATCAACAAGCAATATGCAGTTCTGTTTATATCTTAAATTAAGATTCTAGTCCAAACAATGGGAAAAGTCAGAAGGCTAATTTATAGTTTATTTTGTATAGTAAATCTAAAATTGCTTAAAACACCAATAACAAATTATTAATTATATAATTGCTGTAATTATACTTCCTTATGTAGATGATCTCAGAAGTTACAAATTGGGAGTAAAGTTATGAAAACAAATAAAATGCTTCAATTAGGTTAAACATAAAGAAATCATATTTTATTGGTGGATTAAATTCTTGAGCACATCCTCCAAAAAGGACAGTTTTAGAACTCTACGATTTAGAAATTTAAAAATATCTAAAACTTGAGGTAATGCATCCTAGATTCACATAGCAAGCTGGTTTCACTCTAGAGAAGGTAAAATAACAACAATGAACTAAAGCTAAAATGTCAGCCGTCTGAGCATTAATGCATTAAGAAAATCAGTGTTCTAAAAATTCCTACCTAGGCACTAGGCGGTCCTCTACCGCTTTGATATGGCTGAACACCTAGGCACCCCTAGGCAAAATCAAACCTCTAGCTCCACTATAACTTGAATGAATTTGTTAAGCCTTAAAATAAATTTTTTTGGTAATGTTTCATGTAAAATTTTAAAAATTAAATCTACTATATGTTTTTTTATAGTATAATAAGCATGTACAATAGAAAAATAAATAAATGAGCGCGCCTAAGAAAACGCTTAGTCCACTTAGGAAAACACTAGGCGCTAGGCACCACCTCCGCTGTCTAGATTCGCCTAACGATTTTCAGAACACTGAAGAAAATTAACTCCACCGAGAAAATGCTCGTCTTAAAACCAATCTCTTTTCTTTAGAAGTTGTATCAAAGGCATTCTTATTTAGGTGAACCTCCTGCTTGCGCTAAATTATTGCTTATGCACTTAACTCATCATTCTGTGCTTCCAGAATATTAATATGGCTATGAATTACATGTGGTCGTAAATCTAATAAACTAACCAAAACTTAAATGCCACGTATATGTAATTCAAAGCCCAAATGTCTCAATTTAATCTATTTGACAATCTTTATAATCCCTTTTTTCAGTGAGAACTCACCTTACAGAGATTTGCACTATCTTGACATACCCTCAACTTACGTGTGTCCACAACACTACCAAAGAAAAGTTGCATGTTGGATAAAAGGCAAGCCAAACACAATAAATATCAAAAGAACAGCTTTTAGTAGCACCTAGTTGAGTGCCATGGTTCCAAATATCAAGAAGAGTCCATCTTATACTTTGACTTGTGAAATAAAGGTAAATGCCTTACTGCATCAGTCCCAAACTATAAGCAGACAGTAATAAAATCCTTTCTTTTTCTTTTCTTTTTTAAGTAACTTAAGGAAGGGAACCCATAAGCCATAACTACAGAATTTTTTTATTCTCTAACCCTTAGAGAGGAGAACATATCCTATGCTTTCACTACAGAAGGACTCAGGGTTATATTAGCTATAATCCAGTTTTCATAGACATATAATCTCACCATGGAATGGATTGAAATAGTAAGAAAAAATGGAGAGATAAATTGTAAGCCTTTTCAATACATATAAATATGTTCCAGTTGGATACATCAGTCAATGGTAGAGGAGGAAAAGCATAGTTTGGTTAGATGGGATGGAGTGTGCTCACTGTAAATACCGGAGAAGTTGAAGCATTACGGAGCTCAGATTGTTGACCAACTTGTTTAGGACAATGATTTTGGTATGGGAAGTATGTTAACATTTCTACAATAATTATGTCTGGAAGAAGCACAACAATCAGCCTAACATGGCAGGAGAAAAACAGCATTTTAAAATTTGTAACTGCAGATGCAAATTCACTGCTATGCTCACACTTAACGAAAGCACGTCAGTATAATAAGAAAACTAGAACCCACAACAGATTTCATAAGATAGTATAACTAATTTCAGAGACATATACAGCTCAGAACTATTCATATAATATGCACTTGTAGGAATGGGAATCTTGGACTACACTCACATGTTTAATGAAACCACCTGACTGATGAAATTTACGCTTCTCACTACATACAAAATATTAACAAGAGGTGAAGGATGACGTTTCACTGGATTTCAGATTGAAATTATGTAACTTTATAAAGCAAAACATTTGAATTTAGTGGACATGCCGTTATAAAAGCAAATATATATTAAAGCCTCACAAATCATTTTAGTAATTTGACAAAAGAATTATTACAAAACCAGAAGTGCATCTGCGGCAGTAGGCCTGAATTTTTTTGCAACTTCTTAAACCGAAGAAAGAAATTAATTTTTTGATATAAAAAATAAATTAATTCCAGCTGTCCACGCAAATGATCGAACAGAGGCAAAGAAGTTTACTTTAAAACCTTAATTTCACGATCTAACAAAAATATTGCCCCTAATCCAATTTCAAATAAGAATAGAACATACAAGTGAATCGGTCTACTTGAAGAGGGAATTTCCTAAAACTAAACCATAACCCCTTAACTTGTATGACCGAAGGACACAAATTCCACAAGACCACATTCACATCACACAATAAACACTTGAATTTCCACACGTATATATAAACAAGGGGTTTATTAAAAGAGTGAACCTGGGCCTTGTCCGCGAGCTGAACAACGAGGCGACCAACGGGGAGAGGAGACTCGTAGGAGTAGCTGTAATTAATACACTCGGATCTCATGTAACGAGAGAGGACTCGGCCGTCGGCGGTGAGTCCAGCGATGGCGACTCCGATGTGGTCATCGGCCTTGAAAATCTTCTTCTGGTGAGAAGAGAGCTCGGAATTAGACTTGTTGACGCAGGCGAGGACGACGTGAGTCTTGGATCGGAGACCAATCGCCGCCGAGCCTTGCTTGACGGCCTCCATAGCGTATTCTACCTGGAATAATCTCCCCGCCGGACTCCACGTCGTCACGTCCGTATCGTACTGGTTCCTGAACATCTTCTCTCTTTACGATGTCGTATTACAATATTCAATTGACTCCAAATAACTTGTTCGTAATGTATCCTATTGTGTTTAAAGAGTGAGAGAGAGGGCGGGGGAGGGCTTTTCTTTTTCTTCAAGCCAAGAGAATTAAAAATGAAAAGAAAACGATGGCGACACCAGAGGTTTTGGGCTCTGCCAAATTATTAATTTTCTTTTTCTTTTTTTTTTATAACAACTTTTAATGTGGGGGGACTGTGATAGTGTGATGTGATGTGACGATTTATAACCGTTGGATGAGATTAAACAAATGTTCTGGACATGGGTCACCTTTGGGTTTGTAATTGGGCCAGGCCCGTTCCTGCTTTGATTGTTATTCCCCTCGCCCTATACCTAGGGCGGTTAATTTAGATCGGTTTTTTCTGTTTTTCGATTTTTCGAACCGGACTGAATCGGTCAGTTTGGTATAAAAAAGAACTGATCCGATTTGGTACAAAAAAATCGGTATATACTGGTTTTCGGTACCGGTTTCGGTTCGGCGCTTTTATAGTTCGGTAAAAATCGAACTGGACCGGTATATACCGGTTTTCTAATTTTTTATTAATAATAATAATAATAAAATAATGATTATGATAATAAAAATAATAATATTAATAAAAATAATAATAATAAAAATAATAATAATTATATTAATTTTCTATAAAAATCGATACCGCCGGTTCGGTATACCGGTCCAATCGGTTTCGGTATCGGTATCAATATTTGGCCGATTTTAATACCGGTTCGGTTCGGACCGAATTTTATCGGTTGAACACCCCTACCTACACCCTACACCCCAAAACAATATATATATATATATATATATATATATATATATATATATATATATATATATATATATATATATATATATATCCATTATGCATGCATAATGGACCAATTCACTTTAATTGTTTTCCAGATTTCACTTTAAGCCTTAGTGATCAAAACTTATTTAAAGCATTAACATTAAATATTAAAACTGAAGGAGAGATTACTCAGATGATTGAGGGATCTCAGCCTATTGCTTTGATCTACCGGATTTACTATAAGACCATAAAGTCAAATCTGAACGTTCATGCTCTTAATAAAAGTCCTAAGGATCAGACAGTTTTAATTCAAAGTTCAACCAGTGATGCTAATATCCAGATCCCGAGAACAATTCTCTGGAAGGATATTACGTTACCCAGTCAATGGACTTTGCCTAATGAATTACCACAACAACCCATAATTAATAATTCATTAAATAATTCATTATGTTTAATATAGCAGATACTTGAGCTAATGAGAATTGAAAATAACGATAGTAGTGATGAAGGATCAGATGCAGCTGAATCTTCTAGCACTAGTAATACTTGTAACGATGAATCAAATACAGAAAATGAAGTTACTGTCTGCACAGAAAATTGCAGTAACAATTGTTGCAAAAGAATTAATGTAATTACTAAAGAAGACGAAGAGTGTTCGTTATTAGTGGATCTAATTAGTAAAATCACTGACCCTGGATTAAAAATCCAGTATCTAAATCAATTGAAAGATTTATTAAATAGGGATAAGAAAGTTACTGATAAGGTTCTTAAAGCCAAAGAAAAGCCAGTTTTTAGTCTAAATAAAACTCTTGAGAGATTTAAATCACCAGCTAGAGAAATTACACTCCCTGAATTAAATCATGAAGTTAATAAATTAAAGAAAGAGATTTCCAATCTAAAATTAGATATTTCTAATCTGAGGAAAGAGATTGATGATAAAAAGTCAGATCTTCAAATACACGATTCTTCTTCCAGTGATGAAAGTCATGAAGAACCAGAATCATCAGGTGTTAAAGATGACCCTGATCTTTTTATTCAAGGTCTTTCGCTTAAAAGAATTAAAGACATTACCATTCAAAAGTGGTACATCTCTATTAAGTTAGTCATTGATAAAACCTTCTCTATTCAGCTCCCTGCCCTAGTAGATACTGGAGCAGATTTAAACTGTATTCAAGAAGGTCTTATTCCCACCAGATACTACAGAAAAACTACTGAAAAACTTAATTCAGCTAATGGTAGTAATATGGAAATAAAATATAAATTACCTAGAGTCCATATCTGTCAAGATGAAATGTGTTTTAAAACTTCTTTTGTTTTAATCCGCAATCTTACAGATAAAATCATTTTAGGGTTACCATTTATTTATTTATTGTATCCATTCACTACCAGTAATAACTATTGATATCCTAATGTCTTCTGTGAGATGTTTCTCCCACCAAGATCTAAGGATACCAGTAAATCCACTAGCTATTAATTCAACTATATCTGGTTGAGATAAATTGTTGAATTTGGTGATATAGCTATTTGCTACCATTGACATATGATTTAATTTATTAAGGATTTCTTGTTCACTAAATCCATCAATATTCCATTCATATATTTTATTGGATGAAACAGAAAATTGCTTATCTAGATTTCTCTCTTCGAACTGTAGATCCGGAGGAGTAGGTCTAGAGTACCAATTTCTGGTGATACTAGTGTTATTAACAGTTAATTTATTTAGCTGTTCATTAAGGTTAGAGGTTGATGAGTGAATAGAAGAACTGTCGTCGTCATTATCAGACTCTACATGATCAATGACTGCAATAGTTCCACTCGTACCGGTTTCAGATTTAATCTTTTTAAATAATTTATCTATGGATTGAACTAATTCTTCATCCTTATTAGGTAGACCTAATTTGTTTCTATTTTCTGGTAAGTTGATTAAGGGTTGTTCAATCTTTGAATCAGGTTTTTTAATAATATTTTCCTCAAATTTTTCCTCTATTCTATCAAGCTGTTTTCCAACAGTTGCTAGATACTGATTGCTAAAGTTTAATTGTTCAATTATTTTTTTATCATCTTTAATTCCATACACATATATATATGTATGTGTGTGTGTATATATATAGGAGAATATAGAGGTACACAACCGTATAACTTTTAAAGTTACACGGTCTACGATCGTAGAATGATTTCACTCTACGATCGTAGAATGAATTCACAAATCGTGGAATGAATTCACTCTACTATACGATCGTAGACCGTGTAACTTTAAAAAAATCCAAGAGTCCGGAGTGTTATATATATATATATATATATATATATATATATATATATATATATATATATATACAGTCCATTTCTTAAGCTCACCCTTATTGAGCTCAACACTGTTTTGTTATATGTACCCAAATCACACCCAAAACACTTTTTTTTAAAAAAAAATTTAATTTCAAAAATTATTATATATTTTTTATTAGTTATGTTTTTTTATATAAAAAAAAAAGACAGAGTGAGTTTAAGATCCTTGCTCTATATATATATATATATATATATATATGAAACATATTAATAAAGAAAAGAAAAGAAAAGTAGCAATGTGAGTTGGAGGCCTTTAGGGATAAAACATTGTGATTTAAAGTTGTAATGGTGGAGTACTTACTGGCCGGGTACGTAATTGGTGACCAAGTATTATGATAAAGAAATGGAGAAATAAAGAAATGGAGAAATAAAAAATAAAAGGTAAAAGCCTCCCCACCATTTATATTTATATTTTATATATAAATGAAGATTCCAAATTAATTCCTTAGTTTAAGTGGAAAAGTAAAAGGGGCGTTGTGGATTTGCTTTTATGCTTTATTTACTTGTATTTAGATCTTTGAATCTTGATAATCAATCAATCAGCAGGAAGATACTAAATTTTGAAGCTTGATCATTCTTCTTCTTCTTATTCTTCATCTTGTATAATTTATTTGGCCGTTCAATAAATAGTCCCAATTCCAAAAAGGTACTCAATATTGTTTGATTATATCTCAATACATCTTTATTAGATGTGATTTTTATTCGAGCTAAATTTAATTAATAAATTTTTTTAAAACAAATATAATTCTAAACTATTTAGAGATATGTCTGAACAAAAATTGACTTTTTTGAACCAAAATAACTTGTTCAATATTACAAAATTCTTTTTATGTCCCTAGTTATTCACTGTTATCAACTCTCAAATCTAACAGATCTCAACACCAAATCCGTGAGTTAGGACTTGATTTTGGATGAACGGTAGAGAATTTTTTTGAAGAGGCTAATGGATAGACCGAGGTGATGAATGCGAAGAGACTATCCATTCATTCTCTGTTCTTCTTCGTTGTCTTTGTTATATTCTCTCTTAAAGCAGTCGTAAGTGAATTGGATATGTTGGAGAAATTTGGATTCATATATTGTATGTTGAGTTATATTATGGGCAAGGCGGGATCCTATAGTATAGTATGTATGTGATTATTTTTTATATGATAATAGCATTATTAATTATATGTGATTATTTTTTGTATGATAATAGCATTATTGATTATTGTTTTGGGTGAGAATCTAGGTGAGTAACGCAGTATGGTGGCAGCAGTAGTAGTAATAATAGTACCGGTACTTTTATAGTAACTGAAAAGGCTTCAATAATTACTTGACTTGAACAATCATTTTTAGACATGATCCACTGGACCACTATGCTTGAGGTCAATTGGACTAGACGGTGCACCAACTGAAAAACACATTATTATTATTATTATTATTATTTATTCTTTGCTATATACCAACAAAAGTCATATTTTGATCAATTTATAAGAAATTAAAATTAATATAATTTATTCACTGCTTAAAAAAATAACAATTTTTTCACTTTTAAATTATTTATGATACTAACAATTGTATTAACTACATTTACATTTAGATGGGTTTATATATATATATATACATATACATTTATATATTTATTTTTTGAGAGAGAAAAACCAATAAGATTTTCAAATATTTGAAGCAAGAAGCAATATCTTCGGGTTCTATTTATATTTAAATTTTTTATGAAACAAAAGGAATCCTCCATATAAGTTACGTCAGGCAGCGATTAAATTAATGTCAAATAATAATACATATTTCCATAAGAATCTCCGACATTATAATTGTGATTTTGTTTCTTTATCGTTCATTCGTCTTATTTAAATATTTGAGTGTTAGCTGGAAGGAGGTATAGGTATAGGTATAGGACACCCAAGTTTATTCATTTATTTAATTAAAACGTATGAGGGCATCTCCTTCAACCTTAAATATAAGCGAATCGTTAAATACATAATAGAAAATATTATTTTTATAATAAAAGTGTCGCTATAAATTTTATAACGACGGTTTTTACCGTCGCTATACATCTACAGCGATATTTTTATTGTAAAAATAACAAAAAGTATTATAAATTTAAGAATTCTCTAAATATAATTAATTACTCACAGAATCTCCCTGGGCTTTTACTAGTTTTTCTCAACGGATGCTGTAATTTGGGGAGTTGAAAAAAATTCATTTCTATTTTTCTCATTTGCCTTTAATTACTCTAAAATTTAAGTTATTTAAATTTTTTTAATACACATATATTGACAATTTTTCTTTTTAAAACAACTTGAAATTCTATTTTTAAATAACAATATTTCAAAATTTGGTGTGTTAGAGTTGAGTGTTTCTCAATTAAGAAGGTCAACACTCATTCTTTAAAATTATATATATATATATATATATATATATATATATATGAAATAAAAGGTGCTTAATAAATGAAATAGGTCAAACGACGATGTATTAAAATTTAAAATCGGTATGATTCATAAAAGTTTTAAATAAAATAATGTTTGTGATTAATAACTTTTGTTATATACTTTACGATTATAATAATTGTATCTAGTATCTACTAAAATAAAATAAATTCACATCAATTTAAAACTTAATATGTCATCGATTGACCTATGTGAGACCCCAGATTTTATGAATAAATATTTAATTTTTCTCGAAATAATTTTTTTTATATTATGGTGTGGATTTGATATAATAGTTATGGGTAGTATTTATAAATTTTACAAAGTATGCAAGTTGTTATAAAATATTCGTTTGGACGGAGAATATTCTTTTTGTCGAGGAATATTCGTACGACGGCACAATCATTGGTGGACCCCACAACAGAATTATTGTCGGATTGAGAAAACGACAAAGATAGTTTATTAAAAATAACGGCGGAAATTTTACCATTGTTACTGTTGAACTACTCGGTAGTAAAAGTACAGTAATACGCGTGGTTGCATAGTAGCACACGGTATTGATTATTGATGCTTACGTGAGAAGTCACTCAGCTATACTCAATTATTGCTACAGTAATTGCTGCATCATATCTCTTAAATTATTGTCATAGTATCATCTGTATAATATGTTATATTATTAAATCAATAATTGAGACGTTGTGGTAAGTTTGGTTATATTATGGGGAGCCATATGTCATCATCTAAGAGTCTCTTCGTCAATAGTAATTACCGTCGTCAATAGTAATTACCGTCGTCAATAGTATTTACCTTGGTCAATAGTAATTACCTTCGTCAATAGTATTTATCTTGGTCAATAGTAATTACCTTCGTCAATATTATTTACCTTGGTCAATAGTATTTACCTTGGTCAATAGTAATTACCTTCGTCAATATTATTTACCTTGGTCAATAGTATTTACCTTGGTCAATAGTAATTACCTTCGTCAATAGTATTTACCTTGGTCAATAGTAATTACTTTCGTCAATAGTAGTTGTCCCTTCAATATTACCAAGAGTCATTTGACCCTTCGTTAAGACCAAGAGTCATTTGACCCTTCGTTAAGACCAAGAGCCACCCTCAGTTTTCTATAAATAGAGGCCTAGGGCTTCATTATTTTTCACGAATTCATTCAAGCTATAGAGAGAGAAAGTATAGAGAGAATAAGAGAGAGAGAGAATAAAAGTATTCTACTACATCACTTTTCCAATATCCAGTTCTTTTAAGGTAGGGAATATTATTTCTTTTATATTCATGAAGAGAACTTCTGTTATTCCATTCATTATTATTCTGTTGGAATAACCAGTATACGCGGTCTACCCTATACTTGGTGACATTCTTCTATTATTCTGTTGGAACATCCTGTCTGTGTGTTTTACACCGGACCTGGTTCCGTTTATTATTCTGTTGGAACATCCTGTCTGTGTGTTTTACACCGGACCTGGTTCCATTATTTATTATTCTGTCGGAATATCCTGTCTGTGCGTTTACGCCGGACCTGGTTCCATTATTTATTATTCTGTTGGAATAACCTGTCTGTGCGGTCTATCGCATGCATGGTGATTTCTTTTGTTATTCCATTCTTTATTATACTCAGTTGGTTAAGTTTTGACTTCTATACTCTATGAAATTTATGGAATATCCTTGATAGTTGCGTTTCATCCAGTATCTTTTCAAGAAAATATTCTTCTAAGCATTCTTGAATTTTACTCCACAATGCAGTATCATGTTGACAATTTGGACGTTGTTAATTCCTGGATAAATTAATTCTTGAACTTGTTTTATTGAATTCTTATATCATTGTCATCATCCTCATGTTTATAAAATGTTGAAAGTCATCTGTGGCATGTAGTGCATAGATGGACTTGGTATGATTATGACCAGGGATTATTCGGTATAATCATGACCGTAATGTTGCAAATGATGTGGTAAAAGTCCTCATTGGCCTGTAGTGCATTGATGGACAGTTGTTGGCATGATCATGACCATTAATGAATATACGAATATCCTTGGCCGTAGTGCAGGGGTGATTCGATGATGTGGATTATTTTATTAAGCTGAGTCCCAGCGATCACAGTGTTGAAAAACTTTTTAAATCATAAAAGATAGTAGAGTTTATTTTCTACTTGACTCTTTTAATGGATTGCTTGTTCCGCTACAGTTAAACTTGATGTCTATTATATTTTATCAGTTTAACATTGTTGAAGGCTAATGATAATTTATTCTGCATTATCTTAGTCATAATATTTCTTACTGGGCTAGTTGAGCTCACCCTTTCTTTCACTGTTCTCTTCAAGAAATGAGAACGTAGCTGGGACAAGTCGGGGTACGGAGTGATGGTCCGAAGAATAGTATTAGTTAGTAGTCCTCACTATTCTATATAATGGTGTGTTAATAAATGTAATGAGGACTCCTTTTGAGTATGAATACTCTCTAGAAGATAATATTTGTATTCAAACTCACAGTTTATGTTTTGTCGTATTGTACACGACAGTTGTATTATTAAGTTGTATTTGTATTCTGTACTATGTTTCTGACGACCCAAGATGGGTGATGTATACCTAATTTTGGGGGCGTCACAGTTGGTATCAGAGCTTAGGGATATGATCCCTGGCTAAGATGTGAGAATAGAACTAGGAGGGGAGAGACGGGGAATTCCTTCGCTAGTATGACATACCTAAGTTTATTTGCATGGTATTTAATTGGTCGGTCATAATATAAGGATAATATATGACATATCAATTAATTTTTATTTTGTGGCAGTATCTGAAAATGGCATCTGAGAACGTTGAGAATAGCAATGGAGCACAGACGACTGTTGATTCACCACATATCAATAATCAGGATAATGTTCATCAGGAAGGTGTCAATCCTCATGCAAACAACAACACTGACCAAATGATGAATGATCAAATGTTCAGAGGCTTTATGCAATTCATGCAACAACAGGTGAAAGCGGCTCCTGTCCACAACGTAGGTGGAAATACTGGAAACGCTCTGGCGGTCACCGCTAAACAGTTTAAGGAGCTGGGACCACCGGAGTTTAAGGGAGAACCCAAACCACTTGTAGCTGAAACATGGATAAAGCAGATCACCAAGATATTTGATGTCTTGGGTTGCTCCGAGGAGCAAAAGGTTCCCTTTGCCGCCTTTATGTTGCGAGGAGAGGCAGATTACTGGTGGGAATCGATAAAGCGTACTCAACCTGCCGCACTGAAGATGTCATGGGAGAAGTTTCAAGATCTGTTTAACGACAAATACTTTCCCGAGAGTATTCGTCACATGAAGGAGGTGGAGTTCATCAAATTGGAGCAGAATAATATGACCGTGTCGCAGTACGAGGCAAAATTTGCGGAGTTATCCCGGTTTGCGTCCCACCTGGTGGATAATGAAGAAAGAATGACGCGGATGTTTTTAAGAGGTTTGAAGCCGGAGATACGTCAACATCTTGTTTCTCATAAACTGTGTTTATATTCAGATGTTGTAAATAGGGCTCAGTTGGTGGAGCGCGATAACGAGATAACGCAACCAAAAGAGAGCAGCCGGCAAAATGATATTACCAGTGAGAGCAGTCATCGAAGCGGTGACAAAAAGCGTGGAGGGAATCAACAGGCCAGAAATGGTAACCACTTCGGTGGTAATCAGGGCCAAAACAATAAGAATGGACATTTCAAGAAGAGGAGATTCAACAATGACGGAAAGACGTCAGCACCAGCACCTGTCGTTAAGGAAGGAGAACGACCACCTATCATATGTTTCAAATGCGGAGGGGAGGGGCACATCAGTCCAAACTGCGCGATGCCGTCCAAAGCATGTTATAATTGTGGAAGAGAAGGTCATTTAGCCCGATTTTGTCGTTTACCGAAGACAAATGCAGCTAGGATGGAGGCACCAAAAGCCGTCCCAGAAAAGTCAAAACCGGTTGTGCAAGGGAGAGCGTTTGTTGTGAACTCCCAGAGAGCAAGGAACCCGAATGAGGTCATCACGGGTAAGCTTATTATAAACTCTAAAGAAGTTTATACTTTATTTGATACCGGTTCAACCCATTCTTTTATTTCTCCTACTTGCGCTCATCGATTAAATTTGATTCCGGAGAAATTAGACTTTGACTTATCTGTGGAAACTCCGTTGGGAGAAACCTTCATTACCTCCACTGTTTATAAGTCTTGTTTGGTTCAAGTTGGTACCCACACATTACCTATCGATCTGATTTCATTAAAAATACTTGCATTTGACGTGATTCTAGGGATTGATTGGTTAACTACTCATTATGCAAAAATTGATTGTTTTCGTAAGGTTGTTAGCTTTCATATTCCTAATCGACCTATTATGCGAATTCAAGCAACCAAACCATTAAAATCAATCGCTGTCATCTCAAGCCATAAAGCTATTCGTTTATTGAAAAACGGATGTCAAGCTTTCTTAGCTCATGTCACAGATCTAAACAAAAATACGTCAGTTTTGAATGATATTTCTATTGTTAATAAATTCCCTGACGTATTCCCTAAAGAACTTCCTGGCCTACCCCCAGAGCGTGTGTGACGCCCCCAAAATTAGGTATACATCACCCATCTTGGGTCGTCAGATACATAGTACAGAATACAAATACAACTGACTAATACATCTGTCGTGTACAATACGACAAAACATAAACTGCGAGTTTGAATACAAATATTATATTCTAGAGAGTATTCATACTCAAAAGGAGTCCTCATTACATTTATTAATACACTATTACATAGAATAGTGAGGACTACTAACTAATACTATCATTCGAACCATCACTCCGTTTCCCGACTTGCCCCAGCTACGTTCTCATTTCCTGAAGAGAACAGTGAAAGAAAGGGTGAGCTCAACTAGCCCAGTAAGAAATATTATGACTAAGATAATGCAGAATAAATTATCATTAGCCTTCAACAATGTTAAACTGATAAAATATAATAGACATCAAGTTTAACTGTAGCGGAACAAGCAATCCATTAAAAGAGTCAAGTAGAAAATAAACTCTACTATCTTTTATGATTTAAAAGATTTTCCAACACTGTGATCGCTGAGACTCAGCTTAATAAAATAATCCATATCATCGAATCACCCCTGCACTACGGCCAAGGATATTCGTATATTCATTAATGGTCATGATCATGCCAACAACTGTCCATCAATGCACTACGGGCCAATGAGGACTTTTACCACATCATTTATAACATTACGGTCATGATTACACCGAATAATCCCTGGTCATAATCATACCAAGTCCATCTATGCACTACAGGCCACAGATGACTTTCAACAGAATATAAACATGAGGATGATGACAATGATATAAGAATTCAATAAAACAAGTTCAAGAATTAATTTATCCAGGAATTAACAACGTCCAAATTGTCAACATGATACTGCATTGTGGAGTAAAATTCAAGAATGCTTAGAAGAATATTTTCTTGAAAAGATACTGGATGAAACGCAACTATCAAGGATATTCCACAAATTTCATGGAGTATAGAAGTCAAAACTTAACCAACTGAGTACAATAAAGAATGGAATAACAAAAGAAATCACCATGCATGCGATAGACCGCACAGACAGGTTATTCCAACAGAATAATAAATAATGGAACCAGGTCCGGCGTAAACGCACAGACAGGATGTTCCAACAGAATAATAATAAAAACGGAACCAGGTCCGGTGTAAAACACACAGACAGGATGTTCCAACAGAATAATAATAAAAACGGAACCAGGTCCGGTGTAAAACACACAGACAGGATATTCTAACAGAATAATAACAAGACGGAACCAGGTCCGGTGTAAAACACACAGACAGGATGTTCCAACAGAATAATAGAAGAATGTCACCAAGTATAGGGTATATCCGCGTATACAGGTTATTCCAACAGAATAATAAGAAATGGAATAACAACAGTTCTCTTCATGAATAAGAAAGAATAACACCCCTTACCGTTTTAAAGACGAGCTGAAATAAGGAAGTAGTTAAATAGCAGAATACTCTTCTTCTCTTTCTCTATAGTTTCTCTCTATAGTTTATCTCTCTAGAGTTCAGTGAATTCGTAAGAAATAATGAAGGAATGAGCTGCTATTTATAGAAAAATAGAATGCATAGTAACTAATCCATGAACGGTCCAGATTGATTACTTTAATCTGACGGTCCATATTTAAAGAAAAATCTTTTAAATAAAATATAATATATTCTATTTATAGAATAACTTTAATAAAGTATTTTGTTTTATATAAAAAGATGTTTCTGTTTTATTACGTTAATAATACGAATAAAACAAAACGTCATTATCGCTAAATAATTCATATTATTAACTGACAATAATGGAATCAAACTGAGTGACTTCTCACATCAGCATTAATAATTAATACCGTGTGCTACTATGCAACCACACGTATTACTGTACTTTTACTACCGAGTAGTTCAACAGTATCAACGGTAAAACTTCCGCCGTTATTTTTATAAAGTATTTTTGTCGTTTTCTCAATCCGACAATAATTCCGTTGTGGGGTCCACCAATAATTGTACCGTCGTACGGATATTCCCCGACAAAAAGAATATTCTCCGACCAATCGAATATAATATGACAACTTGCATACTTTGCAAAATTTATAAATACTACCCATAACTATTATATCAAATCCACACAATAATATAAAAAAAATTATTTCGAGAAAAATTAAATATTTATTCATAAAATCTGGGGTTTCACAATCTCCCCTCCTTATAGAATTTCGCCCTCGAAATTTACGTACGTACTTGGTATGCCGAACATGTGAGGATACCTTGACTTCACTTCAAATTCTAACTCTTGAGGTATAACCTTTAAGTATCGAATATGATCCTTCTTATCCAAGATGTTAACACGTATCTCCTCATACGTTAAATCTTCCGCTATTTCGTCCGGTTCTAAATTAATAATGCGGTTCGGGTCGTCCACATATTTACGTAACATCGATACGTAAAAAAAAAAATGTTCTGAACACGCAACATACTTGGCGGTAAAACGAGTCTATAGGCCACAGTTCCTACTTCATCGAGGATTTCAAATGGGCCAATTAAATCGAGAGTTGAGATTTCCTCTCTTCGTCGATTCTTGCTTCTAGAATAACGCCCTCTTAAACCTTCTTCTTCACATTTATCAGCTCTTAGTATGTAGCTTGAGCGGCTTTAACTTTATCGATTAAAGTCGATTTTAATCGTATATTCGTTATCTTCACGTGGGTTCGAATATTCACACTTGTAACCGTATACGATCTTCTACACAACGCGTCAGCTACCACGTTCACTTTTCCACGATGTTATTGAATGGTACGATCGTAATCTTCAACAGCTCGAGCCAACGTCTTTGGCGCATAATACGTTCGTTTTAGTTGAAGAAATATTTGAGGGTTTAAGAAATAGGTTTTGTACTGGGGTCAATACAAAATTCAATTTTACGCTCTGGGGTAGGCTAAGAAGTCTTCAAGAATACGTCAAGAAATTTATTAACAATAGAAATATCGTTCAAAACTGTGACCCTCATCCAAGACTTGGATAACACGTCACATTGATACCTATCAACTTGCCATCATCATTTACAACGTCTCCTACGGAAAGTCTAGCTTCGGTGCATTCCACACCAGGAAGTCAACAGCGAAAGGAACGGGGATTTTTACTTATGGCTTGATATGACAATGATTGACTTTAGTGGTTTGGTTACTTTGAATTTGCATAACAGGTTGGTTAGGAATATGAAAGCTAACAACCTTACGAGAAGCATGATGAGTAGTGAACCAATCGTTTCAAAAAAATCACATCAAAGGCAAGTATTTTCAAAGAGATAAGATCGACAGGTAACGTGAAAGTGTTGATTTGAACAAGATTTATAAGTAGTAGAGGTAACGAAGGTTTCTCCCAACTGAGTTTAAACAGACATATCAAAGTCTAAGTTCTCCGGAGTTAACTTCAAACATTTAACACAACTAGGTGAAATAAAAGAGTGAGTAGAACCGGTATCTAACACGGTATAGACTTCGCAAGAGTTTATGACTAACATACCCGTGATAATTTTATTCAGGTTCCTCGTCACGAAAAAAAATACTCTCTCTTAAACTACTGGCTTTGGCTTTTCTGGGACGGTCTTTGGTGCCTCCATCCTATCTGAACTTGTCTTCGGTGAACGATAAAATCGGGCTAAATGACCTTCTCTTCCACAATTATAACATGCTTTGGACGGCATCACGCAGTATGGACTGATGTGCCCCTCCCCTCCGCATTTGAAACATATGATAGGTGATCGTTCTCCTTCCTTAACGACAGGTGCTGGTGCTGACGTCTTTCCATCATTGTTGAATCTCCTCTTCTTGAAATGCCCATTCTTATTATTTTGGCCCTGATTACCACCGAAGTGGTTACCATTTCTGGCCTGTTGATTCCCTCCACGCTTGTTGTCACCGCTTCGATGACTGCTTTCACTAGTATTATCATTTTTCCTACTGCTCTCTTTTGGTTGCGTTGACTCGTTATCGCGCTCCACTAACTGAGCCCTATTCACAACATCTGAATACAAACACAGTTTATGAGAAATAAGATGTTGACGTATCTCAGGTTTCAAACCTCGTAAAAACATTCGCGTCATTCGCTCTTCATTATCCACTAAGTGGGACGCAAACCGGGACAACTCAGCAAACTTGGCTTCGTACTGCGACACGGTCATGTTGTTTTGTTCTAACTTGATAAATTCCACCTCCTTCATGTGACGAATACTTTCGGGAAAGTACTTGTCATTGAACAGTTCTTGAAACTTCTCCCAAGACATCTTGAGTGCGTCAGGCTGGGTACGTTTAATCGATTCCCACCAGTAATCTGCCTCTCCTCGCAACATAAAGGCGGCAAATGGAACCTTTTGCTCCTCGGAGCAACCCAAGACATCAAATATCTTGGTGATCTGCTTTATCCATGTTTCAGCTACAAGTGGTTTGGGTTCTCCCTTAAACTCCGGTGGTCCTAGCTCCTTGAATTGCTTAGCGGTGACCAACCGTGAGTTGTCATTGTTTCCTCCTTCATTTTGGATAGGAGCCGCTCTCGCCCGTTGTTGCATGAATTGCTCCTTGAACTGCTTAGCGGTGACCGTCCGAGAGTTATTTTGTTGTTGCATGAATTGCATAAAGTCTCTGACCATCCCATCATTCACCATTTCATCGGTGTTATTATTTTTATGAGGATTATTGTCCTCTGGTTGCACATTACCCTGAGCATTGATCATTGGTGATTCAATAGTCTCATGTGCTTCATTGTTTATCTCAACATTTTCGGATGCCATTTGCAAATACTGCAACAAAACAAGGGTTAATTAACATATAACATATTATCCATATACTTTGACCGACCAATTAAATACCAAATAAACTTAGGTAGGTCATACTAGCGAAGGAATTCCCCGTCTCTCCCCTCCTAGTTCTATTCTCACGTCTTAGCCAGGGATCATATCCCTAAGCTCTGATACCAACTGTGACGCCCCCAAAATTAGGTATACATCACCCATCTTGGGTCGTCAGATACATAGTACAGAATACAAATACAACTGACTAATACATCTGTCGTGTACAATACGACAAAACATAAACTGCGAGTTTGAATACAAATATTATATTCTAGAGAGTATTCATACTCAAAAGGAGTCCTCATTACATTTATTAATACACTATTACATAGAATAGTGAGGACTACTAACTAATACTATCATTCGAACCATCACTCCGTTTCCCGACTTGCCCCAGCTACGTTCTCATTTCCTGAAGAGAACAGTGAAAGAAAGGGTGAGCTCAACTAGCCCAGTAAGAAATATTATGACTAAGATAATGCAGAATAAATTATCATTAGCCTTCAACAATGTTAAACTGATAAAATATAATAGACATCAAGTTTAACTGTAGCGGAACAAGCAATCCATTAAAAGAGTCAAGTAGAAAATAAACTCTACTATCTTTTATGATTTAAAAGATTTTCCAACACTGTGATCGCTGAGACTCAGCTTAATAAAATAATCCATATCATCGAATCACCCCTGCACTACGGCCAAGGATATTCGTATATTCATTAATGGTCATGATCATGCCAACAACTGTCCATCAATGCACTACGGGCCAATGAGGACTTTTACCACATCATTTATAACATTACGGTCATGATTACACCGAATAATCCCTGGTCATAATCATACCAAGTCCATCTATGCACTACAGGCCACAGATGACTTTCAACAGAATATAAACATGAGGATGATGACAATGATATAAGAATTCAATAAAACAAGTTCAAGAATTAATTTATCCAGGAATTAACAACGTCCAAATTGTCAACATGATACTGCATTGTGGAGTAAAATTCAAGAATGCTTAGAAGAATATTTTCTTGAAAAGATACTGGATGAAACGCAACTATCAAGGATATTCCACAAATTTCATGGAGTATAGAAGTCAAAACTTAACCAACTGAGTACAATAAAGAATGGAATAACAAAAGAAATCACCATGCATGCGATAGACCGCACAGACAGGTTATTCCAACAGAATAATAAATAATGGAACCAGGTCCGGCGTAAACGCACAGACAGGATGTTCCAACAGAATAATAATAAAAACGGAACCAGGTCCGGTGTAAAACACACAGACAGGATGTTCCAACAGAATAATAATAAAAACGGAACCAGGTCCGGTGTAAAACACACAGACAGGATATTCCAACAGAATAATAACAAGACGGAACCAGGTCCGGTGTAAAACACACAGACAGGATGTTCCAACAAAATAATAGAAGAATGTCACCAAGTATAGGGTATATCCGCGTATACAGGTTATTCCAACAGAATAATAAGAAATGGAATAACAACAGTTCTCTTCATGAATAAGAAAGAATAACACCCCTTACCGTTTTAAAGACGAGCTGAAATAAGGAAGTAGTTAAATAGCAGAATACTCTTCTTCTCTTTCTCTATAGTTTCTCTCTATAGTTTATCTCTCTAGAGTTCAGTGAATTCGTAAGAAATAATGAAGGAATGAGCTGCTATTTATAGAAAAATAGAATGCATAGTAACTAATCCATGAACGGTCCAGATTGATTACTTTAATCTGACGGTCCATATTTAAAGAAAAATCTTTTAAATAAAATATAATATATTCTATTTATAGAATAACTTTAATAAAGTATTTTGTTTTATATAAAAAGATGTTTCTGTTTTATTACGTTAATAATACGAATAAAACAAAACGTCATTATCGCTAAATAATTCATATTATTAACTGACAATAATGGAATCAAACTGAGTGACTTCTCACATCAGCATTAATAATTAATACCGTGTGCTACTATGCAACCACACGTATTACTGTACTTTTACTACCGAGTAGTTCAACAGTATCAACGGTAAAACTTCCGCCGTTATTTTTATAAAGTATTTTTGTCGTTTTCTCAATCCGACAATAATTCCGTTGTGGGGTCCACCAATAATTGTACCGTCGTACGGATATTCCCCGACAAAAAGAATATTCTCCGACCAATCGAATATAATATGACAACTTGCATACTATGCAAAATTTATAAATACTACCCATAACTATTATATCAAATCCACACAATAATATAAAAAAAATTATTTCGAGAAAAATTAAATATTTATTCATAAAATCTGGGGTTTCACAGCGTGAAATTGAATTTTGTATCGATCTTGAACCCGGTACAAAACCCATTTCCAAAGCTCCATATCGAATGGCTCCTATTGAACTTCAGGAGTTAAAGACCCAACTGCAGGAATTGTTAGACATTGGTTTTATTCGTCCTAGTACTTCTCCTTGGGGTGCTCCTGTTCTGTTCGTGAAGAAGAAAGATGGGAGTATGCGACTTTGTATTGATTATCGGGAGTTGAATCATGTCACCATCAAAAACAGGTACCCATTGCCACGTATTGATGACCTGTTTGACCAGTTGCAAGGAGCACAATTCTTTTCAAAGATCGATCTTTGTTCTGGATATCATCAGCTGAAGGTTAGAACTGAGGATATTCCAAAGACGGCTTTTAGAACTCGGTACGTGCATTATGAATTCCTAGTCATGTCCTTTGGATTGACTAATGCTCCTGCTGCCTTCATGGATATGATGAACCGGGTATTCAAGGAATATTTGGATCATTTTGTGGTCGTCTTTATTGATGACATCCTTATTTATTCCAAAAGCCGTGAAGATCATGAGCAACACTTGAGGCTGGTACTCCAAAAGCTTCGTGAATACAAACTTTATGCCAAGTTGAAGAAATGCGAGTTCTGGCTGGAAGAGGTAGCATTCCTTGGGCACGTAGTATCAAGTAGTGGAATATCGGTTGACCCGGCAAAGATTGAAGCTATTCAAAGCTGGGAGCAACCTAAATCAGTAACCGAAGTACGTAGCTTTCTCGGTCTAGCTGGTTATTATCGGAGATTCGTGGAAGGATTTTCTCGAATCGCTACTCCGTTAACTCAGCTGACTCGAAAAGATACAAAGTTCGGTTGGAGCGAAGAATGTGAGCAGAGTTTTCAAGAACTCAAGAGGAGACTCATTTCAGCACCTGTTCTAACAATACCATCTGGCTCAGAGGGATTTGTCATCTACAGTGATGCTTCGAGCAAAGGGTTGGGATGCGTTCTCATGCAACATGGAAAAGTCATAGCCTATGCATCAAGACAACTCAAGGAATATGAGAGGAATTATCCTACTCATGATCTAGAGTTGGCAGCTGTTGTCTTTGCACTTAAAATTTGGAGGCATTACTTGTATGGGGAGAAAGTGGAGATCTTTACGGATCATAAAAGCCTCAAATATTTCTTCACTCAAAAGGAACTCAACATGCGACAACGATGTTGGCTTGAACTGTTGAAAGATTATGATCGTACCATTCAATAATATCGTGGAAAAGCGAACGTGGTAGCTGACGCGTTGTGTAGAAGATCGTATACGGTTACAAGTGCGAATATACGAACCCACGTGAAGATAACGAATATACGATTAAAATCGACTTTAATCGATAAAGTTAAAGCCGCTCAAGCTACATACTCAGAGCTGATAAATGTGAAGAAGAAGGTTCAAGAGGCCGTTATTCTAGAAGCAAGAATCGACGAAGAGAGGAAATCTCAACTCTCGATTTAATTGGCCCATTTGAAATCCTCGATGAAGTAGGAACTGTGGCCTAAAGACTCGTTTTACCGCCAAGTATGTTGCGTGTTCAGAACATTTTTTTTTTACATATCGATGTTACGTAAATATGTGGACGACCCGAACCACATTATTAATTTAGAACCGGACGAGATAGCGAAATATTTAACGTATGAGGAGATACGTGTTAACATCTTGGATAAGAAGGATCATATTCGATGCTTAAAGGTTATACCTCAAGAGTTAGAATTTGAAGTGAAGTCAAGGTATCCTCACATGTTTGGCATACCAAGTACGTACGTAAATTTCGAGGGCGAAATTCCATAAGGAGGGGAGATTGTGAGACCCCAGATTTTATGAATAAATATTTAATTTTTCTCGAAATAATTTTTTTTATATTATGGTGTGGATTTGATATAATAGTTATGGGTAGTATTTATAAATTTTACAAAGTATGCAAGTTGTTATAAAATATTCGTTTGGTCGGAGAATATTCTTTTTGTCGAGGAATATTCGTACGACGGCACAATCATTGGTGGACCCCACAACAGAATTATTGTCGGATTGAGAAAACGACAAAGATAGTTTATTAAAAATAACGGCGGAAATTTTACCATTGTTACTGTTGAACTACTCGGTAGTAAAAGTACAGTAATACGCGTGGTTGCATAGTAGCACACGGTATTGATTATTGATGCTTACGTGAGAAGTCACTCAGCTATACTCAATTATTGCTACAGTAATTGCTGCATCATATCTCTTAAATTATTGTCATAGTATCATCTGTATAATATGTTATATTATTAAATCAATAATTGAGACGTTGTGGTAAGTTTGGTTATATTATGGGGAGCCATATGTCATCATCTAAGAGTCTCTTCGTCAATAGTAATTACCGTCGTCAATAGTAATTACCGTCGTCAATAGTATTTACCTTGGTCAATAGTAATTACCTTCGTCAATAGTATTTATCTTGGTCAATAGTAATTACCTTCGTCAATATTATTTACCTTGGTCAATAGTATTTACCTTGGTCAATAGTAATTACCTTCATCAATATTATTTACCTTGGTCAATAGTATTTACCTTGGTCAATAGTAATTACCTTCGTCAATAGTATTTACCTTGGTCAATAGTAATTACTTTCGTCAATAGTAGTTGTCCCTTCAATATTACCAAGAGTCATTTGACCCTTCGTTAAGACCAAGAGTCATTTGACCCTTCGTTAAGACCAAGAGCCACCCTCAGTTTTCTATAAATAGAGGCCTAGGGCTTCATTATTTTTCACGAATTCATTCAAGCTATAGAGAGAGAAAGTATAGAGAGAATAAGAGAGAGAGAGAATAAAAGTATTCTGCTACATCACTTTTTCAATATCCAGTTCTTTTAAGGTAGGGAATATTATTTCTTTTATATTCATGAAGAGAACTTCTGTTATTCCATTCGTTATTATTCTGTTGGAATAACCAGTATACGCGGTCTACCCTATACTTGGTGACATTCTTCTATTATTCTGTTGGAACATCCTGTCTGTGTGTTTTACACCGGACCTGGTTCCGTTTATTATTCTGTTGGAACATCCTGTCTGTGTGTTTTACACCGGACCTGGTTCCGTTTTTATTATTATTCTGTTGGAACATCCTGTCTGTGTGTTTTACACCGGACCTGGTTCCATTATTTATTATTCTGTCAGAATATCCTGTCTGTGCGTTTACGCCGGACCTGGTTCCATTATTTATTATTCTGTTGGAATAACCTGTCTGTGCGGTCTATCGCATGCATGGTGATTTCTTTTGTTATTCCATTCTTTATTATACTCAGTTGGTTAAGTTTTGACTTCTATACTCTATGAAATTTGTGGAATATCCTTGATAGTTGCGTTTCATCCAGTATCTTTTCAAGAAAATATTCTTCTAAGCATTCTTGAATTTTACTCCACAATGCAGTATCATGTTGACAATTTGGACGTTGTTAATTCCTGGATAAATTAATTCTTGAACTTGTTTTATTGAATTCTTATATCATTGTCATCATCCTCATGTTTATAAAATGTTGAAAGTCATCTGTGGCATGTAGTGCATAGATGGACTTGGTATGATTATGACCAGGGATTATTCGGTATAATCATGACCGTAATGTTGCAAATGATGTGGTAAAAGTCCTCATTGGCCTGTAGTGCATTGATGGACAGTTGTTGGCATGATCATGACCATTAATGAATATACGAATATCCTTGGCCGTAGTGCAGGGGTGATTCGATGATGTGGATTATTTTATTAAGCTGAGTCCCAGCGATCACAGTGTTGAAAAACTTTTTAAATCATAAAAGATAGTAGAGTTTATTTTCTACTTGACTCTTTTAATGGATTGCTTGTTCCGCTACAGTTAAACTTGATGTCTATTATATTTTATCAGTTTAACATTGTTGAAGGCTAATGATAATTTATTCTGCATTATCTTAGTCATAATATTTCTCTAGTTGAGCTCACCCTTTCTTTCACTGTTCTCTTCAGGAAATGAGAACGTAGCTGGGACAAGTCGGGGTACGGAGTGATGGTCCGAAGAATAGTATTAGTTAGTAGTCCTCACTATTCTATATAATGGTGTGTTAATAAATGTAATGAGGACTCCTTTTGAGTATGAATACTCTCTAGAAGATAATATTTGTATTCAAACTCACAGTTTATGTTTTGTCGTATTGTACACGACAGTTGTATTATTAAGTTGTATTTGTATTCTGTACTATGTTTCTGACGACCCAAGATGGGTGATGTATACCTAATTTTGGGGGCGTCACAACCTATCTCTAATTATAGTTATAGTTATATATATATATATATATATATATATATATATATATATATATAAACATATATATGAAATAAAAGGTGCTTAATAAAAAAAAATTTATCAAGAACGATTGAGCTCTTGTTTCTTTCAAAAAATTATTCAAATATTTATTGAACGGATTGTCGTAATGCTTATTTCTTTAAGAAATTGTGCACTAATAAATAACAATGGTTATAATCATATATTAAATGTTGCCCCCATAAAAAATAATTTAAGCATATTTTTATATAAATTAAAAAACTTAATAATTGGAATTCTAAACATATACATAATTGGATTCCGATGACTTTAGTCTTATTTACCTTAAAACTTCGATATATTTATTTACTTTTATCTACTTGAATAAATGTCATTAAAGTAATGTGAAAGTCCCACTTGTAAATAGAATAAAAACAAAAAGACACTCATCCAAAGAATTTTATACAATAACATAATATTTTTAAAATTATTATTACAATTTATTAATGCTAAATAAAGCCTTTAATAAGCAAATGAGTAAATATAAAATGAAAATAAAATTTAAAATTTATAAATAAAACTCTTTTTTAAAACAATAAAGTAAATATTAAATACAAATAATATTACGTGCATCAATAAAACTGTCATAACATCATGTTTACTATTAATTATAGAAAAATATTAGTAATAGCAATCAATTAAATAATAATGAAATACAATTATATACCTTACCCATTATAAATCAGACATAATGAGTTAATACTTGTACATTTATACATGTTGTAAATAAATTGAATTAATCTAATAATTATGTCAATAATGATTTAGATTCATTTCTTTTCACAGTAGCATGTAGTGACATAATATAATCAATTTTTATCACCGCAATTCAAATAATATTTATTAAATTAAATATTTAATCAATTGAAAGATAAATATAAAATAAAATATTCTCAAGATTTATTAAATATTATAAATAATATTTTATTTATCTATTAACTATTTTGTGAAATGGAGGGAGTACACATAATCCAAACATTAGCCATTTATTTATTTGAAACTCCCATTTTCACCATTTTCAAGGATGCCATTCGATTTTTATGAATTTTTAATTACTGACATCAAGAATGTCATTCAAAATAATAAATTAATAAACTCGCACTGACTCATATTTTTTTTTTTACCACAATTACAATTCCCACACAAGCAACAACAAAAAAAAAACTTCAAAAAAATAATATAAAAAATCACCAGCTGACACTATAATGGTGGTGAGAATTCAATTTTTACACGTTTTTCGAGTACTTATCAACGTGTACTAAAATGAATCTCAATCGGTTAAGTAAGAGTCAATTTTATTGGTAAATGATTGATTCACTTTTCACTATTCCTTCTGGCTTCTTTTTAGGCTCCTTGTCTTCCTATTCTTTTTGTGGGCGTCTCCATTTTGAGATTCAGTTCCATACTAAATATATTTTTGTTGAATCATCAACCCCCCTTCCTATTCATTCCTTTTGATGAAAGGAAATATAGTAGGTTGTTGGGCCATCTAAGAACATAATTTTCTATTCTTAGGTTGCCGTGGAAGAGCTTAAGCACATTCTCAGTGAGGTTAATACCCATATCCTCTCTTCTCCAAGTGATCTGTCTCCTACAAAGACTATAGCCGGAGGGAGTGTAGCTAATACTATTAGAGGCCTAGCTGCTGGCTTTGGAGTCTCTTGTGGAATAATTGGGGCCTTTGCAAATGATGAGCAAGGCAACTTGTTCATAAATAACATGAGCTCTTATGGAGTGAACCTCTCAAGACTGCGGATGAAGAGCGGACACACCGCCCAGGTCAGTGTCATGCTACTGCCTCTACCAATGTATCTTATTTTTTTCATTTACTTCATTAATTTATTGGATGCGAAGTGCTGAAAACTTTTTGCAATTGGCACAGTGTGTTTGCCTGGTTGATGCATTGGGGAATCGCACAATGAGACCCTGTCTCTCTAGTGCTGTTAAAGTCCAGGTGCATACTATTTATGTAGTCTAAGCTAAGTCATTGTAATTTTTAAGGTTTTTGCAGATCAAGATGAGCTTACATGTGTTATTATCATGTTGTCCTTTGTCAGGCAGATGAATTAACAAGAGAGGATTTTAAAGGTTCCAAGGTTAGACATATCCTACTTAGGATTTTAACTGCCTATGGTGTATACTTTTCCTTCCCTTTGTTTTACTTTTTTTGTATCTACTGTTGTTCTTCTGCATCTGAATGTTTCATGTTAATCTGTTCTTTGATAATTAGATTATTACATTTGTCTTATATACTGATGTCTGTTAATTTGTAAATAAAACTATGAACTTTAATTTTTTTTCCCTTACATTTTGGACTGGTGGCTACAAATTCTAAAAGCTTGTAGCCTCCAGAGAGAATGCCACTTGTGTTCTTATATAAATGTCCTAATGTTACAGTGGTTGCTACTGAGGTATAGCATATACAATTTAGAAGTTATTCATGCAGCTATTCGAATTGCCAAACAAGAGGGCCTTTCTATCTCCCTAGATTTGGCTAGTTTTGAGGTAATAATTTGCACATGCTTTATCATAGATGAAAAGTGTTCCATTTAATTTCTTCTTTTATATTTGGATGACTTATAAAAAGCTTCTGATATATTTCAATTCATTTGGTAATGCTACTTTATTTCTTCGTGGGGCAATGTGTATAAACAGAATAAAGTTAAATGATTCCATTGCATCAAACTTTATCTTTGTTGTATTGGTTGCTTATAAATACAATCTCTGGATCTATTATCTGATACTTCTATCCTTGGCCAGATGGTTAGGAAGTTTAGACTACCACTTCTACAGTTACTGGAGTCGGGAAATATAGATCTTTGTTTTGCCAATGAGGATGAAGCGACTGAACTGCTGAGGTGACTGTCAGTTGCTCACCTAACATATCATGCTAACACAGTTTGTAATGAAAAAAGAAAAAGGAGCTTTAAGTTGTATTTATCATTGTTTTGGTGAATGTCATGTTTGATGCAGTCTGTAGTAAATGCGTTTGATGTCCCTTATTACTATTTAGGGGGGAAGAAGCTGCTGATCCTGAGGCTGCACTTGAGTTCTTAGCCAAATACTGCCAATGGGCTGTGGTGACATTAGGGCCTAATGGGTGTATTGTGAAGCATAAAGAAGAGGTTAGTGAGTCTAAAATATAATTGCAATCCCACCCCCACCCCCCAAAAAAAAAAACAAATAAAAAAAGAACTGAATTTTTTTGGAATTCAAAGTCAGCTGGTGGCAACTTATGCTGAAAAACATGCAAGTCTGTAATCACCTACTCCATCTTTGCAACTGGGAATCCTTTGAGATTTATAATGAGGAGTCATTTTGAATACTCTGTGAAACTTTACCACTGTCGCAGGTTGTTCGAGTTCCAGCTATTGGGGAGACTAAGGCTGTTGATGCCACGGGAGCTGGAGACCTGTTTGCGGGTGGGTTTTTATATGGATTGGTAAAGGGGCTTTCACTTGAGGAATGCTGCAGAGTGGGTTCATGCAGTGGTGGGTCCGTCATTCGTTCTCTTGGGGGTGAGGTGTCACCGGAGAACTGGCAGTGGATGTATAAACAAATGAATTCCAAAGGACTTTCTGTCCCTGTCTTGGTAAATAATGCCATCTGAAATAGAAGAACAATGGGTTCGCAGATGTGCTGAAGACATGTATTTTTCATTATGCAAATGATTGTTTAGTGGCCAATTGTCACTCTTACCAAGGCAAAGAGCGGCTACTTCTAAGTTGCCCTTTGAACATATGGTTATCTTGATGTTTATGAGAATTTTTGTTTACAAATTTATTTAAAATGATATTAACCATAAGGGCATTCCTGATGAAGGGAATATAGCCTTAATAAATGGTTACTTGGATGGAAGGTAAAAGAAAAATAAGAGGAATTGTATACCAACTCTTTTAACTACTGCTATTAGATTTTTAAAGAAGCTCTTCTCCTGAAATCCCATGAAATTTCTTTTTGGAAATACATTCAAGTTTTCTACTACTACCAACTATCATTGTTTGTCCCTTCAAAATTTTGGCCAAATCAGAAAAATTTTGTTTTTTTCATTCCCCATGCTAAGTTTTAAAACCGTGAGAGCGCAATTATGCAGCACTGCTTTGATAAGAATGGTTGTTAAGCTGAATGTGTCAAATGGACCGAATCCTGAATATAGGAATAGGACCATAGAAGATTATTCAAGAGACGTCATGAACTGTGAAACTCTAAGAGTTAACCAAAGGATGCCAATTAACCATCAGGCATCATCTCCTTGGTCTAAGTATAGATTTTACTCTTTTCATATTTCCTGTTTTCCATTTTATTTATCAAATGGACCACCAAAATCAGTTGCAAATACCTTCACAATAAGGTGAACTAAATGCACAACTCTTAAGTATAAAGCAAACTCCACAACACAAATGGATAGTACTTGATAAAACTGGTCCGCCAAGGAGCTTAATCAAGTATAAATTAAAACAGGAGTTCTAGAGGCAGTTTTGCACCGATGAAACTACAAAAAAAAGCATCCAACTAGAAAGTGTTGTCGTCCATGGTGCCAACCATAATCGTAACCTCATTTCTGCTAACATGTCTTGCAAATCTCATTCTAGGGCAAGGATTAACAGATGGCTGCCAGCTCTCACATCCTCAAATATCCATAGGAGCCACACCTGGCTCGGCTGGGGATCCTTGGTCAGCAGCAGGACCTGAATCGGGTGGAACTTGGTCCGGAGCAGCAGCCTCAGTAGTAGGAGCTTCTTCCCCCGCTATATCAAATGCATCTATTAGTGCTTGTACAGTTTTTTGATCCAATATCTGGAATGCTTCTCCTACTCCTAGCACAGCAACTGTGCATATGGAACTCGTGAGCCTTTCTCCTTGTAAAGTTTCCCTTATTGCAAATAGAGCGTCCTTCAATAGATCATCTCGTGAAGAGCCACTGAAATTTTCAAATTTGCGCTCCAAGTATGTCTTCGCAGCTTGTGAGCGAGACCCAATTGCGAAAGCTTGATACTCAAAGTAGTTGCCACTTGGACAGTTGTAATAGAGGTGGGCTCCAGATTCATCCAAACCACCTACCAGCAGACCAACACCATAAGGCCTTTTCCATGAGCGCTGAGTACAAACCTGCCAATGTTTTAAATGAAAAGAGGATGAGTGGCTCAAGGAGTAAAAGCGAAGAACCAGCAGCCCCTTCTCCATGTATTAATGCACGAAAATGTTACCCACTAGAGACTAAATAAAATAAAGAAAACTTATGCCGAGTTGAGAAACACAAAATTGATCTCTAGGTAGACCCCATATATCCTGGGTTCCCATAGAGAAACAATATAAGCTATAGTGGTTCTGCTGAAACAATGACAAAGATCCCATTGAAGTCAGGTAGAAATTTAACAGTTTCAGAAGTCTAAAGCTCTTAGACATACCAAGTACAAGTCGAGCAACAGACAGTTAATTTAAGAGGTTGAATTTTCCATGATAAATGACTATCACACCCATGAGATAGGATTTCCCACTATTAGCATTTGGTTCCAAGAAGAGCTCAAACACATGCAGCACTCATCATATAATACAAACTGATTTCATTTCCTTGGTCAAACTTGTACCAACTCCCAGGAGAAGGGGCGCGATATTCTTGGAGTAAGTAGATTATGGAAACACAGAGTCCATTAGAATTCAGGTCCAAATATAGATCAACAAGCAATATGCAGTTCAGTTTATATCTTAAATTAAGATTCTAGTCCAAACAATGGGAAAAGTCAGAAGGCTAATTTATAGTTTATTTTGTATAGTAAATCTAAAATTGCTTAAAACACCAATAACAAATTATTAATTATATAATTGCTGTAATTATACTTCCTTATGTAGATGATCTCAGAAGTTACAAATTGGGAGTAAAGTTATGAAAACAAATAAAATGCTTCAATTAGGTTAAACATAAAGAAATCATATTTTATTGGTGGATTAAATTCTTGAGCACATCCTCCAAAAAGGACAGTTTTAGAACTCTACGATTTAGAAATTTAAAAATATCTAAAACTTGAGGTAATGCATCCTAGATTCACATAGCAAGCTGGTTTCACTCTAGAGAAGGTAAAATAACAACAATGAACTAAAGCTAAAATGTCAGCCGTCTGAGCATTAATGCATTAAGAAAATCAGTGTTCTAAAAATTCCTACCTAGGCACTAGGCGGTCCTCTACCGCTTTGATATGGCTGAACACCTAGGCACCCCTAGGCAAAATCAAACCTCTAGCTCCACTATAACTTGAATGAATTTGTTAAGCCTTAAAATAAATTTTTTTGGTAATGTTTCATGTAAAATTTTAAAAATTAAATCTACTATATGTTTTTTTATAGTATAATAAGCATGTACAATAGAAAAATAAATAAATGAGCGCGCCTAAGAAAACGCTTAGTCCACTTAGGAAAACACTAGGCGCTAGGCACCACCTCCGCTGTCTAGATTCGCCTAACGATTTTCAGAACACTGAAGAAAATTAACTCCACCGAGAAAATGTTCGTCTTAAAACCAATCTCTTTTCTTTAGAAGTTGTATCAAAGGCATTCTTATTTAGGTGAACCTCCTGCTTGCGCTAAATTATTGCTTATGCACTTAACTCATCATTCTGTGCTTCCAGAATATTAATATGGCTATGAATTACATGTGGTCGTAAATCTAATAAACTAACCAAAACTTAAATGCCACGTATATGTAATTCAAAGCCCAAATGTCTCAATTTAATCTATTTGACAATCTTTATAATCCCTTTTTTCAGTGAGAACTCACCTTACAGAGATTTGCACTATCTTGACATACCCTCAACTTACGTGTGTCCACAACACTACCAAAGAAAAGTTGCATGTTGGATAAAAGGCAAGCCAAACACAATAAATATCAAAAGAACAGCTTTTAGTAGCACCTAGTTGAGTGCCATGGTTCCAAATATCAAGAAGAGTCCATCTTATACTTTGACTTGTGAAATAAAGGTAAATGCCTTACTGCATCAGTCCCAAACTATAAGCAGACAGTAATAAAATCCTTTCTTTTTCTTTTCTTTTTTAAGTAACTTAAGGAAGGGAACCCATAAGCCATAACTACAGAATTTTTTTATTCTCTAACCCTTAGAGAGGAGAACATATCCTATGCTTTCACTACAGAAGGACTTAGGGTTATATTAGCTATAATCCAGTTTTCATAGACATATAATCTCACCATGGAATGGATTGAAATAGTAAGAAAAAATGGAGAGATAAATTGTAAGCCTTTTCAATACATATAAATATGTTCCAGTTGGATACATCAGTCAATGGTAGAGGAGGAAAAGCATAGTTTGGTTAGATGGGATGGAGTGTGCTCACTGTAAATACCGGAGAAGTTGAAGCATTACGGAGCTCAGATTGTTGACCAACTTGTTTAGGACAATGATTTTGGTATGGGAAGTATGTTAACATTTCTACAATAATTATGTCTGGAAGAAGCACAACAATCAGCCTAACATGGCAGGAGAAAAACAGCATTTTAAAATTTGTAACTGCAGATGCAAATTCACTGCTATGCTCACACTTAACGAAAGCACGTCAGTATAATAAGAAAACTAGAACCCACAACAGATTTCATAAGATAGTATAACTAATTTCAGAGACATATACAGCTCAGAACTATTCATATAATATGCACTTGTAGGAATGGGAATCTTGGACTACACTCACATGTTTAATGAAACCACCTGACTGATGAAATTTACGCTTCTCACTACATACAAAATATTAACAAGAGGTGAAGGATGACGTTTCACTGGATTTCAGATTGAAATTATGTAACTTTATAAAGCAAAACATTTGAATTTAGTGGACATGCCGTTATAAAAGCAAATATATATTAAAGCCTCACAAATCATTTTAGTAATTTGACAAAAGAATTATTACAAAACCAGAAGTGCATCTGCGGCAGTAGGCCTGAATTTTTTTGCAACTTCTTAAACCGAAGAAAGAAATTAATTTTTTGATATAAAAAATAAATTAATTCCAGCTGTCCACGCAAATCATCGAACAGAGGCAAAGAAGTTTACTTTAAAACCTTAATTTCACGATCTAACAACAATATTGCCCCTAATCCAATTTCAAATAAGAATAGAACATACAAGTGAATCGGTCTACTTGAAGAGGGAATTTCCTAAAACTAAACCATAACCCCTTAACTTGTATGACCGAAGGACACAAATTCCACAAGACCACATTCACATCACACAATAAACACTTGAATTTCCACACGTATATATAAACAAGGGGTTTATTAAAAGAGTGAACCTGGGCCTTGTCCGCGAGCTGAACAACGAGGCGACCAACGGGGAGAGGAGACTCGTAGGAGTAGCTGTAATTAATACACTCGGATCTCATGTAACGAGAGAGGACTCGGCCGTCGGCGGTGAGTCCAGCGATGGCGACTCCGATGTGGTCATCGGCCTTGAAAATCTTCTTCTGGTGAGAAGAGAGCTCGGAATTAGACTTGTTGACGCAGGCGAGGACGACGTGAGTCTTGGATCGGAGACCAATCGCCGCCGAGCCTTGCTTGACGGCCTCCATAGCGTATTCTACCTGGAATAATCTCCCCGCCGGACTCCACGTCGTCACGTCCGTATCGTACTGGTTCCTGAACATCTTCTCTCTTTACGATGTCGTATTACAATATTCAATTGACTCCAAATAACTTGTTCGTAATGTATCCTATTGTGTTTAAAGAGTGAGAGAGAGGGCGGGGGGGGCTTTTCTTTTTCTTCAAGCCAAGAGAATTAAAAATGAAAAGAAAACGATGGCAACACCAGAGGTTTTGGGCTCTGCCAAATTATTAATTTTCTTTTTCTTTTTTTTTTATAACAACTTTTAATGTGGGGGGACTGTGATAGTGTGATGTGATGTGACGATTTATAACCGTTGGATGAGATTAAACAAATGTTCTGGACATGGGTCACCTTTGGGTTTGTAATTGGGCCACGCCCGTTCCTGCTTTGATTGTTATTCCCCTCGCCCTATACCTAGGGCGGTTAATTTAGATCGGTTTTTTCTGTTTTTCGATTTTTCGAACCGGACTGAATCGGTCAGTTTGGTATAAAAAAGAACTGATCCGATTTGGTACAAAAAAATCGGTATATACTGGTTTTCAGTACCTGTAAGACCCCAACTTTTATAAATAAAGATGAATTTTCTATAAATATCATTTTTGAATATTATGAAGTTAATTTGATATAATGTTATAGTTGTGGGTAATATTTATAAAATGTTGCAAAGTAAGCAAGTTGTTATAAAATATTCGTTTGGTCGGAAAATATTCTTTTTGTCGGGGAATATTCGTACGACGGCACAATCATTGGTGGACCCCACAACGGAATTATTGTCGGATTGAGAAAACGACAAAAATATTTTATTAAAAAATAACGGCGGAAGTTTTACCATTGTTACTGTTGAACTACTCGGTAGTAAAAGTACAGTAATACGTGTGGTTGCATAGTAGCACACGGTATTGATTATTAATGCTTATGTGAGAAGACACTCAGTTTGATTCCGTTATTGTCAGTTAATAATATGAATTATTTAGCGATAATGACGTTTTGCTTTATTCGTAATAAAACAGAAACATCTTTTTATATAAAACAAAATACTTTATTAAAGTTATTCTATAAATAGAATATATTATATTTTATTTAAAAGATTTTTCTTTAAATATGGACCGTCAGATTAAAGTAATCAATCTGGACCGTTCATGGATTAGTTACTATGCATTCTATTTTTCTATAAATAGCAGCTCATTCCTTCATTATTTCTTACGAATTCACTGAACTCTAGAGAGAGAAACTATAGAGAGAAACTATAGAGAGAGAGAAGAAGAGTATTCTGCTATTTAACTACTTCCTTATTTCAGCTCGTCTTTAAAACGGTAAGGGATATTATTCTTTTGTATTCATGAAGAGAACTTCTGTTATTCCATTTCTTTATTATTCTGTTGGAATAACCAGTATACGCGGTCTACCCTATACTTGGTGACATTCTTCTATTATTCTGTTGGAACATCCTGTCTGTGTGTTTTACACCGGACCTGGTTCCGTTTTTATTATTATTCTGTTGGAACATCCTGTCTGTGTGTTTTACACCGGACCTGGTTCCGTTTTTATTATTATTCTGTTGGAACATCCTGTCTGTGTGTTTTACACCGGACCTGGTTCCATTATTTATTATTCTGTCGGAATATCCTGTCTGTGCGTTTACGCCGGACCTGGTTCCATTATTTATTATTCTGTTGGAATAACCTGTCTGTGCGGTCTATCGCATGCATGGTGATTTCTTTTGTTATTCCATTCTTTATTGTACTCAGTTGGTTAAGTTTTGACTTCTATACTCCATGAAATTTGTGGAATATCCTTGATATTTGCGTTTCATCCAGTATCTTTTCATGAAAATATTCTCCTAATCATTCTTGAATTTTACTCCACAAAGCAGTATCATGTTGACAATTTGGACGTTGTTAATTCTTGGATAAATTAATTCTTGAACTTGTTTTATTGAATTTTTATATCATTGTCATCATCCTCATGTTTATAAAATGTTGAAAGTCATCTGTGGCATGTAGTGCATAGATGGACTTGGTATGATTATGACCAGGGATTATTCGGTATAATCATGACCGTAATGTTACAAATGATGTGGTAAAAGTCCTCATTGGCCCGTAGTGCATTGATGGACAGTTGTTGGCATGATCATGACCATTAATGAATATACGAATATCCTTGGCCGTAGTGCAGGGGTGATTCGATGATGTGGATTATTTTATTAAGCTGAGTCTCAGCGATCACAGTGTTGAAAATCTTTTAAATCATAAAAGATAGTAGAGTTTATTTTCTACTTGACTCTTTTAATGGATTGCTTGTTCCGCTACAGTTAAACTTGATGTCTATTATATTTTATCAGTTTAACATTGTTGAAGGCTAATGATAATTTATTCTGCATTATCTTAGTCATAATATTTCTTACTGGGCTAGTTGAGCTCACCCTTTCTTTCACTGTTCTCTTCAGGAAATGAGAACGTAGCTGGGGCAAGTCGGGAAACGGAGTGATGGTTCGAATGATAGTATTAGTTAGTAGTCCTCACTATTCTATGTAATAGTGTGTTAATAAATGTAATGAGGACTCCTTTTGAGTATGAATACTCTCTAGAAGATAATATTTGTATTCAAACTCACAGTTTATGTTTTGTCGTATTGTACACGACAGTTGTATTAGTAAGTTGTATTTGTATTCTGTACTTGTATCTGACGACCCAAGATGGGTGATGTATACCTAATTTTGGGGGCGTCACAGTTGGTATCAGAGCTTAGGGATATGATCCCTGGCTAAGATGTGAGAATAGAACTAGGAGGGGAGAGACGGGGAATTCCTTCGCTAGTATGACTTACCTAAGTTTATTTGCATGGTATTTAATTGGTCGGTCATAATATAAGGATAATATATGACATATCAATTAACTTTTATTTTGTGGCAGTATCTGAAAATGGCATCTGAGAATGTTGAGAATAGCAATGGAGCACAGACGATTATTGATTCACCACATATCAATAATCAGGATAATGTGCATCAGGAAGGTGACAATCCTCATGCAAACAACAACACTGACCAGATGATGAATGATGGAATGTTCAGAAGTTTTATGCAATTCATGCAACAACAGGTGAAAGCGGCTCCTGTCCACAACGTAGGTGGAAATACTGGAAACTCTCAGGCGGTCACCGCTAAACAGTTTAAGGAGCTGGGACCACCGGAGTTTAAGGGAGAACCCAAACCACTTGTAGCTGAAACATGGATAAAGCAGATCACCAAGATATTTGATGTCTTGGGTTGCTCCGAGGAGCAAAAGGTTCCCTTTGCCGCCTTTATGTTGCGAGGAGAGGCAGATTACTGGTGGGAATCGATAAAGCGTACTCAACCTGCCGCACTGAAGATGTCTTGGGAGAAGTTCCAAGAGCTGTTTAACGACAAATACTTTCCTGAGAGTATTCGTCACATGAAGGAGGTGGAGTTCATCAAATTGGAGCAGAATAATATGACCGTGTCGCAGTACGAGGCAAAATTTGCGGAGTTATCCCGGTTTGCGTCCCACCTGGTGGATAATGAAGAAAGAATGACGCGGATGTTTTTAAGAGGTTTGAAGCCGGAGATACGTCAACATCTTGTTTCTCATAAACTGTGTTTGTATTCAGATGTTGTAAATAGGGCTCAGTTGGTGGAGCGCGATAACGAGACAACGCAACCAAAAGAGAGCAGCCGACAAAATGATAATACCAGTGAAAGCAGTCATCGAAGCGGTGACAACAAGCGTGGAGGGAATCAACAGGCCAGAAATGGTAACCACTTCGGTGGTAATCAGGGCCAAAACAATAAGAATGGGCATTTCAAGAAGAGGAGATTCAACAATGATGGAAAGACGTCAGCACCAGCACCTGTCGTTAAGGAAGGAGAACGACCACCTATCATATGTTTCAAATGCGGAGGGGAGGGGCACATCAGTCCAAACTGCGCGATGCCGTCCAAAGCATGTTATAATTGTGGAAGAGAAGGTCATTTAGCCCGATTTTGTCGTTTACCGAAGACAAATTCAGCTAGGATGGAGGCACCAAAGGCCGTCCCAGAAAAGTCAAAACCGGTTGTGCAAGGGAGAGCGTTTGTTGTGAACTCCCAGAGAGCAAGGAACCCGAATGAGGTCATCACGGGTAAGCTTATCATAAACTCTAACGAAGTCTATACTTTATTTGATACCGGTTCTACCCATTCTTTTATTTCTCCTACTTGCGCTCATCGATTAAATTTGATTCCGGAGAAATTAGACTTTGACTTAGCAGTTGAAACTCCATTGGGAGAAACCTTCATTACATCCACGGTTTATAAGTCTTGTTTGGTTCAAGTTGGTACCCACACATTACCTGTCGATCTTATTTCATTAAAAATACTTGCATTTGACGTGATTCTAGGGATTGATTGGTTAACTACTCATCATGCAAAAATTGATTGTTTTCGTAAGGTTGTTAGCTTTCATATTCCTAATCGACCTATTATGCGAATTCAAGCAACCAAACCATTAAAATCAATCGCTGTCATCTCAAGCCATAAAGCTATTCGTTTATTGAAAAACGGATGTCAAGCTTTCTTAGCTCATGTCACAGATCTAAACAAAAATACGTCAGTTTTGAATGATATTTCTATTGTTAATAAATTCCCTGACGTATTCCCTGAAGAACTTCCTGGCCTACCCCCAGAGCGTGAAATTGAATTTTGTATCGACCTTGAACCCGGTACAAAACCCATTTCCAAAGCCCCATATCGAATGGCTCCTATTGAACTTCAGGAGTTAAAGACCCAACTGCAGGAATTGTTAGACATTGGTTTTATTCGTCCTAGTACTTCTCCTTGGGGTGCTCCTGTTCTGTTCGTGAAGAAGAAAGATGGGAGTATGCGACTTTGTATTGATTATCGGGAGTTGAATCATGTCACCATCAAAAATAGGTACCCATTGCCACGTATTGATGACCTGTTTGACCAGTTGCAAGGAGCACAATTCTTTTCAAAGATCGATCTTCGTTCTGGATATCATCAGCTGAAGGTTAGAACTGAGGATATTCCAAAGACGGCTTTTAGAACTCGGTACGGGCATTATGAATTCCTAGTCATGTCCTTTGGATTGACTAATGCTCCTGCTGCCTTCATGGATATGATGAACCGGGTATTCAAGGAATATTTGGATCACTTTGTGGTCGTCTTTATTGATGACATCCTTATTTATTCCAAAAGCCGTGAAGATCATGAGCAACACTTGAGGCTGGTACTCCAAAAGCTTCGTGAATACAAACTTTATGCCAAGTTGAAGAAATGCGAGTTCTGGCTGGAAGAGGTAGCATTCCTTGGGCACGTAGTATCAAGTCGTGGAATATCTGTTGACCCGGCAAAGATTGAAGCTATTCAAAGCTGGGAGCAACCTAAATCAGTGACCGAGGTACGTAGCTTTCTTGGTTTAGCTGGTTATTATCGGAGATTCGTGGAAGGATTTTCTCGAATCGCTACTCCATTAACTCAGCTGACTCGGAAAGATACAAAGTTTGGTTGGAGCGAAGAATGTGAGCAGAGTTTTCAAGAACTCAAGAGGAGACTCATTTCAGCACCTGTTCTAACAATACCATCTGGCTCGGAGGGATTTGTCATCTACAGTGATGCTTCGAGCAAAGGGTTGGGATGCGTTCTCATGCAACATGGAAAAGTCATAGCCTATGCATCAAGACAACTCAAGGAATATGAGAGGAATTATCCTACTCATGATCTAGAGTTGGCAGCTGTTGTCTTTGCACTTAAAATTTGGAGGCATTACTTGTATGGGGAGAAGGTGGAGATCTTTACGGATCATAAAAGCCTCAAATATTTCTTCACTCAAAAGGAACTCAACATGCGACAACGACGTTGGCTTGAACTGTTGAAAGATTATGATCATACCATTCAATACCATCCTGGAAAAGCGAACGTGGTAGCTGACGCATTGAGTAGAAGATCATATGCGGTACAAGTGCAATATTAACAACGCAAAGGCCCATTTTGTGTGACTTGCAAAGGATGGAGATAGAGTTGAAGACTCCAGGGACCCATGTGATGATGGCGAATATACGAGTAGAACCGACTTTAATCGATAAAGTTAAAGCTGCTCAAGCTACAGACCTGGAGCTGATGCGTATGAGGAAGAAAGTGCAAGAAGGTTCTATGCCGGAAGCAAGAATCGATGAAGAAGGAATACTTCGAGTCAACTCCAGACTTTGTGTTCCTAACAACCCTGATTTAAAGTATGAAATCATGATGGAGGCGCACAACACACCGTTTGCAATCCATCCTGGAAGTACCAAAATGTATCATGATCTTCGTCATACATTTTGGTGGAGCAATATGAAGAGAGAGATAGCGTTGTTTATCTCAAGGTGTCTAACTTGTCAACGAGTCAAAGCGGAGCATCAAGTACCAAAAGGTCCATTGCAACCACTTGAAATTCCAGAATGGAAGTGGGAGCACATTACCATGGATTTCGTTACCGGTCTTCCTAGGGTTTCTCAAGGTATTGATGCGATTTGGGTCATTGTTGATAGATTGACCAAGTCTGCTCATTTCTTACCGATACGAGAAACTTATACACTTGAACGTCTTGCTCGTATGTACATAAACGAGATTGTAAGACTGCATGGTATGCCAGTATCCATAGTTTCTGACCGAGACCCAAGATTCACTTCACGATTTTGGGTTAGTTTACAAAAAGCTATGGGCACGGATTTACGATTTAGTTCAGCATATCATCCTCAGACGGACGGACAATCAGAGAGGACTATTCAAACTCTTGAAGATCTATTAAGACTCTGTGTCTTTGACTTCAAGGGAAGTTGGGACAAGTTCTTACCATTGGTGGAGTTTTCCTACAACAACAGTTATCAAGCAAGTATTGGCATGGCTCCATTCGAAGCATTGTATGGAAGAAAATGTCGTTCTCCAGTATGCTGGGATGAGGTGGGCGAAGCAACGTTGTTGGGACCGGAGTTGGTACGTATGACTACAGAAAAGATTCAAACGATCCGACAACGTATAAAAACCTCACAAGATCGACAAAAGAGTTATGCTGATCTTCATCGAAAGGACGTGGAATTTGATGTAGGAGATCATGTGTTCTTACGTGTTGCTCCATGGAAAGGAGTTACGAGATTTGGAAAGAGAGGAAAGCTCAATCCTCGATTCATCGGTCCATTTTTAATCCTCGATCGAGTAGGAACTGTGGCTTATAGACTCGCTTTACCGCCAAGTATGTCTCGTGTTCATAACGTTTTTCACATATCCATGTTACGCAAATATGTGGAAGACCCGAACCACATTATTGAGTTAGAACCGGACGAAATAGCGGAAGATTTGACGTATGAAGAAGTTCCTGTTCAAATCTTGGATAAGAAGGAACATATTCTACGCTCCAAGGTTATACCTCAAGTCAAAGTTTTGTGGAGAAACCACGATGTTGAGGAAATGACTTGGGAGTTAGAATCTGAAATGAAATCAAGGTATCCTTACCTCTTCGACATACCAGGTACGTACCCTAATTTCGAGGGCGAAATTTCATAAGAAGGGGAGGTTGTAAGACCCCAACTTTTATAAATAAAGATGAATTTTCTATAAATATCATTTTTGAATATTATGGAGTTAATTTGATATAATGTTATAGTTGTGGGTAATATTTATAAATTTTGCAAAGTAAGCAAGTTGTTATAAAATATTCGTTTGGTCGGAAATATTCTTTTTGTCGGGGAATATTCGTACGACGGCACAATCATTGGTGGACCCCACAACGGAATTATTGTCGGATTGAGAAAACGACAAAAATATTTTATTAAAAATAACGGCGGAAGTTTTACCATTGTTACTGTTGAACTACTCGGTAGTAAAAGTACAGTAATACGTGTGGTTGCATAGTAGCACACGGTATTGATTATTAATGCTTATGTGAGAAGTCACTCAGTTTGATTCAATTATTGTCAGTTAATAATATGAATTATTTAGCGATAATGACGTTTTGTTTTATTCGTAATAAAACAGAAACATCTTTTTATATAAAACAAAATACTTTATTAAAGTTATTCTATAAATAGAATATATTATATTTTATTTAAAAGATTTTTCTTTAAATATGGACCGTCAGATTAAAGTAATCAATCTGGACCGTTCATGGATTAGTTACTATGCATTCTATTTTTCTATAAATAGCAGCTCATTCCTTCATTATTTCTTACGAATTCACTGAACTCTAGAGAGAGAAACTATAGAGAGAAACTATAGAGAGAGAGAAGAAGAGTATTCTGCTACTTAACTACTTCCTTATTTCAGCTCGTCTTTAAAACGGTAAGGGATATTATTCTTTTTATTCATGAAGAGAACTTCTGTTATTCCATTTCTTTATTATTCTGTTGGAATAACCAGTATACGCGGTCTACCCTATACTTGGTGACATTCTTCTATTATTCTGTTGGAACATCCTGTCTGTGTGTTTTACACCGGACCTGGTTCCGTTTTTATTATTATTCTGTTGGAACATCCTGTCTGTGTGTTTTACACCGGACCTGGTTCCGTTTTTATTATTATTCTGTTGGAACATCCTGTCTGTGTGTTTTACACCGGACCTGGTTCCATTATTTATTATTCTGTCGGAATATCCTGTCTGTGCGTTTACGCCGGACCTGGTTCCATTATTTATTATTCTGTTGGAATAACCTGTCTGTGCGGTCTATCGCATGCATGGTGATTTCTTTTGTTATTCCATTCTTTATTGTACTCAGTTGGTTAAGTTTTGACTTCTATACTCCATGAAATTTGTGGAATATCCTTGATATTTGCGTTTCATCCAGTATCTTTTCATGAAAATATTCTTCTAAGCATTCTTGAATTTTACTCCACAAAGCAGTATCATGTTGACAATTTGGACGTTGTTAATTCTTGGATAAATTAATTCTTGAACTTGTTTTATTGAATTCTTATATCATTGTCATCATCCTCATGTTTATAAAATGTTGAAAGTCATCTGTGGCATGTAGTGCATAGATGGACTTGGTATGATTATGACCAGGGATTATTCGGTATAATCATGACCGTAATGTTACAAATGATGTGGTAAAAGTCCTCATTGGCCCGTAGTGCATTGATGGACAGTTGTTGGCATGATCATGACCATTAATGAATATACGAATATCCTTGGCCGTAGTGCAGGGGTGATTCGATGATGTGGATTATTTTATTAAGCTGAGTCTCAGCGATCACAGTGTTGGAAAATCTTTTAAATCATAAAAGATAGTAGAGTTTATTTTCTACTTGACTCTTTTAATGGATTGCTTGTTCCGCTACAGTTAAACTTGATGTCTATTATATTTTATCAGTTTAACATTGTTGAAGGCTAATGATAATTTATTCTGCATTATCTTAGTCATAATATTTCTTACTGGGCTAGTTGAGCTCACCCTTTCTTTCACTGTTCTCTTCAGGAAATGAGAACGTAGCTGGGGCAAGTCGGGGAACGGAGTGATGGTCCGAATGATAGTATTAGTTAGTAGTCCTCACTATTCTATGTAATGGTGTGTTAATAAATGTAATGAGGACTCCTTTTGAGTATGAATACTCTCTAGAAGATAATATTTGTATTCAAACTCACAGTTTATGTTTTGTCGTATTGTACACGACAGTTGTATTAGTAAGTTGTATTTGTATTCTGTACTATGTATCTGACGACCCAAGATGGGTGATGTATACCTAATTTTGGGGGCGTCACAGTTGGTATCAGAGCTTAGGGATATGATCCCTGGCTAAGATGTGAGAATAGAACTAGGAGGGGAGAGACGGGGAATTCCTTCGCTAGTATGACTTACCTAAGTTTATTTGCATGGTATTTAATTGGTCGGTCATAATATAAGGATAATATATGACATATCAATTAACTTTTATTTTGTGGCAGTATCTGAAAATGGCATCTGAAAATGTTGAGAATAGCAATGGAGCACAGACGATTATTGATTCACCACATATCAATAATCAGGATAATGTGCATCAGGAAGGTGACAATCCTCATGCAAACAACAACACTGACCAGATGATGAATGATGGAATGTTCAGAAGTTTTATGCAATTCATGCAACAACAGGTGAAAGCGGCTCCTGTCCACAACGTAGGTGGAAATACTGGAAACTCTCAGGCGGTCACCGCTAAACAGTTTAAGGAGCTGGGACCACCGGAGTTTAAGGGAGAACCCAAACCACTTGTAGCTGAAACATGGATAAAGCAGATCACCAAGATATTTGATGTCTTGGGTTGCTCCGAGGAGCAAAAGGTTCCCTTTGCCGCCTTTACGTTGCGAGGAGAGGCAGATTACTGGTGGGAATCGATAAAGCGTACTCAACCTGCCGCACTGAAGATGTCTTGGGAGAAGTTCCAAGAGCTATTTAACGACAAATACTTTCCTGAGAGTATTCGTCACATGAAGGAGGTGGAGTTCATCAAATTGGAGCAGAATAATATGACCGTGTCGCAGTACGAGGCAAAATTTGCGGAGTTATCCCGGTTTGCGTCCCACCTGGTGGATAATGAAGAAAGAATGACGCGGATGTTTTTAAGAGGTTTGAAGCCGGAGATACGTCAACATCTTGTTTCTCATAAACTGTGCTTGTATTCAGATGTTGTAAATAGGGCTCAGTTGGTGGAGCGCGATAACGAGACAACACAACCAAAAGAGAGCAGCCGACAAAATGATAATACCAGTGAAAGCAGTCATCGAAGCGGTGACAACAAGCGTGGAGGGAATCAACAGGCCAGAAATGGTAACCACTTCGGTGGTAATCAGGGCCAAACCAATAAGAATGGGCATTTCAAGAAGAGGAGATTCAACAATGATGGAAAGACGTCAGCACCAGCACCTGTCGTTAAGGAAGGAGAACGACCACCTATCATATGTTTCAAATGCGGAGGGGAGGGGCACATCAGTCCAAACTGCGCGATGCCGTCCAAAGCATGTTATAATTGTGGAAGAGAAGGTCATTTAGCCCGATTTTGTCGTTTACCGAAGACAAATTCAGCTAGGATGGAGGCACCAAAGGCCGTCCCAGAAAAGTCAAAACCGGTTGTGCAAGGGAGAGCGTTTGTTGTGAACTCCCAGAGAGCAAGGAACCCGAATGAGGTCATCACGGGTAAGCTTATCATAAACTCTAACGAAGTCTATACTTTATTTGATACCGGTTCTACCCATTCTTTTATTTCTCCTACTTGCGCTCATCGATTAAATTTGATTCCGGAGAAATTAGACTTTGACTTAGCAGTTGAAACTCCATTGGGAGAAACCTTCATTACATCCACGGTTTATAAGTCTTGTTTGGTTCAAGTTGGTACCCACACATTACCTGTTGATCTTATTTCATTAAAAATACTTGCATTTGACGTGATTCTAGGGATTGATTGGTTAACTACTCATCATGCAAAAATTGATTGTTTTCGTAAGGTTGTTAGCTTTCATATTCCTAATCGACCTATTATGCGAATTCAAGCAACCAAACCATTAAAATCAATCGCTGTCATCTCAAGCCATAAAGCTATTCGTTTATTGAAAAACGGATGTCAAGCTTTCTTAGCTCATGTCACAGATCTAAACAAAAATACGTCAGTTTTGAATGATATTTCTATTGTTAATAAATTCCCTGACGTATTCCCTGAAGAACTTCCTGGCCTACCCCCAGAGCGTGAAATTGAATTTTGTATCGATCTTGAACCCGGTACAAAACCCATTTCCAAAGCCCCATATCGAATGGCTCCTATTGAACTTCAGGAGTTAAAGACCCAACTGCAGGAATTGTTAGACATTGGTTTTATTCGTCCTAGTACTTCTCCTTGGGGTGCTCCTGTTCTGTTCGTGAAAAAGAAAGATGGGAGTATGCGACTTTGTATTGATTATCGGGAGTTGAATCATGTCACCATCAAAAATAGGTACCCATTGCCACGTATTGATGACCTGTTTGACCAGTTGCAAGGAGCACAATTCTTTTCAAAGATCGATCTTCGTTCTGGATATCATCAGCTGAAGGTTAGAACTGAGGATATTCCAAAGACGGCTTTTAGAACTCGGTACGGGCATTATGAATTCCTAGTCATGTCCTTTGGATTGACTAATGCTCCTGCTGCCTTCATGGATATGATGAACCGGGTATTCAAGGAATATTTGGATCATTTTGTGGTCGTCTTTATTGATGACATCCTTATTTATTCCAAAAGCCGTGAAGATCATGAGCAACACTTGAGGCTGGTACTCCAAAAGCTTCGTGAATACAAACTTTATGCCAAGTTGAAGAAATGCGAGTTCTGGCTGGAAGAGGTAGCATTCCTTGGGCACGTAGTATCAAGTCGTGGAATATCTGTTGACCCGGCAAAGATTGAAGCAATTCAAAGCTGGGAGCAACCTAAATCAGTGATCGAGGTACGTAGCTTTCTTGGTTTAGCTGGTTATTATCGGAGATTCGTGGAAGGATTTTCTCGAATCGCTACTCCATTAACTCAGCTGACTCGGAAAGATACAAAGTTTGGTTGGAGCGAAGAATGTGAGCAGAGTTTTCAAGAACTCAAGAGGAGACCCATTTCAGCACCTGTTCTAACAATACCATCTGGCTCGGAGGGATTTGTCATCTACAGTGATGCTTCGAGCAAAGGGTTGGGATGCGTTCTCATGCAACATGGAAAAGTCATAGCCTATGCATCAAGACAACTCAAGGAATATGAGAGGAATTATCCTACTCATGATCTAGAGTTGGCAGCTGTTGTCTTTGCACTTAAAATTTGGAGGCATTACTTGTATGGGGAGAAGGTGGAGATCTTTACGGATCATAAAAGTCTCAAATATTTCTTCACTCAAAAGGAACTCAACATGCGACAACGACGTTGGCTTGAACTGTTGAAAGATTATGATCATACCATTCAATACCATCCTGGAAAAGCGAACGTGGTAGCTGACGCATTGAGTAGAAGATCATATGCGGTTACAAGTGCAATATTAACAACGCAAAGGCCTATTTTGTGTGACTTACAAAGGATGGAGATAGAGTTGAAGACTCCAGGGACCCATGTGATGATGGCGAATATACGAGTAGAACCGACTTTAATCGATAAAGTTAAAGCTGCTCAAGCTACAGACCTGGAGCTGATGCGTATGAGGAAGAAAGTGCAAGAAGGTTCTATGCCGGGAGTAAGAATCGATGAAGAAGGAATACTTCGAGTCAACTCCAGACTTTGTGTTCCTAACAACCCTGAATTAAAGTATGAAATCATGATGGAGGCGCACAACACACCATTTGCAATCCATCCTGGAAGTACCAAAATGTATCATGATCTTCGTCATACATTTTGGTGGAGCAATATGAAGAGAGAGATAGCGTTGTTTATCTCAAGGTGTCTAACTTGTCAACGAGTCAAAGCGGAGCATCAAGTTCGGTAAAAATCGAACTGGACCGGTATATACCGGTTTTCTAATTTTTTATTAATAATAATAATAATAAAATAATGATTATGATAATAAAAATAATAATATTAATAAAAATAATAATAATAAAAATAATAATAATTATATTAATTTTCTATAAAAATCGATACCGCCGGTTCGGTATACCGGTCCAATCGGTTTCGGTATCGGTATCAATATTTGGCCGATTTTAATACCGGTTCGGTTCGGACCGAATTTTATCGGTTGAACACCCCTACCTACACCCTACACCCCAAAACAATATATATATATATATATATATATATATATATATATATATATATATATATATATATATCCATTATGCATGCATAATGGACCAATTCACTTTAATTGTTTTCCAGATTTCACTTTAAGCCTTAGTGATCAAAACTTATTTAAAGCATTAACATTAAATATTAAAACTGAAGGAGAGATTACTCAGATGATTGAGGGATCTCAGCCTATTGCTTTGATCTACCGGATTTACTATAAGACCATAAAGTCAAATCTGAACGTTCATGCTCTTAATAAAAGTCCTAAGGATCAGACAGTTTTAATTCAAAGTTCAACCAGTGATGCTAATATCCAGATCCCGAGAACAATTCTCTGGAAGGATATTACGTTACCCAGTCAATGGACTTTGCCTAATGAATTACCACAACAACCCATAATTAATAATTCATTAAATAATTCATTATGTTTAATATAGCAGATACTTGAGCTAATGAGAATTGAAAATAACGATAGTAGTGATGAAGGATCAGATGCAGCTGAATCTTCTAGCACTAGTAATACTTGTAACGATGAATCAAATACAGAAAATGAAGTTACTGTCTGCACAGAAAATTGCAGTAACAATTGTTGCAAAAGAATTAATGTAATTACTAAAGAAGACGAAGAGTGTTCGTTATTAGTGGATCTAATTAGTAAAATCACTGACCCTGGATTAAAAATCCAGTATCTAAATCAATTGAAAGATTTATTAAATAGGGATAAGAAAGTTACTGATAAGGTTCTTAAAGCCAAAGAAAAGCCAGTTTTTAGTCTAAATAAAACTCTTGAGAGATTTAAATCACCAGCTAGAGAAATTACACTCCCTGAATTAAATCATGAAGTTAATAAATTAAAGAAAGAGATTTCCAATCTAAAATTAGATATTTCTAATCTGAGGAAAGAGATTGATGATAAAAAGTCAGATCTTCAAATACACGATTCTTCTTCCAGTGATGAAAGTCATGAAGAACCAGAATCATCAGGTGTTAAAGATGACCCTGATCTTTTTATTCAAGGTCTTTCGCTTAAAAGAATTAAAGACATTACCATTCAAAAGTGGTACATCTCTATTAAGTTAGTCATTGATAAAACCTTCTCTATTCAGCTCCCTGCCCTAGTAGATACTGGAGCAGATTTAAACTGTATTCAAGAAGGTCTTATTCCACCAGATACTACAGAAAAAACTACTGAAAAACTTAATTCAGCTAATGGTAGTAATATGGAAATAAAATATAAATTACCTAGAGTCCATATCTGTCAAGATGAAATGTGTTTTAAAACTTCTTTTGTTTTAATCCGCAATCTTACAGATAAAATCATTTTAGGGTTACCATTTATTTATTTATTGTATCCATTCACTACCAGTAATAACTATTGATATCCTAATGTCTTCTGTGAGATGTTTCTCCCACCAAGATCTAAGGATACCAGTAAATCCACTAGCTATTAATTCAACTATATCTGGTTGAGATAAATTGTTGAATTTGGTGATATAGCTATTTGCTACCATTGACATATGATTTAATTTATTAAGGATTTCTTGTTCACTAAATCCATCAATATTCCATTCATATATTTTATTGGATGAAACAGAAAATTGCTTATCTAGATTTCTCTCTTCGAACTGTAGATCCGGAGGAGTAGGTCTAGAGTACCAATTTCTGGTGATACTAGTGTTATTAACAGTTAATTTATTTAGCTGTTCATTAAGGTTAGAGGTTGATGAGTGAATAGAAGAACTGTCGTCGTCATTATCAGACTCTACATGATCAATGACTGCAATAGTTCCACTCGTACCGGTTTCAGATTTAATCTTTTTAAATAATTTATCTATGGATTGAACTAATTCTTCATCCTTATTAGGTAGACCTAATTTGTTTCTATTTTCTGGTAAGTTGATTAAGGGTTGTTCAATCTTTGAATCAGGTTTTTTAATAATATTTTCCTCAAATTTTTCCTCTATTCTATCAAGCTGTTTTCCAACAGTTGCTAGATACTGATTGCTAAAGTTTAATTGTTCAATTATTTTTTTATCATCTTTAATTCCATACACATATATATATGTATGTGTGTGTGTATATATATAGGAGAATATAGAGGTACACAACCGTATAACTTTTAAAGTTACACGGTCTACGATCGTAGAATGATTTCACTCTACGATCGTAGAATGAATTCACAAATCGTGGAATGAATTCACTCTACTATACGATCGTAGACCGTGTAACTTTAAAAAAATCCAAGAGTCCGGAGTGTTATATATATATATATATATATATATATATATATATATATATATATATATATATATATATATATACAGTCCATTTCTTAAGCTCACCCTTATTGAGCTCAACACTGTTTTGTTATATGTACCCAAATCACACCCAAAACACTTTTTTTTAAAAAAAATTTAATTTCAAAAATTATTATATATTTTTTATTAGTTATGTTTTTTTATATAAAAAAAAAAGACAGAGTGAGTTTAAGATCCTTGCTCTATATATATATATATATATATATATATATATATATATGAAACATATTAATAAAGAAAAGAAAAGAAAAGGAGCAATGTGAGTTGGAAGCCTTTAGGGATAAAACATTGTGATTTAAAGTTGTAATGGTGGAGTACTTACTGGCCGGGTACGTAATTGGTGACCAAGTATTATGATAAAGAAATGGAGAAATAAAGAAATGGAGAAATAAAAAATAAAAGGTAAAAGCCTCCCCACCATTTATATTTATATTTTATATATAAATGAAGATTCCAAATTAATTCCTTAGTTTAAGTGGAAAAGTAAAAGGGGCGTTGTGGATTTGCTTTTATGCTTTATTTACTTGTATTTAGATCTTTGAATCTTGATAATCAATCAATCAGCAGGAAGATACTAAATTTTGAAGCTTGATCATTCTTCTTCTTCTTATTCTTCATCTTGTATAATTTATTTGGCCGTTCAATAAATAGTCCCAATTCCAAAAAGGTACTCAATATTGTTTGATTATATCTCAATACATCTTTATTAGATGTGATTTTTATTCGAGCTAAATTTAATTAATAAATTTTTTTAAAACAAATATAATTCTAAACTATTTAGAGATATGTCTGAACAAAAATTGACTTTTTTGAACCAAAATAACTTGTTCAATATTACAAAATTCTTTTTATGTCCCTAGTTATTCACTGTTATCAACTCTCAAATCTAACAGATCTCAACACCAAATCCGTGAGTTAGGACTTGATTTTGGATGAACGGTAGAGAATTTTTTTGAAGAGGCTAATGGATAGACCGAGGTGATGAATGCGAAGAGACTATCCATTCATTCTCTGTTCTTCTTCGTTGTCTTTGTTATATTCTCTCTTAAAGCAGTCGTAAGTGAATTGGATATGTTGGAGAAATTTGGATTCATATATTGTATGTTGAGTTATATTATGGGCAAGGCGGGATCCTATAGTATAGTATGTATGTGATTATTTTTTATATGATAATAGCATTATTAATTATATGTGATTATTTTTTGTATGATAATAGCATTATTGATTATTGTTTTGGGTGAGAATCTAGGTGAGTAACGCAGTATGGTGGCAGCAGTAGTAGTAATAATAGTACCGGTACTTTTATAGTAACTGAAAAGGCTTCAATAATTACTTGACTTGAACAATCATTTTTAGACATGATCCACTGGACCACTATGCTTGAGGTCAATTGGACTAGACGGTGCACCAACTGAAAAACACATTATTATTATTATTATTATTATTTATTCTTTGCTATATACCAACAAAAGTCATATTTTGATCAATTTATAAGAAATTAAAATTAATATAATTTATTCACTGCTTAAAAAAATAACAATTTTTTCACTTTTAAATTATTTATGATACTAACAATTGTATTAACTACATTTACATTTAGATGGGTTTATATATATATATATACATATACATTTATATATTTATTTTTTGAGAGAGAAAAACCAATAAGATTTTCAAATATTTGAAGCAAGAAGCAATATCTTCGGGTTCTATTTATATTTAAATTTTTTATGAAACAAAAGGAATCCTCCATATAAGTTACGTCAGGCAGCGATTAAATTAATGTCAAATAATAATACATATTTCCATAAGAATCTCCGACATTATAATTGTGATTTTGTTTCTTTATCGTTCATTCGTCTTATTTAAATATTTGAGTGTTAGCTGGAAGGAGGTATAGGTATAGGTATAGGACACCCAAGTTTATTCATTTATTTAATTAAAACGTATGAGGGCATCTCCTTCAACCTTAAATATAAGCGAATCGTTAAATACATAATAGAAAATATTATTTTTATAATAAAAGTGTCGCTATAAATTTTATAACGACGGTTTTTACCGTCGCTATACATCTACAGCGATATTTTTATTGTAAAAATAACAAAAAGTATTATAAATTTAAGAATTCTCTAAATATAATTAATTACTCACAGAATCTCCCTGGGCTTTTACTAGTTTTTCTCAACGGATGCTGTAATTTGGGGAGTTGAAAAAAATTCATTTCTATTTTTCTCATTTGCCTTTAATTACTCTAAAATTTAAGTTATTTAAATTTTTTTAATACACATATATTGACAATTTTTCTTTTTAAAACAACTTGAAATTCTATTTTTAAATAACAATATTTCAAAATTTGGTGTGTTAGAGTTGAGTGTTTCTCAATTAAGAAGGTCAACACTCATTCTTTAAAATTATATATATATATATATATATATATATATATATATATATATATATATATATATATATGAAATAAAAGGTGCTTAATAAATGAAATAGGTCAAACGACGATGTATTAAAATTTAAAATCGGTATGATTCATAAAAGTTTTAAATAAAATAATGTTTGTGATTAATAACTTTTGTTATATACTTTACGATTATAATAATTGTATCTAGTATCTACTAAAATAAAATAAATTCACATCAATTTAAAACTTAATATGTCATCGATTGACCTATGTGAGACCCCAGATTTTATGAATAAATATTTAATTTTTCTCGAAATAATTTTTTTTATATTATGGTGTGGATTTGATATAATAGTTATGGGTAGTATTTATAAATTTTACAAAGTATGCAAGTTGTTATAAAATATTCGTTTGGACGGAGAATATTCTTTTTGTCGAGGAATATTCGTACGACGGCACAATCATTGGTGGACCCCACAACAGAATTATTGTCGGATTGAGAAAACGACAAAGATAGTTTATTAAAAATAACGGCGGAAATTTTACCATTGTTACTGTTGAACTACTCGGTAGTAAAAGTACAGTAATACGCGTGGTTGCATAGTAGCACACGGTATTGATTATTGATGCTTACGTGAGAAGTCACTCAGCTATACTCAATTATTGCTATAGTAATTGCTGCATCATATCTCTTAAATTATTGTCATAGTATCATCTGTATAATATGTTATATTATTAAATCAATAATTGAGACGTTGTGGTAAGTTTGGTTATATTATGGGGAGCCATATGTCATCATCTAAGAGTCTCTTCGTCAATAGTAATTACCGTCGTCAATAGTAATTACCGTCGTCAATAGTATTTACCTTGGTCAATAGTAATTACCTTCGTCAATAGTATTTATCTTGGTCAATAGTAATTACCTTCGTCAATATTATTTACCTTGGTCAATAGTATTTACCTTGGTCAATAGTAATTACCTTCGTCAATATTATTTACCTTGGTCAATAGTATTTACCTTGGTCAATAGTAATTACCTTCGTCAATAGTATTTACCTTGGTCAATAGTAATTACTTTCGTCAATAGTAGTTGTCCCTTCAATATTACCAAGAGTCATTTGACCCTTCGTTAAGACCAAGAGTCATTTGACCCTTCGTTAAGACCAAGAGCCACCCTCAGTTTTCTATAAATAGAGGCCTAGGGCTTCATTATTTTTCACGAATTCATTCAAGCTATAGAGAGAGAAAGTATAGAGAGAATAAGAGAGAGAGAGAATAAAAGTATTCTACTACATCACTTTTCCAATATCCAGTTCTTTTAAGGTAGGGAATATTATTTCTTTTATATTCATGAAGAGAACTTCTGTTATTCCATTCGTTATTATTCTGTTGGAATAACCAGTATACGCGGTCTACCCTATACTTGGTGACATTCTTCTATTATTCTGTTGGAACATCCTGTCTGTGTGTTTTACACCGGACCTGGTTCCGTTTATTATTCTGTTGGAACATCCTGTCTGTGTGTTTTACACCGGACCTGGTTCCATTATTTATTATTCTGTCGGAATATCCTGTCTGTGCGTTTACGCCGGACCTGGTTCCATTATTTATTATTCTGTTGGAATAACCTGTCTGTGCGGTCTATCGCATGCATGGTGATTTCTTTTGTTATTCCATTCTTTATTATACTCAGTTGGTTAAGTTTTGACTTCTATACTCTATGAAATTTATGGAATATCCTTGATAGTTGCGTTTCATCCAGTATCTTTTCAAGAAAATATTCTTCTAAGCATTCTTGAATTTTACTCCACAATGCAGTATCATGTTGACAATTTGGACGTTGTTAATTCCTGGATAAATTAATTCTTGAACTTGTTTTATTGAATTCTTATATCATTGTCATCATCCTCATGTTTATAAAATGTTGAAAGTCATCTGTGGCATGTAGTACATAGATGGACTTGGTATGATTATGACCAGGGATTATTCGGTATAATCATGACCGTAATGTTGCAAATGATGTGGTAAAAGTCCTCATTGGCCTGTAGTGCATTGATGGACAGTTGTTGGCATGATCATGACCATTAATGAATATACGAATATCCTTGGCCGTAGTGCAGGGGTGATTCGATGATGTGGATTATTTTATTAAGCTGAGTCCCAGCGATCACAGTGTTGAAAAACTTTTTAAATCATAAAAGATAGTAGAGTTTATTTTCTACTTGACTCTTTTAATGGATTGCTTGTTCCGCTACAGTTAAACTTGATGTCTATTATATTTTATCAGTTTAACATTGTTGAAGGCTAATGATAATTTATTCTGCATTATCTTAGTCATAATATTTCTTACTGGGCTAGTTGAGCTCACCCTTTCTTTCACTGTTCTCTTCAGGAAATGAGAACGTAGCTGGGACAAGTCGGGGTACGGAGTGATGGTCCGAAGAATAGTATTAGTTAGTAGTCCTCACTATTCTATATAATGGTGTGTTAATAAATGTAATGAGGACTCCTTTTGAGTATGAATACTCTCTAGAAGATAATATTTGTATTCAAACTCACAGTTTATGTTTTGTCGTATTGTACACGACAGTTGTATTATTAAGTTGTATTTGTATTCTGTACTATGTTTCTGACGACCCAAGATGGGTGATGTATACCTAATTTTGGGGGCGTCACAGTTGGTATCAGAGCTTAGGGATATGATCCCTGGCTAAGATGTGAGAATAGAACTAGGAGGGGAGAGACGGGGAATTCCTTCGCTAGTATGACATACCTAAGTTTATTTGCATGGTATTTAATTGGTCGGTCATAATATAAGGATAATATATGACATATCAATTAATTTTTATTTTGTGGCAGTATCTGAAAATGGCATCTGAGAACGTTGAGAATAGCAATGGAGCACAGACGACTGTTGATTCACCACATATCAATAATCAGGATAATGTTCATCAGGAAGGTGTCAATCCTCATGCAAACAACAACACTGACCAAATGATGAATGATCAAATGTTCAGAGGCTTTATGCAATTCATGCAACAACAGGTGAAAGCGGCTCCTGTCCACAACGTAGGTGGAAATACTGGAAACGCTCTGGCGGTCACCGCTAAACAGTTTAAGGAGCTGGGACCACCGGAGTTTAAGGGAGAACCCAAACCACTTGTAGCTGAAACATGGATAAAGCAGATCACCAAGATATTTGATGTCTTGGGTTGCTCCGAGGAGCAAAAGGTTCCCTTTGCCGCCTTTATGTTGCGAGGAGAGGCAGATTACTGGTGGGAATCGATAAAGCGTACTCAACCTGCCGCACTGAAGATGTCATGGGAGAAGTTTCAAGATCTGTTTAACGACAAATACTTTCCCGAGAGTATTCGTCACATGAAGGAGGTGGAGTTCATCAAATTGGAGCAGAATAATATGACCGTGTCGCAGTACGAGGCAAAATTTGCGGAGTTATCCCGGTTTGCGTCCCACCTGGTGGATAATGAAGAAAGAATGACGCGGATGTTTTTAAGAGGTTTGAAGCCGGAGATACGTCAACATCTTGTTTCTCATAAACTGTGTTTATATTCAGATGTTGTAAATAGGGCTCAGTTGGTGGAGCGCGATAACGAGATAACGCAACCAAAAGAGAGCAGCCGGCAAAATGATATTACCAGTGAGAGCAGTCATCGAAGCGGTGACAACAAGCGTGGAGGGAATCAACAGGCCAGAAATGGTAACCACTTCGGTGGTAATCAGGGCCAAAACAATAAGAATGGACATTTCAAGAAGAGGAGATTCAACAATGACGGAAAGACGTCAGCACCAGCACCTGTCGTTAAGGAAGGAGAACGACCACCTATCATATGTTTCAAATGCGGAGGGGAGGGGCACATCAGTCCAAACTGCGCGATGCCGTCCAAAGCATGTTATAATTGTGGAAGAGAAGGTCATTTAGCCCGATTTTGTCGTTTACCGAAGACAAATGCAGCTAGGATGGAGGCACCAAAAGCCGTCCCAGAAAAGTCAAAACCGGTTGTGCAAGGGAGAGCGTTTGTTGTGAACTCCCAGAGAGCAAGGAACCCGAATGAGGTCATCACGGGTAAGCTTATTATAAACTCTAAAGAAGTTTATACTTTATTTGATACCGGTTCAACCCATTCTTTTATTTCTCCTACTTGCGCTCATCGATTAAATTTGATTCCGGAGAAATTAGACTTTGACTTATCTGTGGAAACTCCGTTGGGAGAAACCTTCATTACCTCCACTGTTTATAAGTCTTGTTTGGTTCAAGTTGGTACCCACACATTACCTATCGATCTGATTTCATTAAAAATACTTGCATTTGACGTGATTCTAGGGATTGATTGGTTAACTACTCATTATGCAAAAATTGATTGTTTTCGTAAGGTTGTTAGCTTTCATATTCCTAATCGACCTATTATGCGAATTCAAGCAACCAAACCATTAAAATCAATCGCTGTCATCTCAAGCCATAAAGCTATTCGTTTATTGAAAAACGGATGTCAAGCTTTCTTAGCTCATGTCACAGATCTAAACAAAAATACGTCAGTTTTGAATGATATTTCTATTGTTAATAAATTCCCTGACGTATTCCCTGAAGAACTTCCTGGCCTACCCCCAGAGCGTGTGTGACGCCCCAAAATTAGGTATACATCACCCATCTTGGGTCGTCAGATACATAGTACAGAATACAAATACAACTGACTAATACATCTGTCGTGTACAATACGACAAAACATAAACTGCGAGTTTGAATACAAATATTATATTCTAGAGAGTATTCATACTCAAAAGGAGTCCTCATTACATTTATTAATACACTATTACATAGAATAGTGAGGACTACTAACTAATACTATCATTCGAACCATCACTCCGTTTCCCGACTTGCCCCAGCTACGTTCTCATTTCCTGAAGAGAACAGTGAAAGAAAGGGTGAGCTCAACTAGCCCAGTAAGAAATATTATGACTAAGATAATACAGAATAAATTATCATTAGCCTTCAACAATGTTAAACTGATAAAATATAATAGACATCAAGTTTAACTGTAGCGGAACAAGCAATCCATTAAAAGAGTCAAGTAGAAAATAAACTCTACTATCTTTTATGATTTAAAAGATTTTCCAACACTGTGATCGCTGAGACTCAGCTTAATAAAATAATCCATATCATCGAATCACCCCTGCACTACGGCCAAGGATATTCGTATATTCATTAATGGTCATGATCATGCCAACAACTGTCCATCAATGCACTACGGGCCAATGAGGACTTTTACCACATCATTTATAACATTACGGTCATGATTACACCGAATAATCCCTGGTCATAATCATACCAAGTCCATCTATGCACTACAGGCCACAGATGACTTTCAACAGAATATAAACATGAGGATGATGACAATGATATAAGAATTCAATAAAACAAGTTCAAGAATTAATTTATCCAGGAATTAACAACGTCCAAATTGTCAACATGATACTGCATTGTGGAGTAAAATTCAAGAATGCTTAGAAGAATATTTTCTTGAAAAGATACTGGATGAAACGCAACTATCAAGGATATTCCACAAATTTCATGGAGTATAGAAGTCAAAACTTAACCAACTGAGTACAATAAAGAATGGAATAACAAAAGAAATCACCATGCATGCGATAGACCGCACAGACAGGTTATTCCAACAGAATAATAAATAATGGAACCAGGTCCGGCGTAAACGCACAGACAGGATGTTCCAACAGAATAATAATAAAAACGGAACCAGGTCCGGTGTAAAACACACAGACAGGATGTTCCAACAGAATAATAATAAAAACGGAACCAGGTCTGGTGTAAAACACACAGACAGGATATTCCAACAGAATAATAACAAGACGGAACCAGGTCCGGTGTAAAACACACAGACAGGATGTTCCAACAGAATAATAGAAGAATGTCACCAAGTATAGGGTATATCCGCGTATACAGGTTATTCCAACAGAATAATAAGAAATGGAATAACAACAGTTCTCTTCATGAATAAGAAAGAATAACACCCCTTACCGTTTTAAAGACGAGCTGAAATAAGGAAGTAGTTAAATAGCAGAATACTCTTCTTCTCTTTCTCTATAGTTTCTCTCTATAGTTTATCTCTCTAGAGTTCAGTGAATTCGTAAGAAATAATGAAGGAATGAGCTGCTATTTATAGAAAAATAGAATGCATAGTAACTAATCCATGAACGGTCCAGATTGATTACTTTAATCTGACGGTCCATATTTAAAGAAAAATCTTTTAAATAAAATATAATATATTCTATTTATAGAATAACTTTAATAAAGTATTTTGTTTTATATAAAAAGATGTTTCTGTTTTATTACGTTAATAATACGAATAAAACAAAACGTCATTATCGCTAAATAATTCATATTATTAACTGACAATAATGGAATCAAACTGAGTGACTTCTCACATCAGCATTAATAATTAATACCGTGTGCTACTATGCAACCACACGTATTACTGTACTTTTACTACCGAGTAGTTCAACAGTATCAACGGTAAAACTTCCGCCGTTATTTTTATAAAGTATTTTTGTCGTTTTCTCAATCCGACAATAATTCCGTTGTGGGGTCCACCAATAATTGTACCGTCGTACGGATATTCCCCGACAAAAAGAATATTCTCCGACCAATCGAATATAATATGACAACTTGCATACTTTGCAAAATTTATAAATACTACCCATAACTATTATATCAAATCCACACAATAATATAAAAAAATTATTTCGAGAAAAATTAAATATTTATTCATAAAATCTGGGGTTTCACAGCGTGAAATTGAATTTTGTATCGATCTTGAACCCGGTACAAAACCCATTTCCAAAGCTCCATATCGAATGGCTCCTATTGAACTTCAGGAGTTAAAGACCCAACTGCAGGAATTGTTAGACATTGGTTTTATTCGTCCTAGTACTTCTCCTTGGGGTGCTCCTGTTCTGTTCGTGAAGAAGAAAGATGGGAGTATGCGACTTTGTATTGATTATCGGGAGTTGAATCATGTCACCATCAAAAACAGGTACCCATTGCCACGTATTGATGACCTGTTTGACCAGTTGCAAGGAGCACAATTCTTTTCAAAGATCGATCTTTGTTCTGGATATCATCAGCTGAAGGTTAGAACTGAGGATATTCCAAAGACGGCTTTTAGAACTCGGTACGTGCATTATGAATTCCTAGTCATGTCCTTTGGATTGACTAATGCTCCTGCTGCCTTCATGGATATGATGAACCGGGTATTCAAGGAATATTTGGATCATTTTGTGGTCGTCTTTATTGATGACATCCTTATTTATTCCAAAAGCCGTGAAGATCATGAGCAACACTTGAGGCTGGTACTCCAAAAGCTTCGTGAATACAAACTTTATGCCAAGTTGAAGAAATGCGAGTTCTGGCTGGAAGAGGTAGCATTCCTTGGGCACGTAGTATCAAGTAGTGGAATATCGGTTGACCCGGCAAAGATTGAAGCTATTCAAAGCTGGGAGCAACCTAAATCAGTAACCGAAGTACGTAGCTTTCTCGGTCTAGCTGGTTATTATCGGAGATTCGTGGAAGGATTTTCTCGAATCGCTACTCGTTAACTCAGCTGACTCGAAAAGATACAAAGTTCGGTTGGAGCGAAGAATGTGAGCAGAGTTTTCAAGAACTCAAGAGGAGACTCATTTCAGCACCTGTTCTAACAATACCATCTGGCTCAGAGGGATTTGTCATCTACAGTGATGCTTCGAGCAAAGGGTTGGGATGCGTTCTCATGCAACATGGAAAAGTCATAGCCTATGCATCAAGACAACTCAAGGAATATGAGAGGAATTATCCTACTCATGATCTAGAGTTGGCAGCTGTTGTCTTTGCACTTAAAATTTGGAGGCATTACTTGTATGGGGAGAAAGTGGAGATCTTTACGGATCATAAAAGCCTCAAATATTTCTTCACTCAAAAGGAACTCAACATGCGACAACGACGTTGGCTTGAACTGTTGAAAGATTATGATCGTACCATTCAATATCGTGGAAAAGCGAACGTGGTAGCTGACGCGTTGTGTAGAAGATCGTATACGGTTACAAGTGCGAATATACGAACCCACGTGAAGATAACGAATATACGATTAAAATCGACTTTAATCGATAAAGTTAAAGCCGCTCAAGCTACATACTCAGAGCTGATAAATGTGAAGAAGAAGGTTCAAGAGGGCGTTATTCTAGAAGCAAGAATCGACGAAGAGAGGAAATCTCAACTCTCGATTTAATTGGCCCATTTGAAATCCTCGATGAAGTAGGAACTGTGGCCTAAAGACTCGTTTTACCGCCAAGTATGTTGCGTGTTCAGAACATTTTTTTTTTACATATCGATGTTACGTAAATATGTGGACGACCCGAACCACATTATTAATTTAGAACCGGACGAGATAGCGAAATATTTAACGTATGAGGAGATACGTGTTAACATCTTGGATAAGAAGGATCATATTCGATGCTTAAAGGTTATACCTCAAGAGTTAGAATTTGAAGTGAAGTCAAGGTATCCTCACATGTTTGGCATACCAAGTACGTACGTAAATTTCGAGGGCGAAATTCCATAAGGAGGGGAGATTGTGAGACCCCAGATTTTATGAATAAATATTTAATTTTTCTCGAAATAATTTTTTTTATATTATGGTGTGGATTTGATATAATAGTTATGGGTAGTATTTATAAATTTTGCAAAGTATGCAAGTTGTTATAAAATATTCGTTTGGTCGGAGAATATTCTTTTTGTCGAGGAATATTCGTACGACGGCACAATCATTGGTGGACCCCACAACAGAATTATTGTCGGATTGAGAAAACGACAAAGATAGTTTATTAAAAATAACGGCGGAAATTTTACCATTGTTACTGTTGAACTACTCGGTAGTAAAAGTACAGTAATACGCGTGGTTGCATAGTAGCACACGGTATTGATTATTGATGCTTACGTGAGAAGTCACTCAGCTATACTCAATTATTGCTACAGTAATTGCTGCATCATATCTCTTAAATTATTGTCATAGTATCATCTGTATAATATGTTATATTATTAAATCAATAATTGAGACGTTGTGGTAAGTTTGGTTATATTATGGGGAGCCATATGTCATCATCTAAGAGTCTCTTCGTCAATAGTAATTACCGTCGTCAATAGTAATTACCTTCGTCAATAGTATTTATCTTGGTCAATAGTAATTACCTTCGTCAATATTATTTACCTTGGTCAATAGTATTTACCTTGGTCAATAGTAATTACCTTCATCAATATTATTTACCTTGGTCAATAGTATTTACCTTGGTCAATAGTAATTACCTTCGTCAATAGTATTTACCTTGGTCAATAGTAATTACTTTCGTCAATAGTAGTTGTCCCTTCAATATTACCAAGAGTCATTTGACCCTTCGTTAAGACCAAGAGTCATTTGACCCTTCGTTAAGACCAAGAGCCACCCTCAGTTTTCTATAAATAGAGGCCTAGGGCTTCATTATTTTTCACGAATTCATTCAAGCTATAGAGAGAGAAAGTATAGAGAGAATAAGAGAGAGAGAGAATAAAAGTATTCTGCTACATCACTTTTTCAATATCCAGTTCTTTTAAGGTAGGGAATATTATTTCTTTTATATTCATGAAGAGAACTTCTGTTATTCCATTCGTTATTATTCTGTTGGAATAACCAGTATACGCGGTCTACCCTATACTTGGTGACATTCTTCTATTATTCTGTTGGAACATCCTGTCTGTGTGTTTTACACCGGACCTGGTTCCGTTTATTATTCTGTTGGAACATCCTGTCTGTGTGTTTTACACCGGACCTGGTTCCGTTTTTATTATTATTCTGTTGGAACATCCTGTCTGTGTGTTTTACACCGGACCTGGTTCCATTATTTATTATTCTGTCAGAATATCCTGTCTGTGCGTTTACGCCGGACCTGGTTCCATTATTTATTATTCTGTTGGAATAACCTGTCTGTGCGGTCTATCGCATGCATGGTGATTTCTTTTGTTATTCCATTCTTTATTATACTCAGTTGGTTAAGTTTTGACTTCTATACTCTATGAAATTTGTGGAATATCCTTGATAGTTGCGTTTCATCCAGTATCTTTTCAAGAAAATATTCTTCTAAGCATTCTTGAATTTTACTCCACAATGCAGTATCATGTTGACAATTTGGACGTTGTTAATTCCTGGATAAATTAATTCTTGAACTTGTTTTATTGAATTCTTATATCATTGTCATCATCCTCATGTTTATAAAATGTTGAAAGTCATCTGTGGCATGTAGTGCATAGATGGACTTGGTATGATTATGACCAGGGATTATTCGGTATAATCATGACCGTAATGTTGCAAATGATGTGGTAAAAGTCCTCATTGGCCTGTAGTGCATTGATGGACAGTTGTTGGCATGATCATGACCATTAATGAATATACGAATATCCTTGGCCGTAGTGCAGGGGTGATTCGATGATGTGGATTATTTTATTAAGCTGAGTCCCAGCGATCACAGTGTTGAAAAACTTTTTAAATCATAAAAGATAGTAGAGTTTATTTTCTACTTGACTCTTTTAATGGATTGCTTGTTCCGCTACAGTTAAACTTGATGTCTATTATATTTTATCAGTTTAACATTGTTGAAGGCTAATGATAATTTATTCTGCATTATCTTAGTCATAATATTTCTCTAGTTGAGCTCACCCTTTCTTTCACTGTTCTCTTCAGGAAATGAGAACGTAGCTGGGACAAGTCGGGGTACGGAGTGATGGTCCGAAGAATAGTATTAGTTAGTAGTCCTCACTATTCTATATAATGGTGTGTTAATAAATGTAATGAGGACTCCTTTTGAGTATGAATACTCTCTAGAAGATAATATTTGTATTCAAACTCACAGTTTATGTTTTGTCGTATTGTACACGACAGTTGTATTATTAAGTTGTATTTGTATTCTGTACTATGTTTCTGACGACCCAAGATGGGTGATGTATACCTAATTTTGGGGGCGTCACAACCTATCTCTAATTATAGTTATATATATATATATATATATATATATATATATATATATATATATAAACATATATATGAAATAAAAGGTGCTTAATAAAAAAAAATTTATCAAGAACGATTGAGCTCTTGTTTCTTTCAAAAAATTATTCAAATATTTATTGAACGGATTGTCGTAATGCTTATTTCTTTAAGAAATTGTGCACTAATAAATAACAATGGTTATAATCATATATTAAATGTTGCCCCCATAAAAAATAATTTAAGCATATTTTTATATAAATTAAAAAACTTAATAATTGGAATTCTAAACATATACATAATTGGATTCCGATGACTTTAGTCTTATTTACCTTAAAACTTCGATATATTTATTTACTTTTATCTACTTGAATAAATGTCATTAAAGTAATGTGAAAGTCCCACTTGTAAATAGAATAAAAACAAAAAGACACTCATCCAAAGAATTTTATACAATAACATAATATTTTTAAAATTATTATTACAATTTATTAATGCTAAATAAAGCCTTTAATAAGCAAATGAGTAAATATAAAATGAAAATAAAATTTAAAATTTATAAATAAAACTCTTTTTTAAAACAATAAAGTAAATATTAAATACAAATAATATTACGTGCATCAATAAAACTGTCATAACATCATGTTTACTATTAATTATAGAAAAATATTAGTAATAGCAATCAATTAAATAATAATGAAATACAATTATATACCTTACCCATTATAAATCAGACATAATGAGTTAATACTTGTACATTTATACATGTTGTAAATAAATTGAATTAATCTAATAATTATGTCAATAATGATTTAGATTCATTTCTTTTCACAGTAGCATGTAGTGACATTGTGACATCCCCAAAATAGGTTCATTCCACCCAACCCATTCTGAGTCGTCAAATACATGGTACAGAAAATAACTACAACTTTATTACAACAATTGTCGTGCAAAATACAACAACACATATGCTGTGAGTTTGGATACAAATATATACCAAATGTGACATTGGACATCATCATGTATCAGCACCTCACAAAGGTACCTTACATAAAGGTACAGTCAAAAACTGTTTTAGAAATTAGAATCTTTGGAAAGTGCTTAAGGAAACCTTCGTACATGGGAGGCCATGCTTCTAGGTTGTGATAGATATCATATGGCCACAGAATTATCCTTGGTTTACCCAATAGACCCCAAAGAAAAACGAGAAGATTACTATCATATTCTTCCCAATGGTGAGTCTTCTCTTGACTTATCATTATCTCCACTGTCTCTAATTGAGAATTATACTTCAAACAAACACCAAGATTATATAGATAGTGCTTGTAGATATACTGCGGATGTGCACAATCCTGTCTTATGATGACACGAGGTTGTATGTCGTTAGACATCTTGTATGATAGTGGCAAAACACCCTTCCAACGTTGGGTTCGCCTCACCCTATTTTCTTCACCAAATATAACTACTAAATGATGACCACCGTTCTATTCCCTTGTTACCCTCGCTCGACCCAGCTACACTCTTATTACCTGAAAGGAATTGTGAAGCAAAAGGGTGAGCACAACTAGCTCAGTAAAGAATATCATGACTAAAGATAAATAAATTATCAATAGCCTTCATCAATAATAAATCAGAGATTTAGAACATATGGTAAATGATAAAAATTTCAACCATAGTTGCAGCGGAACATGCAATCCATTAGAAGAGTCAAATAGACTATAAAGTCTATTATCTTCTTCATGTTAAAAATCCATCAACAATATTTTATCCCTGTAACATCAATCAACAATTCTGGTCCACAATCATATGAATAACTCATAATCATAATTGTAGTTCTAAATTCCTCTTCTCATCCAGGACGAAGATAATTTTCATCACCTATCTTTACCTGAAACATCAAAGATCATGGTTATACCAAATCACATTTCCTGTTCATAATCATACTAATAAATCCATCTTTGCACTACGGCCAAAGATATTCATTTGTATCACCAGTTGGTCATGTTTATCTCAACATCTGTTCATCTTTGCACTACTGGCCAAAGATATTCAACAACATGTCATCTTTGCACTACGGGCCAAAGATATTCATCAACAATTCATCTTTGCACTACAGGCCAAAGATATTCCTCAACAGTTCATATTTGCACTACGGCCAAATATATTCATCAACAGTTCATATTTGCACTACAGGCCAAATATATTAATATCTCAAAGAAATATATAATCATTTCAGAATTTATATAAACAATAATTATAACCATGTTGATCAATTCACCTTTGCACTTAAGCTTAAGATATTCAATTATAAATTCAATGGTCATGATCATACCAGTCACAATTCAACTTTGCACTACAGGCCAAAGAGAACCCTAGTCATGATCATACCAATAATCTACCCATCTTTACACTCCAGTGAAAGAGAATTTCAACATCAGGGTTATAAAAATGTTATATATGATGATAAAAATAATATGATCAACATATAGTTTTAATCTCAAGAGTAATATTCGTAACTCATGAATAGTAACCCCACACAAAAGATAGAAATTCTACAATAAAATTCATACCAATATTTCGGTATAATGATATTGAAAGAATAACATTACTTAAATTTATAAACAATTTATTTTAATTGTTTACACTTTACTAATTAATGCATTTAATCATCATAAAATGCCAACTCTTACAATTTCATCATCAATAACCAAAACCCTCATCAAAAATCTGCATATACCTCATATAGGATTCTCAAGCCATAAAATCCTATTTTCCAATTTTCTTTCTTCACAAAACATATTTAATTCATTTACTCATAACTAGACCATTTTCATGAAAAATACCAAATCAGTTCCAAAAATATTTCTTTTCTGGGATTTAGCATAATATAGTCCCATAGTGAACATATATTTTTCTCAGAATTTTTAAAAGTCATTTACTATTTTTCATATGGCCAAAATAGCCGAATATTTAGACATTTATCAAAAATTATACTTTTGTCTAAAAATTCTGAAATTTACAGAGTATACTTCTATCATATACATGTACTCCCAATAAAAATTTCATCAATTTTGGAGTTAACCACAAGGAATTATAAGCTGTTACTTTTAAAATAGTCTTTTCTCATAAAATTCATAACTCTCAATCTATACATCCAAAAATCACCATTTTTGGACACAATCAAGAAAACTCATCAAAATATCATTTCAAATTTTTCCAGAATTTTTGAAGATCAGAAAAATTACGAAACTGAAAATCATAACAACCCTTAAAATCCCTTAATATCCCTTACAATCCATTACTATCCCTTACTATCCCTTACCTCAAAAGAGCAGTACTTCTGACTGGATATCGGATATGATGCTGAAGGAAACTTGCACTGATGAATAGCAACTCACCAAGTATCTAAAAACTCACAAAATATGCTTCATAATATAGAGAGAGAAAGAGAGAAAGCTTATGTTTCTGGTGTGATTTTCAATTCTAACTTAGCCCTCTATTTATAGGAAAATTTTGGTAGGTTTGACCTGCAACCTGATGGCTTTACCTGCTACTATTCCCACCCACCACATTTGAAATATAATTCAGCACATTTCTTCACCAACCACAAGTGGGGCCCACCAATTCTAGAATTTTCCACCAAAATGATAAACTCCGAAAATTCAACAATTTCTGAACCAGTCATCTCGTAAAATTCATAATAAATCATACGTTCATTTTTAACGGTTCAAAATTTGTGGGCATATACTCAACTTATATATGTATAACATATCCAAAAATTACCACGATCCAACGGTCGGATTAAAAATTATAACCCCGCAAAATATCTCAAAAACCCTGATTTTTAATACCTCCATTCCGACAAAAATACGGATAAAAATCTCAACATTAACTCCTTCATTTTTAACCACAAAAATATATCCCTCATTTATATCCACATAAAATAAATATTTCCTTATCATATGAATCAATAATTAATTATTCACAAATAATATTACAGAATCACATTTATGACAACCAGGCCGTTCCCAGGAAAGAGGGGGCTTTCCAATAAGGATTTTCCTTACTAGCGCGCAATTAGATGACCAAACCTCTCCTTAGACAGAACTTTCTAGACATTGCCAATAATGTTATCTAATAATATTATTCAAATAATATGAATTATTGATCTGATAATAGAAAATACTGTGCAACAACAATTATTGAAACAACAATAATATAAAATATCAACGCAGCAATTATTGAATCAATAAAATAAAATATTGAACAGTAATTACTGTAACAATTATTGAGTAGTGCCTTCTTACGTAAGAATCAATAATTTCAAAAATACTGTGCAATACCGTGTGCTACTGTGCAATAACGCGTATTACTGTATTTTAACCACCGGGTATTCCAACAGTGTTAACGGTAACAACTACGCCGTTATTTGTAAAAACTCAAATTTGTCGTTTTCTTCATCCGACAGTTATTCGTTATGGGGCCCACAAATAGCTGCGCCGTCGTACGAATATTCCCCGACAGAAAGAATATTCCACGACCAAACGAATATTCCCCGACAACAATGATTATTTTATAACCACTTGTGTATTTTGAAAAAAATTCATATTTCACCCTTAACTTTAACATTTATCAATTTAACCATTTACTGAATAGAAAAATTGAATACTTTTATTTCATAAAATTCGGGGTCTTACAATCTCCCCTCCTTATGAAATTTCGTCCCCGAAATTTACGTACCTGGTATTTCAAAGAGTTGAGAATACCTTGCTTTCATTTCAGATTCCATCTTCCTTATCATCATGATTTCTCCATTGCTCATCTCCTGTATTTCAGATATCATTCTAGAATACAGCTTCAAAACAAGGGTTAATTTAACAAATTAACATATCACATAATATCCCGATATTATGACTGACCAACAAATAAGCTTAGGTAGGACACACTAGCGAAGGATTTACTCATCTCTCCCCTCCTAGTTATATTCCCCGATCTCCGCCAAAGATCATATCCCTAAGCTCTGATACCACCTGTGACTCTGGACACCAACTTGTGTCAGCACCTTACATTGATACCTATCAGTTTGCCACCGCAGAACGGCGTCCCCTACGGAGAGTCTGGCTTCGGTGCATCCCCCATCAACAGGAAGTCACCAGCGAGAGGCTCGGGGCTCTTTACTTATGGCTCTGATACCACCTGTGACATCCCCAAAATAGGTTCATTCCACCCAACCCATTCTGAGTCGTCAAATACATGGTACAGAAAATAACTACAACTTTATTACAACAATTGTCGTGCAAAATACAACAACACATATGCTGTGAGTTTGGATACAAATATATACCAAATGTGACATTGGACATCATCATGGATCAGCACCTCACAAAGGTACCTTACATAAAGGTATAGTCAAAAACTGTTTTAGAAATTAGAATCTTTGGAAAGTGCTCAAGGAAACCTTCGTACATGGGAGGCCATGCGTCTAGGTTATGATAGATATCATATGGCCACAGAATTATCCTTGGTTGACCCAATAGACCCCAAAGAAAAACGAGAAGATTACTATCATATTCTTCCCAATGGTGAGTCTTCTCTTGACTTATCATTATCTCCACTGTCTCTAATTGAGAATTATACTTCAAACAAACACCAAGATTATATAGGTAGTGCTTGTAGATATACTGCGGATGAGCACAATCCTGTCTTATGATGACACGAGGTTGTATGTCGTTAGACATCTTGTATGATAGTGGCAAAACACCCTTCCAACGTTGGGTTCGCCTCACCCTATTTTCTTCACCAAATATAACTACTAAATGATGACCACCGTTCTATTCCCTTGTTACCCTCGCTCGACCCAGCTACACTCTTATTACCTGAAAGGAATTGTGAAGCAAAAGGGTGAGCACAACTAGCTCAGTAAAGAATATCATGACTAAAGATAATAAATTATCAATAGCCTTCATCAATAATAAATCAGAGATTTAGAACATATGGTAAATGATAAAAATTTCAACCATAGTTGCAGCGGAACAGCAATCCATTAGAAGAGTCAAATAGACTATAAAGTCTATTATCTTCTCCATGTTAAAAATCCATCAACAATATTTTATCCCTGTAACATCAATCAACAATTCTGGTCCACAATCATATGAATAACTCATAATCATAACTGTAGTTCTAAATTCCTCTTCTCATCCAGGACGAAGATAATTTTCATCACCTGTCTTTACCTGAAACATCAAAGATCATGGTTATACCAAATCACATTTCCTGTTCATAATCATACTAATAAATCCATCTTTGCACTACGGCCAAAGATATTCATTTGTATCACCAGTTGGTCATGTTTATCTCAACATCTGTTCATCTTTGCACTACTGGCCAAAGATATTCAACAACATGTCATCTTTGCACTACGGGCCAAAGATATTCATCAACAATTCATCTTTGCACTACAGGCCAAAGATATTCCTCAACAGTTCATATTTGCACTACGGCCAAATATATTCATCAACAGTTCATATTTGCACTACAGGCCAAATATATTAATATCTCAAAGAAATATATAATCATTTCAGAATTTATATAAACAATAATTATAACCATGTTGATCAATTCACCTTTGCACTTAAGCTTAAGATATTCAATTATAAATTCAATGGTCATGATCATACCAGTCACAATTCAACTTTGCACTACAGGCCAAAGAGAACCCTAGTCATGATCATACCAATAATCTACCCATCTTTACACTCCAGTGAAAGAGAATTTCAACATCAGGGTTATAAAAATGTTATATATGATGATAAAAATAATATGATCAACATATAGTTTTAATCTCAAGAGTAATATTCGTAACTCATGAATAGTAACCCCACACAAAAGATAGAAATTCTACAATAAAATTCATACCAATATTTCGGTATAATGATATTGAAAGAATAACATTACTTAAATTTATAAACAATTTATTTTAATTGTTTACACTTTACTAATTAATGCATTTAATCATCATAAAATGCCAACTCTTACAATTTCATCATCAATAACCAAAACCCTCATCAAAAATCTGCATATACCTCATATAGGATTCTCAAGCCATAAAATCCTATTTTCCAATTTTCTTTCTTCACAAAACATATTTAATTCATTTACTCATAACTAGACCATTTTCATGAAAAATACCAAATCAGTTCCAAAAATATTTCTTTTCTGGGATTTAGCATAATATAGTCCCATAGTGAACATATATTTTTCTCAGAATTTTTAAAAGTCATTTACTATTTTTCATATGGCCAAAATAGCCGAATATTTAGACATTTATCAAAAATTATACTTTTGTCTAAAAATTCTGAAATTTACAGAGTATACTTCTATCATATACATGTACTCCCAATAAAAATTTCATCAATTTTGGAGTTAACCACAAGGAATTATAAGCTGTTACTTTTAAAATAGTCTTTTCTCATAAAATTCATAACTCTCAATCTATACATCCAAAAATCACCATTTTTGGACACAATCAAGAAAACTCATCAAAATATCATTTCAAATTTTTCCAGAATTTTTGAAGATCAGAAAAATTACGAAACTGAAAATCATAACAACCCTTAAAATCCCTTAATATCCCTTACAATCCATTACTATCCCTTACTATCCCTTACCTCAAAAGAGCAGTACTTCTGACTGGATATCGGATATGATGCTGAAGGAAACTTGCACTGATGAATAGCAACTCACCAAGTATCTAAAAACTCACAAAATATGCTTCATAATATAGAGAGAGAAAGAGAGAAAGCTTATGTTTCTGGTGTGATTTTCAATTCTAACTTAGCCCTCTATTTATAGGAAAATTTTGGTAGGTTTGACCTGCAACCTGATGGCTTTACCTGCTACTATTCCCACCCACCACATTTGAAATATAATTCAGCACATTTCTTCACCAACCACAAGTGGGGCCCACCAATTCTAGAATTTTCCACCAAAATGATAAAATCCGAAAATTCAACAATTTCTGAACCAGTCATCTCGTAAAATTCATAATAAATCATACGTTCATTTTTAACGGTTCAAAATTTGTGGGCATATACTCAACTTATATATGTATAACATATCCAAAAATTACCACGATCCAACGGTCGGATTAAAAATTATAACCCCCGCAAAATATCTCAAAAACCCTGATTTTTAATACCTCCATTCCGACAAAAATACGGATAAAAATCTCAACATTAACTCCTTCATTTTTAACCACAAAAATATATCCCTCATTTATATCCACATAAAATAAATATTTCCTTATCATATGAATCAATAATTAATTATTCACAAATAATATTACAGAATCACATTTATGACAACCAGGCCGTTCCCAGGAAAGAGGGGGCTTTCCAATAAGGATTTTCCTTACTAGCGCGCAATTAGATGACCAAACCTCTCCTTAGACAGAACTTTCTAGACATTGCCAATAATGTTATCTAATAATATTATTCAAATAATATGAATTATTGATCTGATAATAGAAAATACTGTGCAACAACAATTATTGAAACAACAATAATATAAAATATCAACGCAGCAATTATTGAATCAATAAAATAAAATATTGAACAGTAATTACTGTAACAATTATTGAGTAGTGCCTTCTTACGTAAGAATCAATAATTTCAAAAATACTGTGCAATACCGTGTGCTACTGTGCAATAACGCGTATTACTGTATTTTAACCACCGGGTATTCCAACAGTGTTAACGGTAACAACTACGTCGTTATTTGTAAAAACTCAAATTTGTCGTTTTCTTCATCCGACAGTTATTCGTTATGGGGCCCACAAATAGCTGCGCCGTCGTACGAATATTCCCCGACAGAAAGAATATTCCACGACCAAACGAATATTCCCCGACAACAATGAATATTTTATAACCACTTGTGTATTTTGAAAAAAATTTATATATCACCCTTAACTTTAACATTTATCAATTTAACCATTTACTGAATAGAAAAATTGAATACTTTTATTTCATAAAATTCGGGGTCTTACAGACATAATATAATCAATTTTTATCACCGCAATTCAAATAATATTTATTAAATTAAATATTTAATCAATTGAAAGATAAATATAAAATAAAATATTCTCAAGATTTATTAAATATTATAAATAATATTTTATTTATCTATTAACTATTTTGTGAAATGGAGGGAGTACACATAATCCAAACATTAGCCATTTATTTATTTGAAACTCCCATTTTCACCATTTTCAAGGATGCCATTCGATTTTTATGAATTTTTAATTACTAACATCAAGAATGTCATTCAAAATAATAAATTAATAAACTCGCACTGACTCATATTTTTTTTTTTACCACAATTACAATTCCCACACAAGCAACAACAAAAAAAAAACTTCAAAAAAAATAATATAAAAAATCACCAGCTGACACTATAATGGTGGTGAGAATTCAATTTTTACACGTTTTTCGAGTACTTATCAACGTGTACTAAAATGAATCTCAATCGGTTAAGTAAGAGTCAATTTTATTGGTACGAGTTATACTCTCCGATTTAGATATAAAATAGAGGAGTTATGATTCTTTATAATTAAGATTTTAATATTTTTATTTATTGTATTGGATCTATGTATTTATTTATGATCAAAATTCTAGTTGCATGAATGTGTATGTCTGTCATGTTTTATAATAAGTTGTAAGAATCAATTTTAATTAGATCATAACTTTAATTACGTAAAAATTAACAGAGTTCGTTTGTACGACTTAAACTTTAAAAAATAACCAAGTTCGTTCGTTCGTACGACTTATACTCTAAAATTTAGATAGTAACATTGAAAAGTTGTGATCCACTTTTATATTTTTATTTATTATTTTGAATTTTATGTAGTTGTTTATGATTGAAATTCTAGGTATATAAATGTATATCTGCCATGTTTTAATGTTAATATAAACATAATAATAGTAGTGTTAATTTTTTGTTCTTCTAAAATTCAGCAACAATCATTTATTCCTCTAATATTTATATGTACAAAAGAATTAATATATTTGATAGGAATTGCATGTTCATTGATATGTAAAATAAGCATATAGAGTCATACTATAAAGCTTATTTAAAGAAGAAACAATCCAATAAAAAAGTAATTGGAATATTAGTTGGTGTGATCGAGAGGATTTTTTCGTAGTAATACTCTCATTTTTTATTAAAGATCTTCTTCAAAAGAGTTAGTGGTGCAACTGTAAAATAAACGTTAAGAGGTAAATAAATAATAGTATTATTTTTGTTTTAAAATAATTAATTTTTTGAAACATAATAAATAAAATTATATTATAAATTACTATTGTTTTATTGATTATTTTTGTATTTGTAAAAACAGACGTCTATTTTGAAAATCTTCGTACTAAAATATTTAATTGTTTGTAGCCAGAGTGAAATAAATGACTTAATTGTTGTATATTGTCTTACTATATATATATTCAGAAGAATTGGATCCAGGGGGGCCCACAATTTCATCATTACAACTCCATATTCAGCACCTTGTACAGTACAGTGCAGGGCAGGTTTCAAACTCAGAAACAAACAAAATAATCCAGCAAATAAAACCAATACTTTTATTATTCCTATTAATTACTACTACTACTACTCGATATTCAAATACCAATTCAGCCCCTCCCTAACGTTGTTTAGAGGCATTCCCGAATCCCCACCTTACCGGCTAAACCGGTCAGCCATCTTCCTCCCGATTTTTTCCCCAACACCAACAAAGATAATAATCGCAATATAAAATAAAAATCGGCGACCAGTACACTGCCGGTGCCCGTTGAATCTCAATTATATATAAAAAAAAACAATTTTTTTTTCCCACTGGCCACAGTATATTTCTCCCCTTCTTCGTTCTTCTTCCGAATCAGCTGAATTTTTCCTGCAAGCAAACAGGACCTAACAAGAACAAGAAGAAGAAGAAGAAAAGAAAGGGAACGCAAGCAAAAGCGTATAGTTATAGAGCTCTACGAAGCTCATCTCATATCGTCAATGGAGTCTTTATCCTCCCGTTATCTACACAGAAAACTTTCCACCGGCAGTAATGGATTCTCTGCTAAAAATGCATACGACGACGTTTTCGCCGGTCAACCGCCCAAGTTTGGAGCTCAGAAGATCTCCCCGGCTCGACTAGAGGAAGACTATAAAGAGATTTTTGGTAGCTCCCGTGCTTCTTCTATTCCGATTCTTGATCTTCCGGGTGACAATGATACCAATGGTACGGCCGATTTTCGGAGCTCGAAGCTCGATTACTCGAACATTTTTAGAGGTTTTCGAGATGAAGATGGAAGTTTTTCTTATGAAGAATTGGTTGCTAATGATAGAAGAATCAGAGAGAAAAGTTCATCTGGTAAATTCAGGTAATATTCCCCCCCTTTCTGTCTTCTACTTATTATTCCTGTTTCCCCCCCCCCTCTTTTTACGGGTGGATTGTGTATTTTTCTACTTTCTATCAAGAGATTGTGTATAACCTTTTGGCTGCCGAGAAATTGTTGTAAACAAGAGAGAAGTTCTAATTTTGTTTAACTCTGTTATAGTTTCCTTTTTTTGGTGGTAAAAAATTTCCCTCCGTGTGTGCGCCAAAGTCCTTATTTTCTTGTCAAGAGTAGATTGTTGAAATTGTTGCCATTTTTCTCTAGGACTCGTCAACCGTGCTCTTGTTAGTCTATTTTACTTAGTTATCATGCACTTAATTTGGATACCTTGTGGGTGGTTGTAATTTGTTTGACTCAGAAGTTATATTTTGAGCCAACTTAGGCAAAAGGTTTTGGATTTCTATACTCAACAGCATTCTTGTACACGGGATGGTAATTACATTTGAATTTCTCAAGTGCAATGCTAAACTTTGTTTAAGTATTTATTTGATGTCTAGTCAGGGTGCCTACAAGGAAATTATCAATGATTCAGAACTTTGAGATAAAAACAGATTTTGTGGCAAGATATGCGTCAGATTTTTTAAAGTAGCACCGACCTGTTACACTGATAAGCATGTTCAAAATCTTTTCTGTGTTTAAGTAATAGTGCTGAAAATACACCGAAAGTACAGGCTTAACTCCATGTACATGAGTTTCCTTGTCCGCATTTGAACATTTAATGCGTTGCTTGTCGTGTTCTGCATGAAAAACACAAGTTTGGTCCGTTCTTAAAAATGGAAGACTTATTCTGGTCACTGGAATGGGGTTTGATTACACGACATTCTTTTGAAGCTAACATACCAAGTTCTATATAGGATCACAAATTGTATGTTGTTTACTTTTTTCATGAACTTAGGATTTTACATTTTTTGTGCATCATTCTTCTTATTTATGCGTAATTCAACTGCTTTTCTCCCTGAACTTTTTACCAATAACTTCCATTAATTTCTAAGGTTTTGGGCCATTTTATGCTTCAACTAATTCCTAAGTTTAATTGTATCCCATCATACATCATGATTGACCCCCATTGTTGAAGCCCAAAATTCCTTAATAGCTTTCTATACTGTTAGGTCAGAAGCTACTATAGTCCTACTGTTTTTCTGGTGTTGCGCCTTAAATAGCTTGCTTTAAAGCTAGGGACGTAAAACAGATGGATGCCTCTGTTTGATGTCAAACATTTTTTTTCTCATTTGGACGCTCCCGTTAACTGGATGCTGGTGATGGGTGAACTGGCCATAGACCTGACCATCAAACTTACTTGCCAAGTTACCAGTAGTGGATTCCTTGAGTTTCATATGTTTGGTGGCATATTTTTCTTAACCTTATAAAGATAATTTACAGCTTGTTTTGGTTTCTCTTAGTTATAATTACATCACCTTTATTTATGTGATTTGCATAGGTGGAAAATTGGTTACATTGTTATTATATCACCTCTTGTTGTGTTCTGTAGGACTCCATCTGCAACAGGATCTCCTTTACCGAATTCAGATCGTCTGAGCAAGGATAATAAAGTGTTTTCATCTGAAGCTTCATACCAATCATTTGACGATAAAAAGCAGTTTAACATGTCCTATCATAAGACCAGCCTAGGAAGCAAAGATGGGACAAATGGGACAACACATGTAGCTCAATTCCATCCTGTACCTGGATTTACTTGTTTTGTTGACGAAACCACTCCACAGAAGACAGAAGCTGATAAACCAAATCCCTCACTAAAAAATGATATTCGTGGCCAAGTGGATTTCTGTGAGGGGGTACTGGAAGGTAGAAATGCCAAGAAGGCCATGTCAAATCTCTATAACAAACAAACGTTTGGAAGGGAAGTTAAATCTAGAAGTGGATTTAGTGGGGATGGATCTTATTCTAATGATAAGCTGTTTAATTCACATGATATTGACCATAAATCACATCCTTCTAAAGTGCGACCACCTTCAAGCATGGCATCTAATTTGAAAAATAGTAATGGTCACTCAAAGAGATCGACGGCTTCCAATACTGAGGCTCCTAAAAATGATGTCTCTGAACATGCTGCAGGTGATTGTTCACCACCTTTCTTTGGTGAGGAGCTTGATGTAAACTCAGCTGCTGCCGCCTCTGCAGCTGTTCTTAAAAATGCAATACAGAAGGCTCAAGAAAGTATTCGAATTGCAAAAGAATTGATGGAAAGAAGGAAGGAAGGAAGTTGTTCGAACCGGAATTTCAAGGATAGGTTGAAAGTTGCAGATAGAAGGGAGAATATTATTGCACATGAAGGAAACAGAACTGAAGATAACAATGCCAAAGACACGTGTGGGAGTGTAGATTGTGTTTCTCAAGTTTTCTCTGGGATGGGAAAGAAGAGTTCATTAAGAAGTGGGAAAGTTGTTCCAGACTTCAAAGACACTGAGAGAACATTGGTTGCAGGAAAGGTCATAGGTGATGCACATGCAAAAAATCTTGGAGCAGCTGAAAAATGTGAACCAGCAACATGGTTTTCTACACTAGTGAATATTGGGAAGAACAGAACAGCTATCTCATCCATCGAGCAGGCAGTTAGCAAATATAAAAATGTGCAATCCATGGATAAGCATGAATGCAGTGTCAAGGAGATGAATATAATTAGCGAAACCTCGAAGCATCAAGAAGTTGTTGTTCACAAAGAGAAAGCAGATGAGAAAGCTAATGAACTGGAGTACATGGAGAAAATACCAATTACTGTTATAACAGAACAGAAGTCAGAAGACAATGTGGGTAAATTAGAATCAGATTGCGTTGTGCATGAACATGAAGAAATTGAAAAGTCTGGAATTTCCCAAGATGATGAAGTAAATGAAGACAAACAAACAGGTTTCTACAGAAATGAAGAATGTGAGAAGAAGTTGGAATCTCAACAGAAATTAGAAGATGAAATGAAATTTGAGGCCCACAAGTTGATGGAGAACGATTTTGAGAAGAGACTAGACAAAGCCAAGGAGCTGGAGGAAATTGAGAACGAACAACAAGAGGTTTCTCGCCAAGAACACATTGAGAAGACGACAAAAGATGTTGAGAAGGAAGAACATGAATTAAAACTAAAAAGGATATGTGATGAAGAAGTAGATGAGGAGAGGTTTGAAGATGCATTTCAGTGGGTAGAAAGTGAAAATGAACTGAAAGATGCATGGGGCAGTGAAAGAAACGAGAGTAAAGAAAAAGACATCCATATGGGTGAAGACACTGAGAGTAGACCTGGGGAAGTTCATGAGCTGAAAATTGATGAGAAGACTGCAAAAGATGTCCTTGATGGAAAAGAAAGCGAAGAGCTTTTTGAGGAATTTGAGTTGGAAGAAAATGAGAAGGGTGTTACCGAATGTTACAGATATGAAGAAACCGAGTATATACACATAGAGGCTGAGAAAATAGAAGTACTCCAGGAGGATCATTATGAAGATAATTATAATAAAGTAAACAATGTATGGATTCATAATGTAAGTGACAACAGAAGTGAGACTCGAGAAAACTGCCAACGTGAAATAAATGATAACAGTACAAAACAATGCCAAGACGTGGATGATAATGACAGAAGCATAGGGGCCACCAAAGATTTCTACGACTTCGAAGTGGGTGAGGCAGAAGCAGTTACATTGGGATATAAGCTGAAGGAAAAAGAAACTTCTAGAACTGCTTGCTTGGTTCTAGGTGTTGCTGATGGTGAGACTGGGAAGAATGTGAAAGTTGTATTTGAGGTCCTTCCTTCTGAATTCAGTGCACCTAAATTTGGGTCAATTGACATGTGCTTTGGTAAAACTGATTTTGCAGAGAGAGATAAAGACAATGAATTAGACCCAAATCTTGACAATGGTATTGAGATATTATCTAATGGATATACAGAAAATGAGGATATTTTCGAGGATAATGAGACTACCTATGATGAGGAAGCAGGAAAAAGTAGTCTGGAAACATGTAATGGGGAATGGCAATACATTGAGGTTATGGAGGATTTGGAAACATCTCACAGACACAATGTGTCCAGAGAAGATGAGAAAACCATACAAATTGATGAAGAGATCAGAACAAGAGAAAATACAGAACAGAATGAGGAGAATTTTCGTAAAACTATTACAATGGAAGAGAAGAAAACGAAAATTGATGAAGAGATCAAAACAAGCCAAGGTAAAGAAGTTAACGAGGAAAATCCTAATAAAGTTTTTGCTATGGAAGAGAAGGAACCCAGAAAGGCTGTGCCAGATGGAGTGGAACAGAAAGAGTACGTCAGAAAAATTGATGAAGCCAACAAGAAGGACAGAGAACGTGAAAAAGATAGAATAGCTGTTGAAAGAGCAATTCGGGAAGCTCGTGAGAGGGCATTTGCGGGAGCAAGAGAAAGGGCAGAGAGGGCTGCCGTGGAGAGAGCAACAGCAGAAGTTCGACATAGAGTAATGGCTGAGGCACGAGGAAAGCTTGAGAAGGCTAGTGCAGCAACTAAATCTTTAGCTGAGAAAGCTTTCATAGAAGCCAAGCTTAGATCAGAACGTGCTGCAGTAGAGAGAGCCACAGCAGAGGCTCGAGAACGAGCTCTAGAAAAAGCATTGTCCCAGAAGGCTACCTCTAGAGCGCAGGCTGAAAGATTCGTAGCTGAAAAGTTCTCAGTTCCTTCTAGTGATAATGCAATGAAGAAGAGCTTATCTTCCTCTGTGAGTATTGGTGCACTGTTTAATTTTGCTGTACCCTGCTGTCCACAAGGCATGCTCTTTAGTTGCATGTAAGATGACTGACTAATTGGATTTCCTTCAGGATTTACTGAGATCTGATGAAACTAGTACTGAATCAGCTCAGAGGAGTAAAGCAAGGTTAGAGAAGCACGAAAGGATAATGGAGCGTGCGGTATGAATTTTAACTGTGTCTGTCTTTTGGCTACTAGTTCATGGACCTCTTCGTAAATGCTTATTCTTTCACTTATTTATTAGTTTATTATGGCCTCTTTCAGGCAAAAGCCCTTGCAGAGAAGAATATGCGCGATCTTCTTGCTCAGAAAGAGCAAGCTGAGAAAAATGTATTAACTTCTTCAAACGAGTTCTAGATATTTCACACTTGCTGATGATTATGCTTCTGTACCTGACTATCTTTGTATCTTATTCTAATTTCAGAGACTATCAGAAGCTCTTGATGCTGATATCAAAAGATGGTCCAGTGGGAAGGAGGGAAACTTGCGCGCATTGCTTTCAACTCTGCAATATGTATGTACAAGCCTTCCACTGATTATTGTGCTTCCTTGAGTATTTGTTGTTTTGAACTACTTACATTTTCATCTTACAATAGAGATGTCTTAATCAGGCTGAACTCTTCTAGATGGCACGTGCCTATACTAGTAGTTACACAATCACAATAGATGGGTTCCTCTTCAAAATTAACACGATCTCCATTCCACAAAAAGAACCCCATCATCTATTTTTTGATTTTTTTTTTGTTTTAGAAAAAGATTACCATTTCTTTGATCATTGTATAAAATGATACAATGTCTTCAAGTTTACCATCAATATTTCATTCTTGCAATCCCTATTAAATTAAGTACTCAATAAATACAAGGATAAGGTTGGAACAAAAATATATTCTTAAAATGCTCAAATCATTTTAGAACCCTGATAGTTACCTTGCAAGATGTATAATAATATCGAGAAAAGTTTATTTCCGATTGAAGTTCATTGTGACCACATCATTTCGCCAAGATGGTCTTTCAATGATGTAATTTGCTGTAACCCTGTCCAAATTATTTTGTCAGGCTCTATGTCAATCTTGAAGTTTCTGCACAAAATATGATGGATATGAGATAAAAAGTCATTTTCAGTTAAGAAACTAATTAAAGCACAGCCAGCAATTGGCATTGATCGGACTTTCTTCACTTGCAGATCCTTGGCCCTGGCAGTGGTTGGCAACCAATTTCCCTTACAGATATCGTAACAAGAAGTGCCGTAAAGAAGGCTTACAGGAAAGCTACTCTCTATGTTCATCCTGACAAGCTGCAGCAACGAGGGGCAAGCATTCAGCAAAAATATATATGCGAGAAAGTTTTTGACCTTCTAAAGGTGTGTGGTTAACCTGCTTCTCTAGGAATATAATACATACGGATCACCTTTATATGATTTGACAACATAAATTATACTGTAGATTTTTTTTCAAATAATGGCTGAAAACTGACATGATTTATTAAGAGAGACAACTAAGACTTACTAAACAGATACTAACTATAGATCTAAAGAAAGAATACCATTTTCTTTCTAAATTGCAAAGGAAATTGTAATATTTTTTTAGTACATAGGGAGTATATTTGAGGTTCGGTTTAATGACTATTTAACACTTTCCTAGCAAACAGACCCATAAGGCCCTTTGCTCGTCTTCGTTCTTTTGATGCATATTGCAGCTGGTTAAAAACTTGCAACATTATCCTATATTCCTTTATTTTGCCGGTGATCCTGTTTGATATAGCTTCTGATTATTGCTTATTAAGACACTTCTGATTCCAGAAATCTGAAAAAGCAGCACAACCCTTGCTTTTCAGATTTTCTGAACCTATAAAAGCCAATGGAAAAGTCTTAAAATTGTTTTCACTTAAAAGAGGCAAATAGTCAAATTTCAAAAGCCAATCAAAATATACTTGATATAGCTGATACTTGCTGCTCTTAGATGCGACTGAAATCTATGCACTGGGTGTGTGTGTGTGTGGGGGGGAACACGCATGACCCAGAAATTAATCTCGCTTAATTGTGAGTTTTATAGTCTTCCTTGTATTTGAACCTCACAAACTCTCTTGTTCGTTATCAACAGGCTGCTTGGAACATATTTAATTCAGAAGAGAGGTGACCATGCAACCTTATAAATCGATAGAAGTTAGAGAGGAGGAGGTAGGTACCAAGGCTCCTAGCCTTGATGGGCGTCTTGATTGGGTCGGAACTACGGTCACACAAAAATTGTAAAATTTTCCTATGCTATGCACAGGAGCTGTAAAGATACATTCTATTCAGACATTAACCGCATTAGCCAGTCAAAAGGACGGAAATCATCCAAAAGTACTACAATATATTCATAGCAAGTTATAAAATGTTTAAACTCCATTTAGAAGTACATTTGATGGTCACACAAAATTAATTATTATTATTATATTATTATTATTATGGGAGAGTTTTAAAAAGTAAATGAATAAATTAATTGTTGGGGAGTTTTAAAAAATCCTTTCGGCAGCTACTTAATGTTTTTCGCATGAAATAAAGATATGAATCTTTGGCCAAGTAAAACGCTTTTCACATTAATATTTTATTTTCTTCATTGCCGAGCAAAATAACATTACCGGCCGTTACAACTTGTAGCTGTACATGTTTTAAAAAATAATTTTCCTTCTAAAAACTTACCTGACCAAGCGGAACGACGTTTAGCTTGGTAACAGTGATCATTCCAAACCAACATCCTTTACATTAGTAAAATTGATAAAAACATCATAAATGAAATTAGTGAATTGACTAAACTATCCTTGAAATATAAAATTAGGTACAGGGAGATAGTTGGGGTCAAACAACCCTCTCATAAAGGGGTTTGTCTTTTTGTAGGTCAGAACTCAATATGTACGCATTACCCCACACACACACATATGACAAGATGATCAAACAAAAATATAATTCATCCCATGAGAGAGTGTGAATCTAATTAACAATTCTAAAACCCTAATGTTTTTAATTGAAGTGCAGACGTAATTTGTTGGGAAAACAATGGCTGAGAAAGCTGCATGGAAATATGCCGAAGAGAATATAAGGCCTTGATTTAGTCACCATTAATTAATCCTTCCCTTGTTCGTGGAAGAAGTTGATAGATCTAGGGTTTCAATTTGCATGATACAAAGATTACAGTGCTGGGGATTTATTTATGCGCTGAAGCAATTGAATCATGCATATATTCAGAGAAAAGGGATTGGTGTGAAGTTGCAATTAAGGAGTGAAGTTTGCGCATATAATTAATACGGTTTGCAAATAATTTGTAACAAGCCCTTAATTTTGTCCAGCTACACAATTCAATAGCTTCACTGCAAATATCACCCGCAATAGGTCCAACAATTTCTTAGAATTGAAGAACAAATATGGTGAAATTGTGAGAGCAGCTATGAGCTAGCAAATGTATCTTAATCCCTTGGCTTGAGGACAAATTAAGTTTCATTTTCTAAGCAAGAACATAAAAATTAACTACACTAGCTAGCTAGCTAGCTTGTAATGATTAATGAATATGTAATTCAGCAAAGAAAAGCTTAATTTTATTTTTGGGTTCAGGTGAGGCATATATACCTAGCTAGGAAATAATATATGCATGGTTGCGGGTGGGTTCTTTCGTAAAAATATTCGCATAATAAAGTTTTAGGAAGGGTACGTACGTTCTAGTGAATACACTACTACAAAATAATAAATAAACAACACGAAAAAAACGTTGTGGTTTCAGTCAGAAAAATGTCATGGTTAATGGTGTTGTCTATTTAACACTCTTACACAACGTTTTTAAAACGTTATAGTTAAGCACAATACACAACGTTTTATTAAAAAAAAAACGTAAATTTGTTTTTCAAAAATTAACAGATACTTAAAAACGTTGTAGAAGGTATAATTTCACAATATTTTTTGGATAAAAATGTTGTTGTTTAGTATGTCAGACAACGTTTTTTAAATGTTGTAGATAAAAAAAAGAAAAAAAAAGATATAGTTCACCAATATTACCAATGCACCTGCAATATGCTAATGCCATGATATATAACCAAAATGTATCAACAATTCAAAATACATCCCAATAATACCATTCATTTATAATTTCAAATTACTACATCCACAAAATATATACCAAACTATCCATATATACATCTCAAATTCACATCACATAGATTATCTTCCGCATGGGTATTTAGTAATTACTTAATTATCTTCCGCAACCACGGTACTGACCTCACCTTTCTCAAGCAGATGATAGAAAACTCTGGCTTTCTTCTGCTCATTCCAGTGATACTTCTTCATGCCAAACCAGCAATACAACCCATTAAAGCTGCCACAGCTATCTCCTTGACCAAATTTGGTCCCTTCGTGTCGCATGAGGAATCCTACCACCACCCATTTAATTGCAGCACCAAACAGAAGAATCACTCAAAGACATATAACCAGAAGTTCTGCACATTTATGTTCATGACAGCATCAAAATCCTGGACCAGTATTGCTACAGCATTGAAGGCCATCCCAAAGACATATAACCAGAAGTTCTGCACATTTATGTTCCTGGAAGGTCGCTTTTTAATTATAGCCTGTAACATTCAGAATCATATGTTTCATAAGAGTATATTTGAGATTTCCCAAAAGGAAGTTCTCTTTCTGCGTGGCGTCAATCAAGATCCTCTCAGGCTAGATTATATCGAGATATTTACTAATAAAAATCACAAGTATCCGATAAGAATTAAGTTGGCCAAGAAACTGATCCAAAGCAAGTCTACACACCTATACAGCAATAAATAAATAAAAGTTAGATTAGTTACCTCTGTGTAAACTCCAGCAAAACCACTTAAAAGTGCCATGACCTGCAAAAATATTACTTACTATTACATTAAAAAAAATATCCAACTCGGACTCGCAAATTCTTTCTATTAAAAGCCTGAATAGTCAATAACTCACAATGGCCATAACCCAACCTTGTAAAGGAGTTTGAAGAACATGATCAGAACTGCACAAATAATGTCATTCTGTAAGAAGTAGCTAATACAATACTATATCTGAGGCTCAGCAGTCCAACCAAAAGAAAAAAGGAGTCTTGTACTTCGTGCATACACAATATTATTATTTTTGCACGAAGCACAGCCGCAAAACAAGCAGGACTACTGAGCAACCCCTTGTGAGGAGGATGAAACTTTATAACTTATTATTTCTCGGAATTAATATAATTTGATGTAACAAAAGTGTAGTTTTACCATTTCCATTTGTGAGATGAATAATATTCAATCAAAATGTTACCTTGAAAATGGATAAGCTTAGTATAACAAGAAGAGAAGCTGCAGTATGTAAGTGACACAAAAGAAATTTAAAAGATAATGTAATGTTTATGTTAACTAGTTCTGTGAGATGAGGACAACGTCTTCACCAAGGAATATATATATTGGATATAGTATTAAAAGCAATAATTCAACTAGTTAAATAATGTCATGTTAATTAAAAAGGGTCTAATGTATCAATATTTTACTGGCCAGTTACCTTAAAAGTTGAAATCAAGCGAGAAGTTAAAGGATCATTAATTTCCCGTGTGAAAGCAAAATAACAATATCAAAGTTCATATTCTGCTATAATATCCCTCGTCTGCACAGTACAAATTTATGCAAAAGTTTACTACTTGAGCTTGCATTGGGAGCTCAACAACGAAAACTAAGCCAAAAAAATTACTAAACAGAAAATCCGTTTGAACAGTACTAGTTTCTGCATGTATATACCCACCCCGTATCACAATTAATCGTCTGCTATATATATAAACCAATGGCATAATCTTTTCATGATCACACTCACTTCATCCATGCATGTTGTTTTTATGGAACCTTAGATCCCATTGGCATTGCACAAACAAAATGGTTGGCATATATATTATATGGCTTACAGGATTACAGCTCTCAAGGGCTTCCTTTTCCTCAAAAGTTGAACTATATTAGGATTTAAAAGGATCACCTGAATTATAAATTTAAAAGGATAATTCTCATTTTCCTTTGTGTTAGTAAATCTCGTTAGGCATTTTGATAGTTAATCCTACTCAATTGGAGTAAATAAAGGGGATGACAAAGACACGATTAATAAAATCAAAAAAGAAAGGAGGAGGAGGAGGAGAAAAAGGTACCACAAAGCTAACAAGTATGCATCAAGCTTTGCTTCTTTGTGCTGCTTTGATCCACTTAAAAATAGCAACCTGTATAAATTATATCACTCGTGCATTCTATTCTTTACTTTTGGGAGCATCAAATGAAAGTAAAAGTGAGTTATATAGATAAAAGAAAGAATCAAAAACTATATATACGTCTCGCCTCCTCACCTATCAAGAAATTGTCAACCAATATAACACAACACAAATTAGCACAATATCAATCATGTCTACAATAGAATGTAAACACAAGCATCAATGCGTGAAGCACATTTCTTATACATACCAAGGCCTTGTCGGCCATCATTTTTCTCATCGAGTAAGCAAGCCTGCAATATTACATACAATGCAGAAAGTATGAGAAGAAACGTAATAAAGAGGTAAGGAAAATAAGTGTTGGCGATAAAAGAAAATAAAAACAAATATAGGAGAGGTGCAAATAGACTATCATAGATTTTGGTAATCTGAGCGGATGACAACAAAAGCAGGATGAGAAAAAATGGAACATTCAGTCAAAATATTGATGGGTTCAGTGAGTTAACATGATTCAATTTGAGGATGGGTACTAGAATAGGAAACAAATCCAAAAGAAAGTATATGTTACTGTTCATGAAAAATAAAGTCTAATGAAGTTTCAAAACAGTACCACAACACTTCAACAGAGTGACATGAACTACAAAAAAATAAAAATGGTTAACTTACGTCAAGTTAACAGCTAAAGGAAGCCCTTCTGGCACTACTACAACGACAATTGTGACCAAGAGGTTCTGGTATTAGTTAGAAAATCAATATCAGGTACATGAATACTTGAAATTTTCATCTATACAAGAAATGCATACCGCAACAGTGAAAATTTTTATAGCTCCATCAACAACATCTCTGACTTTGGTCTTGCCAGCTGTAAACTGCCTTGATCCATCTGTATTCTCGCTGTGCCCAGTAAAATATCTTTGAAATGCAAATACTGTAAGTAACACAGGAAAAACAATGTCTACAGAGACAGAGTTCATCAACGAAGTTAAATTTACCTTACTAGAAGGACAACTAATACGGCTAAAGCCACCGCTAGGCCAACTATACCAATAAACGTTGCAACTCCATTCAAGTGTACCTAGTATAAGTCATTACGTAACTGGTCCGGTGTAAAATGAATTTGTTAGGTAGTTAACATATATAAAGATATTTGGAAAAATAACCTGCAACGGGGTTTCTTCACCATTATCTTCTGAAATGTTGGCCATTAGCAATCCCCATTCAGTATTTGCTTCTCACATAAATGATGAACTTAATAATTGAAAACACAGAGAAATTAAGAGATACTGAAATTTTAGAAGAATTTTTCACAGGGTTATATTTAGGGAAAAATTGGGGGAATATTGAATTGGGAAAACGTACCAAGATTGAGAGAGACAGAATCAGAGGGACGGCGACGGTGGAAGAGAGGGACGGCGACGGGGAAGAGAGCTCAGAACATAACTGGGAGAATGGGAGCGGGCTAGAGCAAGAAAGCTCACGACGACGGGGAAGAGACGACGGTGGAAGAGAGGGACGGCGACGGGGAAGAAAGGCCTCGACGACGGGGAAGAGAGTTCAGAACATCACTGGGAGCGCTAGGGCAAAATGGGAGAAAACATACTGATAAGAGAGTGAGAGTCGAGAGAGAAGAGAGGCTAGCTAGAGTTTTTGGGTACAAGAGTTCCATTCTCGCGTTAATAAGGCTCCGTGTTTTTTTGACAAACACGTTATCTAATTAAAATTAAAAAATTGTCCTCTTAAATAAATAACGTTTTCATATATATATATATATATATACACACACACGTTTCATTTAAAAATATTATGAAAAAAAATATAATTATATTTTTATATAAAACGAGTAGCGATAAGGCGATTGCAAAACTTATGGTAGGTCTGAAATTAAACAAGACATGCATGACCTCATGATGTTTAAAACTCCATTTACTGTTGGTTTTATTACTTCATTCTGTCTAAACCAACTTTATTTTCAATACTATTACTAATGACCAATATCAATTTATTTATTTATGTGACAATTAAACCACGTCCACAAATCTACACTAGTTTATGGTTTTATCAAGTTATAATTACTTGCAATCTTACTGTGTACTGTTTGTGAGATTTGGAGGGAAAGGAAGAAAATTTTCCCTCCCCTCCGCTCCAAATCAAATTAACTCACAAATTAACAGGCCGTAGTAGCTATTTTACTAATTTCTTAATTGGAGCTAATTTAATATACGAGTTTTCTTAATTTGTTCCTTGTGGATGTACGTAGACATATGTTGAGAAATAATAAATTTACTTGGGTTTACATAAATAATTGTACCTCAGGATCCTTGGTAGAAGCAAAATCCATGTGGCGACGCAGTCAGTAACATGGAAGACCCCCTCACATCCCTGAATGGCAACTCCCTTCCATATGCTCAGCTCTGTGTCTTAACCATACGCAACTCTAATAGTTGCTTCACCTTCTTCTCGTCCCCTGTATGACCATTTATCATTCATGAGATTAAAGCATATTAATTAATCATCATATATAATAATCCTTAATTAGTTTTTTAAACTAAATTCTTAAAATTAAGAGTCTAAATCTACCGTCTCATCTCATGTATTGTTGTTATGAGTAGTTTACTAACTTATATACAATTAACTTTGGAAAATAAACAAACAAATTATCTTGCACCATTACATAGGATAGGATGAGACACTAGATGAGACAAAAATTGTAACAGAAAATCTTAAAACACGTACTACAAAGATATATAGAAGGGGTTGAGGCAAAGAATGCAACCAGGATCTACCCTCGTTCGAGAAGCCAAGATATATCCGATCAACCCTCAAGCTCCGGTCATGCACACCGTGGCCCCGCTGCCATGTTCTCCATCAATGTTTTCCCTGTTAACTGAATTAGGGAGTTGATTTCACAGTTGAGGATTATTTGACACGTAGTCATAAACTCTACTGCTTATTATATTTTTCACGTACCATCCTGCAGAAACCAATGTATGAAATATTAACATTATGGACATTTCCGTTTACACAATTCTCATTTTTTAATTGTTTCTTTATCATCAAATTATATTCGGCAACACATTCTTTTATAGCTTTCCTGGCCGGTTGGTGCTTGGCATAATATATATTGGTATCTTTCGTAGTATCACAAGAAAGGTAAGAGCATGTTTTTTCTTAAATTTTTCAATACAATCTCTTTGTTATCCAATTTTTGGCAAAGGAATAAAAAAACAAACCTCATCCAATTTTTGGCAAAGGAATAAACAAACGAACTCTAGAGTGGAAAAGACCATAATAAAACGACGAAAAATCTATGCGGACATGATAATTGAGCATAAGTGCTTTATAATTATACATATTTGTATTTTTACCTATAACGGGGGGTCAATAAAGCACTTGTGTCTAATTTTTATATCCAATTATCATGTCATCATAGAAGAGCTCTAAAACGACAAACTTTGTATCTGAATCCCATGCCAATGCAACCATCCAAATAGTATGTTTTACGTTGAAGTTGCTAGCTCCAACCAGAAGATCGACACGTTGTAAATACTACTCATTCTATTTTTCTCTTCTTTTTTTGAGTGCCACTTCTTGTGATGCTAGTAAAAAAAAAATCTGTCTTTAAGTTTGTTTCATAATTTTGTTATTATTCAACCACCTACTAAACTGAATAATTAATAAATTTAGGGATAAACATGAAACAAAAATATATCTTTAAATTATAAATTTTACGGGAATCACAATCCACTAATGGGTTCAAATATGAAAAACAAAATAATTTTTCAGTTGTAGTCTTAACTCTGTAGCCGTCAGTTCGTTAATGTATAGTAGTCAAAACCTAACACACACACACACGAGAAAAATCAAACAGGGCTCTCATTTTGGGATGGACATGGCAACAAGATTTCTCATTAGATGAACTAATCACACTTGCTCCCTCTTTCAACCATTTCAATTTTGGTAGTTCCCTTTTATTTTTGGCCTGATCCAGCTGCAGAAACATGGACACAGTCTTTATAATTCCACCAGCCTAGTAGCCTTTGGCAAGTAATAATTTTCTACAAGTTGAAATGAGTTGAACATCTTACAGAACTAGAGAGAATTTCACAATTATAACTATTTCTATTACCGCTGTAGAAAAACTTATAAGCATTTCATAAAGTTAAATTAGGATAATAGGTGACAATTAATCACGTCCATAATCTCAATATATAAAAGAAATAAATTAGGACGCCAACAAATGTTTTGACCACCTATGCACACACTTCACAGGAACCCCTTTTCTCTGCATGATTCAATAGATTCAGCACACAAGTCGCCGGCATCATGCTTTATGTAGGCAAACTCAAACCCTAGGTCCATCAGCTTCTTCGACGAACAAGGGGGGACATTTTTTGACTTGTCAAAACCCTCAAATCTATAAAAAAAAATCACAATGAAAATTTCTGATTAATTATTTTAGAAGGATTTGATAATGAGAAAAAATTCTTATATAGTAGTAACATTTTTCTTGATACAGACTCGGTCAGTATGTTGTTCTCTGGATACTTTAGGCTCAATGACTTTGCAATGTCAAAGATGTTGAAATTATGAGAGGAACAAATGTATCTTCCCTTGGCCAGGGGATGCTCAAACAGGAAAATGTGAGCATTGCATACATCATCCACATGCACGGCACAATTTCCATTTAGAACTGCATATAAAGCTTCATTTCCTACAGGCAGGCAGGCGAAATTTAGCTACAGATTGATTATATATGAACGTGCAAATCTTAATTTTAGATAAGTATATATCGAATTATGCGTACGTATATACTAGCTAGATCGACTTACTAGTGAACAAGGCAATTGCAGTTTTAATACTGAAAACCATGGAAGGTGAAAGAAAAGGCCCAACCACAAGGGTTGGATGAACAGTGACCATATCAAGGCCATTCTCTTCCGCATATTTCCATGCAGCTTTTTCAGCCATGGTTTTTGCCACGCAATACATCTGCACTTCAATTAAAAATAGGTTCGATCAGAATTGTTAATCAAACTCACATGCACAAACCCTTAATTAATTTCAAATAAATATAGCTAATTAATTATTTACTGGCATGGAAGACAAAAATTAAAAGAGGAGGCCAGAAAAATTAAAACGTACATAAAAGAAAATCTCACCAATCCATCCATCTTTAGAGACTTGCAGAAGTCGACATCAGTCCAAAAACCATCGTTATACTCGATTGGTTGTTGAGGTTGAACATTAATGGTTGCAATACTTGAGGTGAAGATGAACCTCTTCACAGTTTTCGCCTTGGAGCATGATCTCGTTATGTTTAAAATCCCATTCACTGTTGGCTTTACTATTTCATTCTGCCCAACCCCAAACCAACTTTAAAGTTCAACAAATGATCAATACCGATGGATGGATGGATGGATCGATCGAGGATATATATATATATGGTTTGAAATTTTTGAAGAGATAGATCGATAAGCCAGCCTTAAAGAGTATAATATTACGTATGTAATTATATACGAGTTGAAACTCAACAAATTAAGGTTATTCTTGAGCAGACTGTACGTATATACCTCAGGATCTGTGGAAGAAATAAATTCCATGGGGCTAGCAACATGGAAGACCCCTTGACATCCTTGAATGGCATCATCAAAACTACCTTCCTCATCTAGATCTGCCTTCCACAAGCTAAGGTGCGTGCTAGCATTAGGCAATTTTAGTAAATGCTTCACCTTGTTTTCATTTCCTATAGGCATATTAAGTGGAACCCATTATTATCATATGCTACTTAATTAGCTAGGGTACTATTAATTTTCATAATCTTTTTTATTATGGTACTACTATTATATCTATCAACGTTGAAAGACAACAATCTGATCTGTGCCCGTTAAATGTAAAATTATCTATTTTTGAAACCCGAATTACACCAACAACAAAAAAAGAATAAATAAAATAAAACAGAAATTCAAATCAGGATTGATGTGGAAGGGAGGCCCAACCAGGATCACGGACGGTTGCTCTAACATAGTATCCTTTTTGGAGAAGCCTCATAACAAGCCAAGAGCCAATGAACCCCGACGCTCCAGTCACACACACGGACACGGTGGTGGTTTCTCTGTGCTCTCCCCCCATGCTTCTAACTATTTTAGTTCAATTACTAATTAATTAATCTCAAGTTAGGTAGGATGCCAAACACTTGGGGGCTGTTTGATTATATATCACTAAATAAATAACTGATCGATTCAGTCATTTAGTGCGTTTGTTTCGAAAAATAAATCGTCTGAATAATTAAAATTCAAATTCAGATTCATTTAGTTTTTATCAAATACCTCTTTAGTAGTCTATATATAGCACCGCATTTTTCTAGCTATATGAACCTAGTGATGGATATTAATTGAATATAAACATTTTCACAAAACCAAAATAACGTGACTCCCTATCCCATCCCTACACATAATATGCACACGACAAAGACATGTTCTGATACTTTATCCCTCAGTTTTTAATGCCTTCATTGTATTTGAGTCAGTTTTTGATCGTAAAAAGAAATTGTGCAGAAAATAATGCAAAATTGTAGCTAAAGATGCATTAATCGAAAATATATTAAAATTGATAGTTTAATGACCTGATTGACCGAAGTGAAAAAAAGGTCAATAGTTTAGGATAGTAATTTATATTTAATTTGAGTGTTCTTTTAACACATCAACTTTTAATTACATGCCACGTGTTCAAGTCACGCCATCAATTTATGACGTGGCGGATTCAATTGAACCAAAATAGAAAAAATTAATAGTTTAATAACCTGATTGAAAAAATTGAAATGTCAATTATCAAATAGAAAAAAGGTTAATAGTTTAGGACAATAATTTATATTTAAACCTAAAAAAATTTTAACAAATGCAAGCAATACCTGACGAATCTTGTAAGCTACTTAAACTTATACTACTAGTATACAATATCCAGAATATAACTCAATTGGGATATACAGTATATTTTTTTTGTGCATCAGGTTACCTGCCTCCAATGAGAGAAGGTGGGGAGCAAAGCATAATAAGTTGGAAATTACGATGCATAAGTAAAGGATATCCTTATATACACCTAAAGAAAGAAATATACCCTTTTTATTCTCTCTATAATGCTTTTGATCATTTCCACTCTATTCTTTGCTTTGTTTGTTTTAGTCTCCTTGTTCAGTTTTTGAATATAAAAAGGGAATTAATATTTTCATATAAAAAATCGATATTTTCATCTCACATGAATAGCGGGTGAATTTCACCTTCATGTGAGAAAGACTACTGTAAAAATATTATTTTAACATGTGAAAATATCAATTTCCTATAAATAAAAAAAAATTTGTTTCACTGGCGATGCCAAGTAGTAGTAACATGAATTTATTGAAACAGTAGCTTCCATTTGAAAACTTGAGTCGAGAACAACTAAATTGAAATCTAACTGATATAACAGACTTTGATTAACAAATTATCTGGTTTCACATCATCCATCGCCTTGCCGCGAAAATTTTGGGAGTAAATCGAGTATAAGTCTACTCTTTCCATACTCGAAATGGGTTTAGATAATAAGTTTGGTGGAAAAAAAATAATCAAAGTCAAAGATGTCTTTTTAAATAAAAATTGAACCACAATAGTCTACCTCGTACATAATAACATGGTACAGAAAAACAAGAAAAAGTCATTGGTTGTATTTCTTCCCCTCAATCGCAAACCTTGTACATATTTCATGCTCACTAGCTTTATTAAACAGAAGAATATTAAACCCAATTTTCAAACTTACAAGGTAAGGTGAAAAGATTGGTTAAAACAGTAGTGAAAAAAAAATGAGAAAAATTATCTCCTTGGAGTGTATATTGCTTAAAAAGTGGTATCCATTCTTAAGAAAGAAAAACTGTATTAAGGTTTACCCCTAAAGAACTTATAATTCTTTATTCTTTTTTTTTTCTTTCTGTTGCTAAATAAGAACTTATAATTCCAGTACACATACGTTGAGAAAAAGAGGAATTGAACTCTTTTTACCTTAAGAAAAAGGATGAAAATTGGCAAACAGGGTATTCTTATTTCAAACATTCTAGTTTGGACAACCATATAAACAATCTGCAACTGTATGACCTTTACTTATGAAGTTTTTTTTTATATATATTATAAATTTGATTCCTTTCTTCCTTCCTTCGGCTAAAGAAAGATGTTGGGTAACCTTTATGCTTCCGAGGGAGAGAGAGAGAGAGAGAGACAGGGTATGGGAGAGATGAAGCATTGGGGTCTGTTTTTCTTGATTGTTTTCTTGGTACATGAAAATGGGACAAATCTTCAAGTTTCAGCAGGGGATGGGTTCATCAAAAGCAGAGGAGTGCAGTTTATATTGAATGGTAGGCCTTACTATGCAAATGGATTCAATGCTTATTGGCTAATGTATGTGGCCTCTGACCCATCTCAAAGAAATAAAGTCACCTCTGCATTTGAAGAAGCTGTTAGCCATGGGCTTACAGTTGCAAGAACATGGGCTTTCAGTGATGGTGGATATCAACCTCTACAGATCTCACCTGGCACTTACAATCAACAAATGTTTCAGGTTACTACTCTGTTTTCCTCTGTTTTACTGCATTGCCCATACTACAAATATGAATCCTTTTTCTTTCTTTTTTTGCTTCTTGAAGGGGCTGGATTTTGTAATATATGAAGCTAGAAGACATGGGATAAAGCTAATATTGAGCTTGGTGAATAACTATGAAAATCTGGGAGGGAAGAATCAGTATGTGAAGTGGGCAAGAGATGAGGGACACAACATAACCTCTGATGATGATTTCTTTACCAACTCTGCGGTTAAGGGATTCTACAAAAACCACATCAAGGTGATTGACTTAGACTATCCATCTTCCTTTTATTTATTTCACTGGCCTAGCCAGCTCCAGCTCCAGCTCCATTCCTTTGGAATGGTGCGACTTATTTGCTCAAATTTCAGTTATGAAAATGGAGGCTCATTGATTGGGCAGAATGAATAGTATAATTATCATGGCTAATATCCCATATTGTTGATAGACTGTTCTTACAAGGCGTAACAGCGTCACTGGAGTTGTATATAAGAATGAACCAACAATAATGGCTTGGGAGTTGATTAATGAGCCTCGCTGCACGTCAGATCCATCAGGAGAGACCTTACAGGTTAGACCACCATTCAATACGGTTGATATATCATGTTACTTTATAGTGTTTTTTTTACGATCACCCAAGTTGGCGCGTTTTATTGAATACTTAATTAAATTTTTAATTTTTCAAATTAACTTACTGAACTCATTTTTATTTTCAAATTGGGTTATTCCATTAAAAAAAGTTGACAGTGTTAATTTTTTATTTATGTGGCGCTGAGGTGGACGTAAAAAAAAGGAAAATAAAGAAAATGACATGGAAAATAAAAGACAGCATAAAAAAAATAAAAAATATTACTTATGTGGCAAAAAAAACTTGAAAATAAAAACAAAAAAATAAAAACATTTTTTTACAAATCAGATCTAACCATCTTCTTTATTTGATTCCTTTTATTCTTCATCAAAACAGATCTAACCAAAACAGATGAACATACAACCTAGATATAAATATGCAAAATCACAATTTTCATCTCCCCCAAATCTTCCCTTTTATCAAAATCTTCAAATTACATAGCAACCAAAATTTGCCGCTTAGAGTTAGCTTCGACCCTTTATCTCTCTTTAAATTTTATCGAAACCCTAATCATAGTTCTCGTGATCAACACTCTGATAAGGTTTTCTGGGGTTTGAAGATAAAAATTGTTCTGAAATCTCTCCAATCAATCGGCGATTTCATCGCGTGATGAAATTTGATCGGTAGAGTTAATCTGAATCTCTATCTAGAGGTCATATTCGAGTGATTGGTTCGAGGCTGGCCTGAAAGGAAGATCGGGCTGCAGGGTTCGTTGATTTCCAAAGCTTTTCAAAATTATGTGGATTCTATCGTTTATCGTCGATTTGAAGATAAGGGTTTTCGTTTTGATGCGATTCGGCTTGTCTGCAGAAGGTCTTCATCGACTATCGCTTCAATCTGTTAGATCCGGTTGAATTCTCAACAACCAGTAAACTAACCATCATCTCTGAAGGATTTCTCTTCAATTTTTGTACTGTTATATATTTTTATTTCAATTCAATATCAGGCCTTCAATTTTTATTTGACGGCCTTTTGTTTGAATTTCTAGGCCTTTGTGATTGTTATTATTTTTTTGAGAAAAAAATTAAAGAATTATGGCAGTTTATTATAAGTTCAAAAGTGCTAAAGATTACGACTCCATCTCTATGAACGGTCATTTCATATCAGTTGCCAATTTGAAAGAAAAAATATTTGAAAGCAAGCATTTGGGCGGCAGGGGGACTGATTTTGACCTGGTTGTAACCAACGCCCAGACTAAAGAGTCGAAGCTAACTCTAAGCGGTAAAGCTCCGATCGATTATTATCAATATTAGAATTGTAGTAGTATAATTACCAGACCCAAAAGAAAATAAAGCCATTGCCGAAACTTTTGAGGAAGGAGGGAATAGAAAAAAGAGAGAAAAAGGTAGAAAGAAGAGAGAGAAGGAAAAAAAGATGGAAATAAAATTTTTTCCTTTTGTTTGGATAAAAATCTGTTTTCCAAAAAGTTGTTTTGATTTTTTTTGTTTTTATTTTCAAGTTTTTTTTTGCCACATAACTAATATTTTTTTTTTTTTATGTTGTCTTTTATTTTCCATGTCATTTTTTTTTCCTTTTTTTTTACGTCCACGTCAGTGTCACGTAGATAAAAAATTAACGTCTGTTAACTTTTTTTAACGGAATGACCCAATTTGAAAATAAAAATTAATTCTGTGAGTTAATTTGAAAAATTAAAAGTTCAATCAGGTATTCAATAAAGCGTGCCAACTTCGGTGGCTAAATCATTAGTTTTGTCGTTTTTTTTGTCTATTTTTACTAAAAGGTAATTTATATTTTTGGTGACACACAAATAGATATATATATATATATATATATATATATATATATATATATATATATATATATATATATATATATATACGGTTCGGATCTCACCTTGCTTGTAAGACCCCAACTTTTATAAATAAAGATGAATTTTTTATAAATATCAATTTTGAATATTATGGAGTTAATTTGATATAATGTTATAGTTGTGGGTAATATTTATAAATTTTACAAAGTACAAAAGTTGTTATATAATATTCGATTGGTCGGGAAATATTCGTTTTAACAGGGAATATTCGTACAACGACACAATCATTGGTGGACCCCACAGCGAAATTATTGTCGGATTGAGAAAACGACAAAAATATTTTATTAAAAATAACGGCGGAAGTTTTACCATTGTTACTGTTGAACTACTCGGTAGTAAAAGTACAGTAATACGTGTGGTTGCATAGTAGCACACGGCATTGATTATTAATGCTTATGTGAGAAGTCACTCAGTTTGATTCAATTATTGTCAGTTAATAATATGAATTATTTAGCGATAATGACGTTTTGTTTTATTCGTATTATTAACGTAATAAAACAGAAACATCTTTTTATATAAAACAGAATACTTTATTAAAGCTATTCTATAAATATAATATATTATATTTTATTTAAAAGATTTTTCTTTAAATATGGACCGTCAGATTAAAGTAATCAATCTGGACCGTTCATGTATTAGTTACTATGCATTCTATTTTTCTATAAATAGCAGCTCATTCCTTCATTATTTCTTACGAATTCACTAACTCTAGAGAAAGAAACTATAGAGAGAAACTATAGAGAGAGAGAAGAAGAGTATTCTGCTACTTAACTACTTCCTTATTTCAGCTCGTCTTTAAAACGGTAAGGGGTGTTATTCTTTCTTATTTATGAAGAGAACTGTTGTTATTCCATTTCTTATTATTCTGTTGGAATAACCTGTATACGCGGTCTACCCTATACTTGGTGACATTCTTCTATTATTCTGTTGGAACATCCTGTCTGTGTGTTTTACACCGGACCTTGTTTCGTTTTTATTATTATTCTGTTGGAACATCCTGTCTGTGTGTTTTACACCGGACCTGGTTCCGTCTTGTTATTATTCTGTTGGAACATCATGTCTGTGTGTTTTACACCGGACCTGGTTCCGTTTTTATTATTATTCTGTTGGAACATCCTGTCTGTGTGTTTTACACCGGACCTGGTTCCGTTTTTATTATTATTCTGTTGGAACATCCTGTCTGTGTGTTTTACACCGGACCTGGTTCCGTCTTGTTATTATTCTGTTAGAACATCCTGTCTGTGTGTTTTACACCGGACCTGGTTCTATTATTATTATTCTGTCGGAATATCCTGTCTGTGCGTTTACGCCGGACCTGGTTCCATTATTTATTATTCTGTTAGAATAACCTGTCTGTGCGGTCTATCGCATGCATGATGATTTCTTTTGTTATTCCATTCTTTATTATACTCAGTTGGTTAAGTTTTGACTTCTATACTCCATGAAATTTGTGGAATATCCTTGATAATTGCGTTTCATCCAGTATCTTTTCATGAAAATATTCTTCTAAGCATTCTTGAATTTTACTCCACAAAGCAATATCATGTTGACAATTTGGACGTTATTAATTCTTGGATAAATTAATTCTTGAACTTGTTTTATTGAATTCTTATATCATTGTCATCATCCTCATGTTTATAAAATGTTGAAAGTTATCTGTGGCATGTAGTGCATAGATGGACTTGGTATGATTATGACTAGGGATTATTCGGTATAATCATGACCGTAATGTTACAAATGATGTGGTAAAAGTCATCATTGGCCCGTAGTGCGTTGATAGACAGTTGTTGGCATGATCATGACCATTAATGAATACACGAATATTCTTGGCCGTAGTGCAGGGGTGATTCGATGATGTGAATTATTTTATTAAGCTGAGTCACACCGATAACAGTGTTGAAAAACCTTTTAAATCATAAAAGATAGTAGAGTTTATTTTCTACTTGACTCTTTTAATGGATTGCTTGTTCCGCTACAGTTAAACTTGATGTCTATTATATTTTATCAGTTTAACATTGTTGAAGGCTAATGATAATTTATTCTGCATTATCTTAGTCATAATATTTCTTACTGGGCTAGTTGAGCTCACCCTTTCTTTCACTGTTCTCTTCAGGAAATGAGAACGTAGCTGGGGCAAGTCGGGGAACGGAGTGATGGTTCGAATGATAGTATTAGTTAGTAGTCCTCACTATTCTATGTAATAGTGTGTTAATAAATGTAATGAAGACTCCTTTTGAGTATGAATACTCTCTAGAAGATAATATTTGTATTCAAACTCACAGTTTATGTTTTGTCGTATTGTACACGACAGTTGTATTAGTAAGTTGTATTTGTATTCTGTACTATGTATCTGACGACCCAAGATGGGTGATGTATACCTAATTTTGGGGGCGTCACAGTTGGTATCAGAGTTTAGGGATATGATCCCTGGCTAAGATGTGAGAATAGAACTAGGAGGGGAGAGACGGGAATTCCTTCGCTAGTATGACCTACCTAAGTTTATTTGCATGGTATTTAATTGGTCGGTCATAATATAAGGATAATATATGACATATCAATTAACTTTTATTTTGTGGCAGTATCTGAAAATGACATCTGAGAATGTTGAGAATAGCAATGGAGCACAGGCGATTATTGATTCACCACATATCAATAATCAGGATAATGTTCATCAGGAAGGTGACAATCCTCATGCAAATAACAACACTGACCAGATGATGAATGATGGAATGTTCAGAGGTTTTATGCAATTCATGCAACAACAGGTGAAAGCGGTTCCTGTCCACAACGTAGGTGGAAATACTAGAAACTCTCAGGCGGTCACCGCTAAACAGTTTAAGGAGCTGGGACCACCGGAGTTTAAGGGAGAACCCAAACCACTTGTAGCTGAAACATGGATAAAGCAGATCACCAAGATATTTGATGTCTTGGGTTGCTCCGAGGAGCAAAAGGTTCCTTTGCCGCCTTTATGTTGCGAGGAGAGGCAGATTACTGGTGGGAATCGATAAAGCGTACTCAACCTGCCGCACTGAAGATGTCTTGGGAGAAGTTCCAAGAGTTGTTTAACGACAAATACTTTCCCGAGAGTATTCGTCACATGAAGGAGGTGAAGTTCATCAAATTGGAGCAGAATAATATGATCGTGTCGCAGTACGAGGCAAAATTTACGGAGTTATCCCGGTTTGCGTCCCACCTGGTGGATAATGAAGAAAGAATGACGCGGATGTTTTTAAGAGGTTTGAAGCCGGAGATACGTCAACATCTTGTTTCTCATAAACTGTGTTTGTATTCATATGTTGTAAATAGGGCTCAGTTGGTGGAGCGCGATAACGAGACAACGCAACCAAAAGAGAGCAGCCGGCAAAATGATAATACCAGTGAGAGCAGTCATCGAAGCGGTGACAACAAGCGTGGAGGGAATCAATAGGCCAGAAATGGTAACCACTTTGGTGGTAATCAGGGCCAAAACAATAAGAATGGGCATTTCAAGAAGAGGAGATTCAACAATGATGGAAAGACGTCAGCACCTATCGTTAAGGAAGGAGAATGACCACCTATCATATGTTTCAAATGCGGAGGGGAGGGGCACATCAGTCCAAACTGCGCGATGCCGTCCAAAGCATGTTATAATTGTGAAAGAGAAGGTCATTTAGCCCGATTTTGTCATTTACCAAAGACAAATTCAGCTAGGATGGAGGCACCAAAGGCCGTCCCAGAAAAGTCAAAACCGGTTGTGCAAGGGAGAGCGTTTGTTGTGAACTCCCAAAGAGCAAGGAACCCGAATGAGGTCATCACGGGTAAGCTTATCATAAACTTCTAACGAGACTCTATACTTTATTTGATTTACC
>CM029021.1:190182511-190387273 GCA_016801055.1 Panax notoginseng | reverse complement strand
TGTTGAAAGTCATCTGTGGCCTGTAGTGCATAGATGGACTTGGTATGATTATGACCAGGGATTATTCGGTGTAATCATGACCGTAATGTTACAAATGATGTGGTAAAAGTCCTCATTGGCCCGTAGTGCATTGATGGACAGTTGTTGGCATGATCATGACCATTAATGAATATACGAATATCCTTGGCCGTAGTGCAGGGGTAATTCGATGATGTGAATTATTTTATTAAGCTGAGTCTCAGCGATCACAGTGTTGGAAAATCTTTTAAATCATAAAAGATAGTAGAGTTTATTTTCTACTTGACTCTTTTAATGGATTGTTTATTCCGCTACAGTTAAACTTGATGTCTATTGTATTTTATCAATTTAACATTGTTGAAGGCTAATGATAATTTATTCTGCATTATCTTAGTCATAATATTTCTTACTGGGATAGTTGAGCTCACCCTTTCTTTCACTGTTCTCTTCAGGAAATGAGAACGTAGCTGGGGCAAGTCGGGGAACGGAGTGATGGTCCGAATGATAGTATTAGTTAGTAGTCCTCACTATTCTATGTAATGGTGTGTTAATAAATGTAACGAGTACTCCTTTTGAGTATGAATACTCTCTAGAAGATAATATTTGTATTCAAACTCACAGTTTATGTTTTGTCGTATTGTACACGACAGTTGTATTAGTAAGTTGTATTTGTATTCTGTACTATGTATCTGACGACCCAAGATGGGTGATGTATACCTAATTTTGGGGGGCGTCACAGCTCTCAATTCAGATCACAAGTGTGACGCCCCCAAAATAGGTATACAACACCCATTCTGAGTCGCCAAAATACATGGTACAGAAACAACTACATCTTTATTATTACAACATAAGAACTGTGAGTTTAAATACAAATATTGTCATTTAGACAATATCCACACTCAAATAAGTCCTCATTACAATTATTGATACATTATTTCACAAAAATGGTGAGGACTACTAAAGTAACTTCTAGAACCATCATTCCATACCCCGACTAGTACTCGCTACATTCTCGCCTCCTGAGAAAAATGGAACAAAAAGGAAAAGGGTGAGCTCAACTAGCCCAGTAAAGAACATTATGACTAAGATAATACAGAACAAATTATCGTTAGTCTTCAACAGGGAAAAATCTAATAGAATACAATAGACAACAAGTTTTAAATCAATAACTGCAGCGGAAACAGCAAACCATTAGAAGAGACAAGTAGAGAATGAGTTCTACTATCTTCTAAGATTTAAAAGTCCATCATCAATATTTTATCCCTGTAACAACAATCAATAACCATCTTTAATCAAATATTCATCTTTGCACTACAGGCCAAAGATATTCATTTGTATCACCAGTCGGTCATGTTCATCTCAACACCTGTTTATATTTGCACTACGGGCCAAAGATATTCATCAGTTAATCATTCATCTTTGCACTACGGGCCAAAGATATTCAGTAATATCATCATTTAGGACTGAGAATGATGAAAAATATCTTAAAGAAAACGAATCCAGTGAAACAAAATAACAAATATTAAGGATTCGTATTTCGATTTATCCATGTCTAAAAATACCTTATAATTATTCATAGTGAAGTAGAATTCAAGAATGATCAAAACATGGATACAATCAAAGCTAGTACCCAGAATAGATATTTTGGACGAAAAGAAGAAAATTTTATTTTTCGGTGAATAGTAACTCGTGAATAGTAACTCATGAATAGTAACCCCGACGTAAAAAGTTCTAAATTTGATAAAAATTTTCAATCAATATTTTGGCATAATGATATTGAAGAAATAATATCATTTTCGAATAAAATAACATCCCTTACCTCGTAAAGACAGTATTTCTGGTCGAAATACCGGTATAAGGCTGAAAGACACTTGCTCTGATGAATAGAAACTCTCAAAGTATCTAAATACTCACAAAATACACTCAATAATCTAGAGAGAGAAAGAGAGAAAACTTGTTTCTGGTGTGATTTTCAATTCTAACTTAGCCCTCTATTTATAGGAAAATGTTAGCACGCCGAAGCAGACTTAACCTGCAACCTGATGGCTTTACCTGCTACTATTCCCACCCACCATATTTGAATAAAAATCTCAGCATATTTCTTCACCAACCAAGAGTGGGGCCCACCAATTCTAGAATTTTCTACCAAAATGATTAACTCCGAAAATTCAACAATTTCTGAACCAGTCATCTCGTAAAATTCATAATAAATCATACGTTCATTTTTAACGGTTCAAAATTTGTGGACATATACTCAACTTATATATGTATAACATATCCAAAAATTACCACGATCCAACGGTCGGATTAAAAATTATAACCCCCGCAAAATATCTCAAAAATCCTGATTTTTAATACCTCTATTCCGACAAAAATACTGATAAAAACCTCAACATTAACTCCTTCATTTTTAACCACAAAAATATATCTTTCATTTATATCCACAAAAATAAATATTTCCTTATCATATGAATCAATAATTAATTATTCACAAATAATAATACAGAATCACATTTATGACAACCAGGCCGTTCCTAGGAAAGAGGGGGCTTTCCAATAAGGATTTCTCCTTACTGGCGCGCAATTAGATGACCAAACCTCTCCTTAGACAGAACTTTCTAGACATTGCCAATAATGTTATCTAATAATATTATTCAAATAATATGAATTATTGATCTGATAATGGGAAATACTGTGTAGTGACAATTATTGAAACAACAGTAATATAAAATATCAACGCAGCAATTATTGAATCAATAAAATAAAATACTGAACAGTAATTACTGTAACCATTATTGAGTAGTGCCTTCTTACGTAAGAATTAATAATTGGTACAATACAGTGTGCTACTGTGTAACAACGCGTATTACTGTGTTTTAACCACCGGGTATTCCAACAGTATTAACGGTAACAACTACGCCGTTACTAATAAAAAAAACATATACTTGTCGTTTTCTTCATCCAATCGCTTTCCGTTATGGGGCCCACAAAAGACTGCGCCGTCGTACGAATATTCCCCGATAGGAAGAATATTCCACGACCAAACGAATATTCCCCGACAACAATGAATATTTTATAACCACCTGCTTATTTGAAATATTTGCGCATTTTACCCATAACTAACCTCATTAATCAATTTAACACTTACTATTTCAAAATAATCAATAGAGGGAATTTAAATTTTATTTATTAATAATTTGGGGTCTTACAACAAGCCTGTATTAAGTCCCAAACAAACAACTGATATGCCAAAAGTGGGGGTGGTTAGCATGAAATTTATTTTTGGATAAGTTGGTCAATTGGCAAATTGAGTGCTGACATGCAGGCGAAGTTCTATGTATATCAACATTCTATTGATCAATTGATCAACTTATCAAAAATTAAATTTCATGCTAATCAGATCCGCCAAAAGTAATTAATACAAAGTCGTTTTCGATCTTCATTAATTTCCACTAGAATTTTCAGTCCCTCCGAAGCAAAAGAAAAAGAAAAGTAAGTTATATATTTCAATTCTCACATAATAAAAGTATAAGAAATATTCCTATGTGGTTGCTGTCACCGAGACACTTTTAAAATATCCGCATATTTTATTTAAGACGTGATTAAAATTTGATATAAATATATATATGCAAATATTAAGTAAAAGAATTAAATAGAAAAATAGTCAGTGGTAAGTGACTCATTTTCTGAACGGAACCTTAAAAAGTGGAGATGGCCTGTGGATCATATTGTCGATGGACGGATTAATTTGATTGCATCTTAACGGTTCACCTCTTAATATCTGTTAAGAATTCATATGTTTGTATTAATAATTCATCTAAATAGTTAACATATAAATATGAGTATAAATTATTCAGAGGACCTCTTAATATAAAAAATGTGAACTCTTAAAATGTATTAAGAGGTGGACTGTTAAGATGCAATTAAACACACGTTGTATTATTTTGTTTGATACGGTAGAACGTATGTAAGACCCCAACTTATTAATGAATAAAATCAAATTTTCTCTAAATATTATTGTGAATAATAAGGGGTTAATTTGATATAATACTTTGGTTATGGGTGAAATGTGCAAATTTTGTAAAATAAGCAAGTGGTTATAAAATATTTATTTTTGGTCGGTGAATATTCGGTTGGTCGTGGAATATTCTTGCTGTCGGGGAATATTCGTACGACGACGCAGCCTTGTGTGGGCCCCATAACGGAAAGCGATTGGATGAAGAAAACGACAAGTATAAGTTGTTTATAAATAACGGCGTAGTTGTTACCGTTAATACTGTTGGAATACCCGGTGGTTAAAATACAGTAGCACACGGTGTTGCACCAATTATTGATTCTTACGTAAGAAGGCACTACTCAATAATTGTTACAGTAGTTATTATTCAATATTTTATTTTATTGATTCAATAATTGCTGCGTTGATATTTTATATTATTATTGTTTCAATAATTGTTGCTGCACAGTATTTTCATTTATCAGATCAATAATTCATATTATTTGAATAATATTATTAGATAACATTATTGGCAATGTCTAGAAAATTCTGTCTAAGGAGAGGTTTGGTCATCTAATTGCGCGCCAGTAAGGAGAAATCCTTATTAGAAAGCCCCCTCTTTCCTGGGAACGGCCTGGTTGTCATAAATGTGATTCTGTAATATTATTTGTGAATAATTAATTATTGATTCATATGATAAGGAAATATTTATTTTATGTGGATATAAATGAGGGATATATTTTTGTGGTTAAAAATGAAGGAGTTAATGTTGAGGTGTTTTATCAGTATTTTTATCGGAATGGAGGTATTAAAAATCAAATCAGGGTTTTTGAGAAATATTGCAGGTGTTATAATTTTTAATCCGACCGTTGGATCGTGGTAATTTTTGGATATGTTATACATATATAAGTTGAGTATATGTCCACAAATTTTGAACCGTTAAAAATGAACGTATGATTTATTATGAATTTTACAAGATGACTGGTTCAGAAATTGTTGAATTTTCGGAGTTTATCATTTTGATGGAAAATTCTAGAATTGGTGGGCCCCACTTGTGGTTGGTGAAGAAATATGCTGAATTATATTTCAAATGTGGTGGGTGGGAATAGTAGCAGGTAAAGCCATCAGGTTGCAGATCAAACCTACCAAAATTTTCCTATAAATAGAGGGCTAAGTTAGAATTGAAAATCACACCAGAAACAAGTTTTCTCTCTTTCTCTCTCTAGATTATTGAGTGTATTTTGTGAGTATTTAGATACTTTGAGAGTTTCTATTCATCAGAGCAAGTTTCTTTCAGCCTTATACCGGTATTCCGACCAGAAGTACTGATATTTTGAGGTAAGGGATATTATTTTCTTCTTAATGATATTATTTTCTTCAATATCATTATGCTGAAATATTGATATGAGTTTTTATCAAATTTAGAACTTTTTGTGTCGGGGTTACTATTCACGTATACGACACTATTCACGTATTCGGTACTATTCACGAATACGGCACTATTCACCGAAAAATAAAATTTTCCCTTTTTGTCCAAGATGTCTGTTATGGTTACTATCTTTGATTGTATCCATGTTTTGATCTTTATTTTTGAATTCTGCTTCACAATTGATTATTATGAAGTATTATTGATCTTGGATAAGCTGTTATACGAATCCCTAATATTTGTCCTTCTGTCTCACTGGAATCGTTCTCTTTAAGATATTTTTCATCATCCTCAGTCCTAAATGATAATATTACTGAATATCTTTGGCCTGTAGTGCAAAGATGTATGATTACTTGATGAATATCTTTGGCCTGTAGTGCAAAGATGAACAGGTGTTGTGGTGAACATGGCCGACAGGTGATACAAATGAATATCTTTGGCCTGTAGTGCAAAGATGAATATTTGGATAAAGATGATTATTAATTGATGTTACAGGGATAAAATATTGATGATGGACTTTTAAATCTTAGAAGATAGTAGAATTCTTTCTCTACTTGACTCTTCTAATGGTTTGCTGTTTCCGCTGCAGTTGTTGATCTAAAACTTGTTGTCGATTATATTCTATCAGATTTTTCCCTGTTGAAGACTAACGATAATTTGTTTGTATATTATCTTAGTCATAATATTCTTTACTGGGCTAGTTGAGCTCACCCTTTTCCTTTTTGTTCTATTTTTCTTCTCAGGAGGTGAGAACATAGCAGGAACTAGTCGGGGTACGGAGTGATGGTTCTAGAAAGATGTATTAGCAGTCCTCACTATTTCTGTAAAATAGTGTTTGAATAATTGTAATGAGAATTTATTTGAGTGTGGATATTGTCTAGAAGACAATATTTGTATTTAAACTCACAGTATGTGTTGTCGTATTTTGCACGACAATTGTATTATTGAAGTTGTAGTTTGCTTTCTGTACCATGTATTTTGGCGACTCAGAATGGGTGTTGTATACCTATTCTGGGGGCGTCACAGTTGGTATCAGAGCTTAGGGATATGATGTGACAGCCCCAAAATAGGTCCATTCCACCCAACCCATTCTGAGTCGTCAAATACATGGTACAGAAAATAACTACAACTTTATTACAACAATTGTCGTGCAATATACAACAACACATATGCTGTGAGTTTGGATACAAATATATACCAAATGTGACTCATGTTCCAACCGTGGACATCACCTCACAATAACACCTTACATAAAGGTATAGTCAAAAACTGTTTTAGAAATTAGAATCTTTGGGAAGTGCTCAAGGAAACCTTCGTACATGGGAGGCCACGCATCTAGGTTATGATAGATATCATATGGCCACAGAATTATCCTTGGTTGACCCAATAGACCCCAAAGAAAAACGAGAAGATTACTATCATATTCTTCCCAATGGTGAGTCTTCTCTTGACTTATCATTATCTCCACTGTCTCTAATTGAGAATTATACTTCAAACAAACACCAAGATTATATAGGTAGTGCCCATAGATATACTCAGCAAGTGGATGAGCACAACCCTGTCTTATGATGACACGAGGTTGTATGTCATTAGACATCTTGTATGATAGTGACAAAACACCCTTCCAACGTTGGGTTCGCCTCACCCTATTTTCTTCACCAAATATAACTACTAAATGATGACCACCGTTCTATTCCCTTGTTACCCCCGCTCGACCCAGCTACACTCTTATTACCTGAAAGGAATTGTGAAGCAAAAGGGTGAGCACAACTAGCTCAGTAAAGAATATCATGACTAAAGATAATTCAATTATCAATAGCCTTCATCAACAATAAATCAGAGATTTAGAACATATGGTAAATGATAAAAATTTCAACCATAGTTGCAGCGGAACGAGCAATCCATTAGAAGAGTCAAATAGACTATAAAGTCTATTATCTTCTCCATGTTAAAAATCCACCAACAATGTTTTATCCATGTAACATCACTCAACAGTTCCTTTCCACAATCATATGAATAACTCATAATCATAATTGTGACTATAAATTTTTCTTCGCACCCAGGACGAAGAATATTTTCATCACCTGTCTTTACCTGAAACATCAAAGATCATGGTTATACCAAATCACAGTTCCTGTTTATAATCATACTAACAAATCCATCTTTGCACTACGGGCCAAAGATATTCATCAACAAACCATCTTTGCACTACGGGCCAAAGATATTCAACAACAGTTCATCTTTGCACTACAGGCCAAAGATATTCATCAACAGGCTATCTTTGCACTACATGCCAAAGATATTCATCAACAATTCATATTTGCACTACAGGCCAAATATATTCATATCTCAAAGAAATATATAATCATTTCAGAATTTATATAAACAATAATTATAACCATGTTGATCAATTCACCTTTGCACTTAAGCTTAAGATATTCAATTATAAATTCAATGGTCATGATCATACCAGTCACAATTCAACTTTGCACTACAGGCCAAAGAGAACCCTAGTCATGATCATACCAATAATCTATCCATCTTTACACTCCAGTGAAAGAGAATTTCAACATCAGGGTTATAAAAATGTTATATATGATGATAAAAATATTATGATCAACATATAGTTTTAATCTCAAGAGTAATATTCGTAACTCATGAATAGTAAATCGTGAATAGTAACTCATGAATAGTAACCCCGACACAAAAGATAGAAATTCCACAATAAAATCCATACCAATATTTCGGTATAATGATATTGAAAGAATAACATTACTTAAATTTATAAACAATTTATTTTAATTGTTTACACTTTACTAATTAATGCATTTAATCATCATAAAATGCCAACTCTTACAATTTCATCATCAATAACCAAAACCCTCATCAAAAACTGCATATACCTCATATAGGATTCTCAAGTCATAAAATCCTATTTTTCAATTTTCTTACTTCATAAAACATATTTAATTCATTTTCTCATAACTAGACTATTTTCATAAAAAAATACCAAATCAGTTCCAAAAATATTTCTTTTCTGAGATTTAGCATAATATAGTCCCATAGTGAACATATATTTTTTTCAGAATTTTTAAAAGTCATTTACTATTTTTCATATGGCCAAAATAGCCGAATATTTAGACATTTATCAAAAATTGTACTTTTGTCTAAAAATTCTGAATTTTACAGAGTATACTTCTATCATATACATGTACTCCCAATAAAAATTTCATCAATTTTGGAGTTAACCACAAGGAATTATAAGCGATTACTTTTAAAATAGTCTTTTCTCATAAAATTCATAACTCTCAATCTATACATCCAAAAATCACCATTTTTGGACACAATCAAGAAAACTCATCAAAATATCATTTCAAATTTTTCCAGAATTTTTGAAGATCAGAAAAATTACGAAACTGAAAATCATAACAACCCTTAAAATCCCTTAATATCCCTTACTATCCCTTACTATCCCTTACCTCAAAAGAGCAGTACTTCTGACTGGATATCGGATATGATGCTGAAGGAAACTTGCACTGATGAATAGCAACTCACCAAGTATCTAAAAACTCACAAAATATGCTTCATAATATAGAGAGAGAAAGAGAGAAAGCTTATGTTTCTGGTGTGATTTTTAATTCTAACTTAGCCCTCTATTTATAGGAAAATTTTGGTAGGTTTGACCTGCAACCTGATGGCTTTACCTGCTACTATTCCCACCCACCACATTTGAAATATAATTCAGCACATTTCTTCACCAACCACAAGTGGGGCCCACCAATTCTAGAATTTTCCACCAAAAATGATTTATAACCTGATTTCTGAATCAGTCATCTCTTAAAATTCATAACAAATCATACGTTCATTTTTAACGGTTCAAAATTTGTGGACATATACTCAACTTATATATGTATAACATATCCAAAAATTACCACGATCCAACGGTCGGATTAAAAATTATAACCCCCGCAAAATATCTCAAAAACCCTGATTTTTAATACCTCCATTCCGACAAAAATACTGATAAAAACCTCAACATTAACTCCTTCATTTTTAACCACAAAAATATATCCCTCATTTATATCCACATAAAATAAATATTTCCTTATCATATGAATCAATAATTAATTATTCACAAATAATATTACAGAATCACATTTATGACAACCAGGCCGTTCCCAGGAAAGAGGGGGCTTTCCAATAAGGATTTCTCCTTACTAGCGCGCAATTAGATGACCAAACCTCTCCTTAGACAGAACTTTCTAGACATTGCCAATAATGTTATCTAATAATATTATTCAAATAATATGAATTATTGATCTGATAATAGAAAATACTGTGCAGCAACAATTATTGAAACAAAAATAATATAAAATATCAACGCAGCAATTATTGAATCAATAAAATAAAATATTGAACAGTAATTACTGTAACAATTATTGAGTAGTGCCTTCTTACGTAAGAATCAATAATTTCAAAAATACTATGCAATACCGTGTGCTACTGTGCAATAACGCGTATTACTGTATTTTAACCACCGGGTATTTCAACAGTGTTAACGGTAACAACTACGCCGTTATTTGTAAAAACTCAAATTTATCGTTTCTTCACCCGACAGTTATTCGTTATGGGGCCCACAAATAGCTGCGCCGTCGTACGAATATTCCCCGACAGAAAGAATATTCTACGACCAAACGAATATTCCCCGACAACAATGATTATTTTATAACCACTTGCTTATTTTGAAAAAAAAATTCATATTTCACCCATAACTTTAAAATTTTATCAATTTAACCATTTACTGAATAGAAAAATTGAATACTTTTATTTCATAAAATTCGGGGTCTTACAATCTCCCCTCCTTATGAAATTTCGTCCCCGAAATTTACGTACCTGGTATTTCAAAGAGTTGAGAATACCTTGCTTTCATTTCAGATTCCATCTTCCTTGTCATCATGATTTCTCCATTGCTCATCTCCTGTATTTCAGATATCATTCTAGAATACAGCTTCAAAACAAGGGTTAATTTAACATATCACATAATATCTCGATATTATGACTGACCAACAAATAAGCTTAGGTAGGACACACTAGCGAAGGATTTACTCATCTCTCCCCTCCTAGTTGTATTCCCCGATCTCCGCCAGAGATCATATCCCTAAGCTCTGATACCACCTGTGACATTGGACACCATCATGTGTCAGCACCTCACAAAGGTACCTATCAGCTTGCCACCGCAGAACGGCGTCCCCTACGGAGAGTCTGGCTTCGGTGCATTCCTCATCAACAGGATGTCACCAGATAGAGGCTCGGGGCTCTTTACTTATGGCTCTGATACCACCTGTGACAGCCCCAAAATAGGTCCATTCCACCCAACCCATTCTGAGTCGTCAAATACATGGTACAGAAAATAACTACAACTTTATTACAACAATTGTCGTGCAAAATACAACAACACATATGCTGTGAGTTTGGATACAAATATATACCAAATGTGACTCATGTTCCAACCGTGGACATCACCTCACAATAACACCTTACATAAAGGTATAGTCAAAAACTGTTTTAGAAATTAGAATCTTTGGGAAGTGCTCAAGGAAACCTTCGTACATGGGAGGCCACGCGTCTAGGTTATGATAGATATCATATGGCCACAGAATTATCCTTGGTTGACCCAATAGACCCCAAAGAAAAACGAGAAGATTACTATCATATTCTTCCCAATGGTGAGTCTTCTCTTGACTTATCATTATCTCCACTGTCTCTAATTGAGAATTATACTTCAAACAAACACCAAGATTATATAGGTAGTGCCCATAGATATACTCAGCAAGTGGATGAGCACAACCCTGTCTTATGATGACACGAGGTTGTATGTCATTAGACATCTTGTATGATAGTGACAAAACACCCTTCCAACGTTGGGTTCGCCTCACCCTATTTTCTTCACCAAATATAACTACTAAATGATGACCACCGTTCTATTCCCTTGTTACCCCCGCTCGACCCAGCTACACTCTTATTACCTGAAAGGAATTGTGAAGCAAAAGGGTGAGCACAACTAGCTCAGTAAAGAATATCATGACTAAAGATAATTCAATTATCAATAGCCTTCATCAACAATAAATCAGAGATTTAGAACATATGGTAAATGATAAAAATTTCAACCATAGTTGCAGCGGAACGAGCAATCCATTAGAAGAGTCAAATAGACTATAAAGTCTATTATCTTCTCCATGTTAAAAATCCACCAACAATGTTTTATCCATGTAACATCACTCAACAGTTCCTTTCCACAATCATATGAATAACTCATAATCATAATTGTGACTATAAATTTTTCTTCGCACCCAGGACGAAGAATATTTTCATCACCTGTCTTTACCTGAAACATCAAAGATCATGGTTATACCAAATCACAGTTCCTGTTTATAATCATACTAACAAATCCATCTTTGCACTACGGGCCAAAGATATTCATCAACAAACCATCTTTGCACTACGGGCCAAAGATATTCAACAACAGTTCATCTTTGCACTACAGGCCAAAGATATTCATCAACAGGCTATCTTTGCACTACATGCCAAAGATATTCATCAACAATTCATATTTGCACTACAGGCCAAATATATTCATATCTCAAAGAAATATATAATCATTTCAGAATTTATATAAACAATAATTATAACCATGTTGATCAATTCACCTTTGCACTTAAGCTTAAGATATTCAATTATAAATTCAATGGTCATGATCATACCAGTCACAATTCAACTTTGCACTACAGGCCAAAGAGAACCCTAGTCATGATCATACCAATAATCTACCCATCTTTACACTCCAGTGAAAGAGAATTTCAACATCAGGGTTATAAAAATGTTATATATGATGATAAAAATAATATGATCAACATATAGTTTTAATCTCAAGAGTAATATTCGTAACTCATGAATAGTAAATCGTGAATAGTAACTCATGAATAGTAACCCCGACACAAAAGATAGAAATTCCACAATAAAATCCATACCAATATTTCGGTATAATGATATTGAAAGAATAACATTACTTAAATTTATAAACAATTTATTTTAATTGTTTACACTTTACTAATTAATGCATTTAATCATCATAAAATGCCAACTCTTACAATTTCATCATCAATAACCAAAACCCTCATCAAAAATCTGCATATACCTCATATAGGATTCTCAAGCCATAAAATCCTATTTTCCAATTTTCTTACTTCACAAAACATATTTAATTCATTTACTCATAACTAGACCATTTTCATGAAAAATACCAAATCAGTTCCAAAAATATTTCTTTTCTGGGATTTAGCATAATATAGTCCCATAGTGAACATATATTTTTCTCAGAATTTTTAAAAGTCATTTACTATTTTTCATATGGCCAAAATAGCCGAATATTTAGACATTTATCAAAAATTGTACTTTTGTCTAAAAATTCTGAAATTTACAGAGTATACTTCTATCATATACATGTACTCCCAATAAAAATTTCATCAATTTTGGAGTTAACCACAAGGAATTATAAGCGTTACTTTTAAAATAGTCTTTTCTCATAAAATTCATAACTCTCAATCTATACATCCAAAAATCACCATTTTTGGACACAATCAAGAAAACTCATCAAAATATCATTTCAAATTTTTCCAGAATTTTTGAAGATCAGAAAAATTACGAAACTGAAAATCATAACAACCCTTAAAATCCCTTAATATCCCTTACTATCCCTTACTATCCCTTACCTCAAAAGAGCAGTACTTCTGACTGGATATCGGATATGATGCTGAAGGAAACTTGCACTGATGAATAGCAACTCACCAAGTATCTAAAAACTCACAAAATATGCTTCATAATATAGAGAGAGAAAGAGAGAAAGCTTATGTTTCTGGTGTGATTTTCAATTCTAACTTAGCCCTCTATTTATAGGAAAATTTTGGTAGGTTTGACCTGCAACCTGATGGCTTTACCTGCTACTATTCCCACCCACCACATTTGAAATATAATTCAGCACATTTCTTCACCAACCACAAGTGGGGCCCACCAATTCTAGAATTTTCCACCAAAAATGATTTATAACCTGATTTCCGAATCACCCATCTCGTAAAATTCATAACAAATCATACGTTCATTTTTAACGGTTCAAAATTTGTGGACATATACTCAACTTATATATGTATAACATATCCAAAAATTACCACGATCCAACGGTCGGATTAAAAATTATAACCCCCGCAAAATATCTCAAAAACCCTGATTTTTAATACCTCCATTCCGACAAAAATACTGATAAAAACCTCAACATTAACTCCTTCATTTTTAACCACAAAAATATATCCCTCATTTATATCCACATAAAATAAATATTTCCTTATCATATGAATCAATAATTAATTATTCACAAATAATATTACAGAATCACATTTATGACAACCAGGCCGTTCCCAGGAAAGAGGGGGCTTTCCAATAAGGATTTCTCCTTACTGGCGCGCAATTAGATGACCAAACCTCTCCTTAGACAGAACTTTCTAGACATTGCCAATAATGTTATCTAATAATATTATTCAAATAATATGAATTATTGATCTGATAATAGAAAATACTGTGCAGCAACAATTATTGAAACAACAATAATATAAAATATCAACGCAGCAATTATTGAATCAATAAAATAAAATATTGAACAGTAATTACTGTAACAATTATTGAGTAGTGCCTTCTTACGTAAGAATCAATAATTTCAAAAATACTATGCAATACCGTGTGCTACTGTGCAATAACGCGTATTACTGTATTTTAACCACCGGGTATTTCAACAGTGTTAACGGTAACAACTACGCCGTTATTTGTAAAAACTCAAATTTGTCGTTTCTTCACCCGACAGTTATTCGTTATGGGGCCCACAAATAGCTGCGCCGTCGTACGAATATTCCCCGACAGAAAGAATATTCTACGACCAAACGAATATTCCCCGACAACAATGATTATTTTATAACCACTTGCTTATTTTGAAAAAAAAATTCATATTTCACCCATAACTTTAAAATTTTATCAATTTAACCATTTACTGAATAGAAAAATTGAATACTTTTATTTCATAAAATTCGGGGTCTTACAATCTCCCCTCCTTATGAAATTTCGTCCCCGAAATTTACGTACCTGATATTTCAAAGAGTTGAGAATACCTTGCTTTCATTTCAGATTCCATCTTCCTTATCATCATGATTTCTCCATTGCTCATCTCCTGTATTTCAGATATCTTTCTAGAATACAGCTTCAAAACAAGGGTTAATTTAACATATCACATAATATCTCGATATTATGACTGACCAACAAATAAGCTTAGGTAGGACACACTAGCGAAGGATTTGCTCATCTCTCCCCTCCTAGTTGTATTCCCCGATCTCCGCTAGAGATCATATCCCTAAGCTCTGATACCACCTGTGACATTGGACACCATCATGTGTCAGCACCTCACAAAGGTACCTATCAGCTTGCCACCGCAGAACGGCGTCCCCTACGGAGAGTCTGGCTTCGGTGCATTCCTCATCAACAGGATGTCACCAGATAGAGGCTCGGGGCTCTTTACTTATGGCTCTGATACCACCTGTGACAGCCCCAAAATAGGTCCATTCCACCCAACCCATTCTGAGTCGTCAAATACATGGTACAGAAAATAACTACAACTTTATTACAACAATTGTCGTGCAATATACAACAACACATATGCTGTGAGTTTGGATACAAATATATACCAAATGTGACTCATGTTCCAACCGTGGACATCACCTCACAATAACACCTTACATAAAGGTATAGTCAAAAACTGTTTTAGAAATTAGAATCTTTGGGAAGTGCTCAAGAAAACCTTCGTACATGGGAGGCCACGCATCTAGGTTATGATAGATATCATATGGCCACAGAATTATCCTTGGTTGACCCAATAGACCCCAAAGAAAAACGAGAAGATTACTATCATATTCTTCCCAATGGTGAGTCTTCTCTTGACTTATCATTATCTCCACTGTCTCTAATTGAGAATTATACTTCAAACAAACACCAAGATTATATAGGTAGTGCCCATAGATATACTCAGCAAGTGGATGAGCACAACCCTGTCTTATGATGACACGAGGTTGTATGTCATTAGACATCTTGTATGATAGTGACAAAACACCCTTCCAACGTTGGGTTCGCCTCACCCTATTTTCTTCACCAAATATAACTACTAAATGATGACCACCGTTCTATTCCCTTGTTACCCCCGCTCGACCCAGCTACACTCTTATTACCTGAAAGGAATTGTGAAGCAAAAGGGTGAGCACAACTAGCTCAGTAAAGAATATCATGACTAAAGATAATTCAATTATCAATAGCCTTCATCAACAATAAATCAGAGATTTAGAACATATGGTAAATGATAAAAATTTCAACCATAGTTGCAGCGGAACGAGCAATCCATTAGAAGAGTCAAATAGACTATAAAGTCTATTATCTTCTCCATGTTAAAAATCCACCAACAATGTTTTATCCATGTAACATCACTCAACAGTTCCTTTCCACAATCATATGAATAACTCATAATCATAATTGTGACTATAAATTTTTCTTCGCACCCAGGACGAAGAATATTTTCATCACCTGTCTTTACCTGAAACATCAAAGATCATGGTTATACCAAATCACAGTTCCTGTTTATAATCATACTAACAAATCCATCTTTGCACTACGGGCCAAAGATATTCATCAACAAACCATCTTTGCACTACGGGCCAAAGATATTCAACAACAGTTCATCTTTGCACTACAGGCCAAAGATATTCATCAACAGGCTATCTTTGCACTACATGCCAAAGATATTCATCAACAATTCATATTTGCACTACAGGCCAAATATATTCATATCTCAAAGAAATATATAATCATTTCAGAATTTATATAAACAATAATTATAACCATGTTGATCAATTCACCTTTGCACTTAAGCTTAAGATATTCAATTATAAATTCAATGGTCATGATCATACCAGTCACAATTCAACTTTGCACTACAGGCCAAAGAGAACCCTAGTCATGATCATACCAATAATCTACCCATCTTTACACTCCAGTGAAAGAGAATTTCAACATCAGGGTTATAAAAATGTTATATATGATGATAAAAATAATATGATCAACATATAGTTTTAATCTCAAGAGTAATATTCGTAACTCATGAATAGTAAATCGTGAATAGTAACTCATGAATAGTAACCCCGACACAAAAGATAGAAATTCCACAATAAAATCCATACCAATATTTCGGTATAATGATATTGAAAGAATAACATTACTTAAATTTATAAACAATTTATTTTAATTGTTTACACTTTACTAATTAATGCATTTAATCATCATAAAATGCCAACTCTTACAATTTCATCATCAATAACCAAAACCCTCATCAAAAATCTGCATATACCTCATATAGGATTCTCAAGCCATAAAATCCTATTTTTCAATTTTCTTACTTCATAAAACATATTTAATTCATTTTCTCATAACTAGACTATTTTCATAAAAAAATACCAAATCAGTTCCAAAAATATTTCTTTTCTGAGATTTAGCATAATATAGTCCCATAGTGAACATATATTTTTTTCAGAATTTTTAAAAGTCATTTACTATTTTTCATATGGCCAAAATAGCCGAATATTTAGACATTTATCAAAAATTGTACTTTTGTCTAAAAATTCTGAATTTTACAGAGTATACTTCTATCATATACATGTACTCCCAATAAAAATTTCATCAATTTTGGAGTTAACCACAAGAAATTATAAGCGATTACCTTTAAAATAGTCTTTTCTCATAAAATTCATAACTCTCAATCTATACATCCAAAAATCACCATTTTTGGACACAATCAAGAAAACTCATCAAAATATCATTTCAAATTTTTCCAAAATTTTTGAAGATCAGAAAAATTACGAAACTGAAAATCATAACAACCCTTAAAATCCCTTAATATCCCTTACTATCCCTTACTATCCCTTACCTCAAAAGAGCAGTACTTCTGACTGGATATCGGATATGATGCTGAAGGAAACTTGCACTGATGAATAGCAACTCACCAAGTATCTAAAAACTCACAAAATATGCTTCATAATATAGAGAGAGAAAGAGAGAAAGCTTATGTTTCTGGTGTGATTTTCAATTCTAACTTAGCCCTCTATTTATAGGAAAATTTTGGTAGGTTTGACCTGCAACCTGATGGCTTTACCTGCTACTATTCCCACCCACCACATTTGAAATATAATTCAGCACATTTCTTCACCAACCACAAGTGGGGCCCACCAATTCTAGAATTTTCCACCAAAAATGATTTATAACCTGATTTCCGAATCACCCACCTCTTAAAATTCATAACAAATCATACGTTCATTTTTAACGGTTCAAAATTTGTGGACATATACTCAACTTATATATGTATAACATATCCAAAAATTACCACGATCCAACGGTCGGATTAAAAATTATAACCCCCGCAAAATATCTCAAAAACCCTGATTTTTAATACCTCCATTCCGACAAAAATACTGATAAAAACCTCAACATTAACTCCTTCATTTTTAACCACAAAAATATATCCCTCATTTATATCCACATAATATAAATATTTCCTTATCATATGAATCAATAATTAATTATTCACAAATAATATTACAGAATCTCATTTATGACAACCAGGCCGTTCCCAGGAAAGAGGGGGCTTTCCAATAAGGATTTCTCCTTACTAGCGCGCAATTAGATGACCAAACCTCTCCTTAGACAGAACTTTCTAGACATTGCCAATAATGTTATCTAATAATATTATTCAAATAATATGAATTATTGATCTGATAATAGAAAATACTGTGCAGCAACAATTATTGAAACAAAAATAATATAAAATATCAACGCAGCAATTATTGAATCAATAAAATAAAATATTGAACAGTAATTACTGTAACAATTATTGAGTAGTGCCTTCTTACGTAAGAATCAATAATTTCAAAAATACTATGCAATACCGTGTGCTACTGTGCAATAACGCGTATTACTGTATTTTAACCACCGGGTATTTCAACAGTGTTAACGGTAACAACTACGCCGTTATTTGTAAAAACTCAAATTTATCGTTTCTTCACCCGACAGTTATTCGTTATGGGGCCCACAAATAGCTGCGCCGTCGTACGAATATTCCCCGACAGAAAGAATATTCTACGACCAAACGAATATTCCCCGACAACAATGATTATTTTATAACCACTTGCTTATTTTGAAAAAAAAATTCATATTTCACCCATAACTTTAAAATTTTATCAATTTAACCATTTACTGAATAGAAAAATTGAATACTTTTATTTCATAAAATTCGGGGTCTTACATATGATCCCTGGCTGAGATGTGAGACAAGAACTAGGAGGGGAGAGACGGGAAATTCCTTCGCTAGTATGACCTGACTAAGTTTATTTGGTGTTTATTTGGTCGGTCAGAGTATAGGGATAATATATGACATGACTATTAACCCTTGTTTTATGGCAGTATTTAAGAATGGCAGCTGAGAACGTTAATAATGGAGTAAATCAGACCGTGGAAACACCTTTGATCACTACCCAGGGGAACGTGCAACAGGAAGGCAATATTCCTCCTGTAAACAACGTTACCGAGCAAACGATGAATGATGGAATGTTTAGGAGCTTTTTGCAGTTCATGCAAAATCAGACGAGGGAGACTCGTGTGCAGAATACTGGTGGAAATGATAACAACGCGCGGTTTGTCACAGCTAAGCAGTTCAAAGAATTGGGACCACCAGAATTTAAGGGAAAGCCGGATCCGATCATGGCGGAAACGTGGGTCAAGCAAATTACCAAGATATTTGATGTCTTGGGATGCACGGAGGAACAGAAGGTTCCATTCGCCACATTTATGTTCCGCGGTGAGGCAGACTACTGGTGGGAGTCTGTGAAGCGTACCCAGCCTGACGCACTCAATATGTCCTGGGAAACATTTCAAAAACTGTTCAATGACAAGTACTTTCCTGAAAGTATTCGTCATATGAAGGAGGTTGAGTTTATTAGACTGGAACAAAACAACATGACGGTGTCCCAGTACGAAGCGAAGTTTGCAGAGTTATCCAGGTTTGCACCTCATTTGGTCAAAAATGAGGAACGAATGACAAGGATGTTTCTGAGAGGTCTAAAACCCGAGATTCGGCAATATCTTATCTCTCATAAATTTTCTTTATATTCAGATGTTGTAAACAGGGCTCAATTATTAGAGCGAGATAATGAGTATGTGCAACCGAGGGACCACAACCAGGGTCATACCGGTGGCGGCAGTCATCGAAGCAATGAAAACCAGCAGGGAGGAAAACATTCGGACAAAAGCGGTAACCACTCTGGTGGTAATCGTGGTCGTGATAATAGAAGGAGCGAGTCGGGAGGAGATTTCAAGAAGAGAAGGTACCATTGTGAGGTGCTGTGGTTGAAGCACCATGAGAGTTACATTTGGTATCAGAGCCATAAGTAAGGAGCCCCAAGCCTCTCGCTGGTGACTTCCTGTTGATGGGGGATGCACCGAAGCCAGACTCTCCGTAGGGGACGCCGTTCTGCGGTGGCAAACTGATAGGTGTCATTGTGACGTGCTATCCAAGATTGGGATATGAGTCACAGTTGAGAGCAACCTAAGTCAGTAATCGAAGTACGTAGCTTTCTGGGCTTAGCTGGTTATTATCGGAGATTTGTGGAAGGATTTTCTCGAATCGCTACTCCGTTAACTCAGCTAACTCGGAAAGATACAAAATTCGTATGGAGTGAGGAATGCGAGAAGAGTTTCCAAGAACTCAAGAGGAGACTCATTTCGGCACCTGTTTTGACAATACCATCTGGTTCGGATGGATTTGTTATCTACAGCGATGCTTCAGGCAAAGGGTTAGGATGTGTTCTCATGCAACATGGGAAAGTCATAGCCTATGCCTCACGACAACTCAAAGAATATGAGAGAAATTATCCTACTCATGATTTGGAGTTGGCAGCAGTCGTTTTTGCGTTGAAGATCTGGAGACACTACCTTTATGGGGAGAAAGTGGAGATCTATACAGATCATAAAAGCCTCAAATATTTTTTCACCCAAAAGGAACTCAACATGCGGCAGCGACGTTGGCTCGAGCTATTGAAAGATTACGATCATACCATCCAATATCATCCTGGAAAAGCAAACATAGTAGCTGACGCATTGAGTAGAAGATCATATGCGGGTAAGAGTGCAATGTTTTTAACACAAAGGCCCATTTTGTATGACTTGCAAAGGATGGAGATAGAGATGAAGGCTCCAAGTACCCACATGATGATATCAAATATACGAGTAGAACCGACTTTAATCGATAAAGTTAAAGCTGCTCAAGCTACGGATATAGAGCTGATGCGTATGAAGAAGAAAGTGCAAGAAGGTGCTATTCCAGAAGCAAGAATCGATGAAGAAGGAATACTTCGAGTCAACTCCAGACTTTGTGTTCCTAACGATTTTGACTTGAAGCATAGAATAATGATGGAGGCACACAACACACCGTTTGCAATCCATCCTGGGAGTACCAAAATGTATCACGATCTTCGACATACATTTTGGTGGAGCAATATGAAAAGAGAGATCGCGGAGTTTATCTCGAGATGTTTAACTTGTCAACGTGTAAAAGCGGAGCATCAAGTACCAAAGGGTCCATTGCAACCACTTGAGATTCCGAAATGGAAGTGGGAACACATTACTATGGATTTTGTTACAGGTCTTCCCAAGGTTTCTCAAGGCATAGATGCGATTTGGGTTATTGTTGATAGATTAACCAAGTTCGCTCATTTCTTGCCGATACGTGAGACTTATTCCCTTGAACATCTTGCTAGTATGTACGTGAACGAGATTGTGAGATTGCATGGCATGCCAGTATCCATAGTTTCGGATCGTGACCCAAGATTCACTTCACGATTTTGGGTTAGCTTGCAGAAAGCTATGGGCACGGATTTACGATTCAGTTCGGCATACCATCCTCAAACGGACGGACAATCAGAGAGGACTATTCAAACTCTTGAGGATCTATTAAGACTTTGTGTCTTAGATCTCAAAGGGAGTTGGGATAAGTACCTACCATTGGTGGAATTCTCCTACAACAACAGTTATCAGGCGAGCATAGGTGTGGCTCCATTCGAGGCGTTGTATGGAAGAAAATGTCGTTCTCCAGTATGCTGGGACGAGGTGGGTGAAGCAACATTATTGGGACCAGAATTGGTACGCATTACTACAGAGAAGATCCAAACGATTCGACAACGTATACAAACGGCACAGGATCGACAAAAGAGTTATGCGGATCTTCATCGGAAGGACGTGGAATTTAATATTGGGGATCATGTATTGTTACGTGTTGCACCATGGAAGGGAGTTACAAGATTTGGGAAGAGAGGAAAGCTCAATCCAAGATTTGTTGGTCCATTTGAGATTCTTGAGCGAATAGGAAATGTGGCATATAGACTCGCATTACCTCCAAGCATGTCTCGTGTTCATAATGTTTTTCACATATCTATGCTTCGTAAATATGTTAAAGACCCGAACCACATTATTGAGTTAGAACCAGACGAGATAGCTGAAGATTTAACGTACGAGGAGGTACCTGTTAAGATCTTGGATAGGAAAGAGCATGTCCTACGCACGAAGGTTATACCACAAGTTAAGGCTTTGTGGAGAAACCATGCTATTGAAGAAATGACCTGGGAGTTGGAATCAGAAATGAAAGCGAGGTATCCTCACCTTTTTGAAACATCAGGTACGTACGTCAATTTCGAGGACGAAATTTTATAAGGAGGGGAGGTTGTAAGACCCCAACTTATTAATGAATAAAATCAAATTTTCTCTAAATATTATTGTGAATAATAAGGGGTTAATTTGATATAATACTTTGGTTATGGGTGAAATGTGCAAATTTTGTAAAATAAGCAAGTGGTTATAAAATATTTATTTTTGGTCGGTGAATATTCGGTTGGTCGTGGAATATTCTTGCTGTCGGGGAATATTCGTACGACGACGCAGCCTTGTGTGGGCCCCATAACGGAAAGCGATTGGATGAAGAAAACGACAAGTATAAGTTGTTTATAAATAACGGCGTAGTTGTTACCGTTAATACTGTTGGAATACCCGGTGGTTAAAATACAGTAGCACACGGTATTACACCAATTATTGATTCTTACGTAAGAATGCACTACTCAATAATTGTTACAGTAGTTATTATTCAATATTTTATTTTATTGATTCAATAATTGCTGCGTTGATATTTTATATTATTGTTGTTTCAATAATTGTTGCTGCACAGTATTTTCATTTATCAGATCAATAATTCATATTATTTGAATAATATTATTAGATAACATTATTGGCAATGTCTAGAAAGTTCTGTCTAAGGAGAGGTTTGGTCATCTAATTACGCGCCAGTAAGGAGAAATCCTTATTAGAAAGCCCCCTCTTTCCTGGGAACGGCCTGGTTGTCATAAATGTGATTCTGTAATATTATTTGTGAATAATTAATTATTGATTCATATGATAAGGAAATATTTATTTTATGTGGATATAAATGAGGGATATATTTTTGTGGTTAAAAATGAAGGAGTTAATGTTGAGGTGTTTTATCAGTATTTTTATCGGAATGGAGGTATTAAAAATCAAATCAGGGTTTTTGAGAAATATTGCGGGTGTTATAATTTTTAATCCGACCGTTGGATCGTGGTAATTTTTGGATATGTTATACATATATAAGTTGAGTATATGTCCACAAATTTTGAACCGTTAAAAATGAACGTATGATTTATTATGAATTTTACAAGATGACTGGTTCAGAAATTGTTGAATTTTCGGAGTTTATCATTTTGATGGAAAATTCTAGAATTGGTGGGCCCCACTTGTGGTTGGTGAAGAAATATGCTGAATTATATTTCAAATGTGGTGGGTGGGAATAGTAGCAGGTAAAGCCATCAGGTTGCAGATCAAACCTACCAAAATTTTCCTATAAATAGAGGGCTAAGTTAGAATTGAAAATCACACCAGAAACAAGTTTTCTCTCTTTCTCTCTCTAGATTATTGAGTGTATTTTGTGAGTATTTAGATACTTTGAGAGTTTCTATTCATCAGAGCAAGTTTCTTTCAGCCTTATACCGGTATTCCGACCAGAAGTACTGATATTTTGAGGTAAGGGATATTATTTTCTTCTTAATGATATTATTTTCTTCAATATCATTATGCTGAAATATTGATATGAGTTTTTATCAAATTTGGAACTTTTTGTGTCGGGGTTACTATTCACGTATACGACACTATTCACGTATACGGTACTATTCACGAATACGGCACTATTCACCGAAAAATAAAATTTTTTCTTTTTGTCCAAGATGTCTATTATGGTTACTATCTTTGATTGTATCCATGTTTTGATCTTTATTTTTGAATTCTGCTTCACAATTGATTATTATGAAGTATTATTGATCTTGGATAAGCTGTTATACGAATCCCTAATATTTGTCCTTCTGTCTCACTGGAATCGTTCTCTTTAAGATATTTTTCATCTTCCTCAGTCCTAAATGATAATATTACTGAATATCTTTGGCCTGTAGTGCAAAGATGTATGATTACTTGATGAATATCTTTGGCCTGTAGTGCAAAGATGAACAGGTGTTGAGGTGAACATGGCCGACAGGTGATACAAATGAATATCTTTGGCCTGTAGTGCAAAGATGAATATTTGGATAAAGATGATTATTAATTGATGTTACAGGGATAAAATATTGATGATAAACTTTTAAATCTTAGAAGATAGTAGAATTCTTTCTCTACTTGACTCTTCTAATGGTTTGCTGTTTCCGCTGCAGTTGTTGATCTAAAACTTGTTGTCGATTATATTCTATCAGATTTTTCCCTGTTGAAGACTAACGATAATTTGTTTGTATATTATCTTAGTCATAATATTCTTTACTGGGCTAGTTGAGCTCACCATTTTCCTTTTTGTTCCATTTTTCTTCTCAGGAGGTGAGAACATAGCAGGAACTAGTCGGGGTACGGAGTGATGGTTCTAGAAAGATGTATTAGCAGTCCTCACTATTTCTGTAAAATAGTGTTTGAATAATTATAATGAGGATTTATTTGAGTGTGGATATTGTCTAGAAGACAATATTTGTATTTAAACTCACAGTATGTGTTGTCGTATTTTGCACGACAATTGTATTATTGAAGTTGTAGTTTACTTTCTGTACCATGTATTTTGACGACTCAGAATGGGTGTTGTATACCTATTCTGGGGGCGTCACAACGTAACTTTTAGCAATTTAATTACATAGTAAAAAATACCCCCAAAAAAATGACATAAAAAACTGTTGTTAGTTTCAAGTTAAGAAATTGGATCAATTAATATATTGGACGGACGGACGAAGTACAACACCCATTTTCTTCCTTCCTTCACTCTTTTCTTTCCAAGCCCACAAGGGAGATGGACGACTTTTGGATTTTCAGACCACCATTGATTTGGGCCCTTCAACTATTCATGTTTGGTTGGGTTTGGTTTGGGTGGGGTGGTGTGGAATTTAATCAAAACAATCAAGTAGATAATTATTAACTTCCTACATATTCCGGATGTGTTACATATTTACTTTCTAATTTTATGCATTTTTAAGGTTTTCCAAATATATACTTTAACATATTATTTATCCATCTTAATATTATAATTTTTTAAAAAAGTATATTTTAGAATATATAATCTCTCCGATTATTATTGACTTTCTGATGTCAAAGTTTAATTTCAACCACAATTTTACAATACAATGTAATAAATAATTAAAAAAGCCGCAATAAATTTCAAAATTTCATTTTCCCTCAAATATTATGGGTTCCAAATCTATTGTTAAGTAATAATGTAGTAAGAAGGAATTCTTTTACAAGAACAAAAAAAATACACATATATATAACACGTTAGACTTTTATTTTACATATAGTCTTGTTTGACAAAATTAAATAAAAATATTTAAATAATCTAAATGAGCTGAATAAATCAAAATTTAATACCTCTCGCATCATTCTTTAAAAAATATTGATATAGTAGTGTTTAAGAATACTGCTAGTTTGGCTGAAAATATCTTCCCGTAGTTGGCTGGAGATGTTCAGTGTAAGCCAAAAGTAATATATATATATATATATATATATATATATATATATATATATATATATATACCCCACCTAATCTTCTGTTTTTTCCATTAATTTTTCACTTTTTTACTGGCGAGGTCCCAAACCAAAGAGGGAGGCGAGGGGGGATCCGATCCATTATGTTTTTCATTCATATGTGATGTGATATTTAAATTACAGTGTAGTAAAATATTTCCTACCGGTAAGTAAGCTAACTTCATAAAGGTAAGTAAAAATGTTTGGGATAAAAGGTTATTTTCTAAGCTTTAAAGGAGACACGACACGATTGCTAGGGATGACGACAATTTGCTTCACCCAGTCCCACTACATAGCCGCTTCCGAATAATCATATATTAATTAAATTAATATTTATATTATTATATACTATCACAATTAAAATATATGTCATTGAGTTTATTTTTATTTTTATATATATATATATATATATATATTATATATCTAATATTATTATTGAAACTAAATAGGGATACAACTAGCTTAAGATACATAAACGCGTTGACATAATACTACTAAACACATACTATCATTAGGTGAAGTACTGTAATTTAGTCTGCTACTTAAAGCAAAAGTAATCAATTATATAATTAACATTAATTAAGTAGGACAAAGTAAGTAAATTTATCCCATTTTTGTTCACTAACAAATTAACAAAGTTAAATTGAATGCTATGAGATCTTTCTGAAGTCAATTCAAGGTTTGGTCTTCTTCTGTTAAGTGAATCACTCAAAAATCAATACTTAAAAACAGATTAATTTTGAGTTTTACACACACACATACACAGATTAATTATAGTTTTTTTTTTTATTGAACAACCCAAAAAATTAAAATATATTAACAAATAACAAGCTCAAATAGTAATTCTTTCAAATAAAATAATAGATAATCAGAAAAAAAAAATGGTCGCTAGTGAACGCTAAATAAATTTTTGAAATACAATTATATTCCTAAAATAATAATAGAATACGCAAATCTGAATCGTTCTTCAGCAAGGACAACGGAAGAACAATTCATGCACTGAAAAAAATTACAACAAAAAATTATGTAGAAAATAAAATCTCCCAAACGGAGAAAGTAACATTTCATAAGAGATCGATGATAATAAAATCTTCTTACAGGAGACAATGAAATCAACCATCTCATGGAGAAAACAAGAAAACAAACTCCACAAAAAAGAAAAATAATTAATTAGATCAAAATAAAAGAGATCTAGGAAAAGGTTTCACTAAAAGAAGAGTCATTTAAGATGAATATTAGACTAAAGAGGAAAAGTTATCTTATAAATTATTGTTTATATATTGTTTACTGGAGTAAGAAAAACTCGTATTAATTCTAACGTGATAGATAATTTATCTGGTTTGAGCAAACAGACTTGATCCTAATTAGTGCTTACCCAAGTTTACTTTACATAAATTTTGACTAATGGGGTGTTTGATAAAAATTGAATGAATCTGAATGAAAAAAACTGTTTGATAATTGACATATCTTAAAGATCTGAATGACATATTTTTAATATTTTACCCCTCTGAAAAAATTTAAAGTTGTTGTAAATTTATTTAATATTACATAATATAATAGTTAATATTTTTTTATTATTTTTATTATTATTTTAAATTTTTTTTACTTTATTCAGCCAACCATTCAGACCAAAAATTCGGACTTAACTATTCAGCCAACGCATCTGACCGATTCAGCCGTTCAGACGATTTTTTTTTAAAACTGACCGATTCAGCCGTTCAGACTCATTAAGTTCTAAACAAACCGTCCCTAAGGTCTTACTCCATTAAGAGGGTTTGAAACGAAACAGCGTTCAATGATCTTGATGACATGCATTAATTAGTTTGACTCGTATCAGCGTGGTATAGAGGAGTAGGACTGAGCAAAAAACGGGTATAACCGAAAAACCGAACACAACTGAAATAATTTAACCAAAATATTCTGACAATTCGGTTATTTTTACTATTTCGGTTATATCCGAATTTTTATACGGTTTTCGGTTAATTTTTACGGGTATTAGTTTTGGGTTATTCGGTTTAACCGAATAACCGAACAATACTCGGTTAAATAAGACTCTGCACTCAGCCCATTCATTCATTACTCTAATCCACAATTCCACAGCACTCAGTCTCTTACTCCTGAATTCTCTCGGCCCATTTCCCCAAAATCAACTTTGGTCGACGAAGACCCACTGCCGGATTTGGCCGGAACTCCGACACCCACATCCTCAAAGTAAATTTTCTTGCCAAATTTCAACCCATTGAGTGAATCAGACGAGGTGGAAGATGAAGAAGAGTTTGAACCCATCTCCATTTGTGGTTTCTAGAGCTCATTCATGATGGCCTTTTGCCTTTTGGGTCGGTTCATAATAAAAGAGAACTGAGAGTACATGGAAAAAGAGAGAGAAAAAGATGAAGTTGATTTTGGGGGAAATGATACCACCATCACAGATCGGCGAACGTCGAAGAGGATCACATCCGTCAAGATCCTGTCTATGCCGGCGACTATTGTGGTTGTTATGGCGACGACTGTGGTGAGAAAATTGATCGAGCGATGAGGAGGAATCAATAGCTTCAAGTTCATGTATGTGTATATATATGGAAGTGAAAGCCGCGAAGATTAGGTATACCTTGGAAGAAATTGAAGATGGAGACTGCTATGTGCTAGTAATTACATGGAGAGAGAGAGAGAGACTGAGGAGATAAATCTATTCGGTTATTAACCGAATAACCGAATAACCTATTCAGTTATTCGGTTATTCGGTTAGTACAAATTTCGGTTACTTGTTCGGATAATTAAAATAGTGTATTTTTGATTTTCGGTTATAACCGAAATTTTTATTCGGTTCGGGTAATAACCGAATGCTCACCCCTATTGAGGAGGAGACTTGAGCATCGGCCTATGTAGTACCAGTACGTAAGGAGGTGAGTATACGAATTGGACCCAACACAAGAAAGAGATGCTTAAATTTGACTTAAAAAAGTAATTAAATATTTTATTGGAATTTGATTCAAATTTAAATTATATTTGAAAAAATTTACATAAATTCGACTCTTATATTTAAAAAACTAATGAACTTCGAATTCGAATCTCCATGCACATTGTGAGTTGCTTTACAATATATATAATTACCAATTAAACTTATTATTTTACTTAAAAATAAAAATATATACTTAAATTACACCTTACAATTAAAATAATAATAACTATTTATTCTAATTTTATTAAATTGTGCATATATTATAATAGAATGTATAGAGTATCTATTTGAATATGTATCAATTAAGTATGTATCGAATCATGATCAATAATTCGAATTGTTTGAATCCTAAACGAGTCGAGTACCCCGTTCCTTAATATAAGTCGTTTTAGAGAATTATTTTTGTTCCTTAATATAAGTCATTTGAGAATTTAAAGTAAACATTAATTTCTTAGTTTTTAATATTACTTCAAGTAACAAATGTTCTCTCACTATTTTTTGTTCAATAAATAACACTTTCTTTTACCAATACAAAGGCAATATAAATATTTTATATTATATTTAATATTATACAATCATTTCTTTAATACTTGTATAAAATTCTAAAACGACTTACAGTAAAAAATGGAGAGAGTATAACCTTATTTAGATTCTACTCGTATTTTTATTCAAATTATTTTTTATACTTAAAATAAATTATATTATTAACAAATTCAAATAGACTCATATTTTTTTAAATTGAGATCGAAACGAATCATAACGATTTATAAGATTAGTAATATGTAGTGTGCTCGCTCTACTCTATATATTTGAAGGTCAATGTTGAGTCAGCGTCAGCGAGATACTTGGACAAGTAGTCCGTGTGACAAAAAATAGGCATGATGTATTTTAAAAATAAAATTGTGAAAAAGGAAAATGCGGGGGGGGGGGGGGGGGGGGGGGGGGAGTTAAAAAATAATAAAATGTACCGAAAAGACGAGTGAGTTCGTGACTACTTTTTCCTATGGTTTAATGAAAGTACGATCTAAATTGCGTGCATGAGGGGGGTTCAATATTTGTTGTATCTCTGAACTAGGGGGTGTTTGGTTGTACTGAATGTGGTTGGAAATAAGCGAGCGTTCGAGAGATACTCCAGACTCTCTGTTTTCTTATTTATTACCCACCCCACTCCGCTCTAAAATCTAAAAGTATCATAAGATTAACTTATTATTAATAATGATTCTTCGAAATGAATTAAAAATATTTTTAAGTAAATAATAATTTAATTTTATTTGGCATAATGTTGATTATTTGAAAAAAAATATATTAATTATGTATAATTTTGTGAATAAATCATAAGAATTAAAAATATGAACCGTAATAGAGCAGTTAAATATTTAACGCAGTCAAATCAAGGTTGTCACGTTAACTCCTACTAGTCTACAGTCTACAACTACAACTTGTCCTATAATTCGTGGCTGTATGAATCTCCTCCCTTTTGAAAAAGCTCCACGGCGTCAGTTCGCGTCTCTCTCCCTCTTCCCTGCACCTTCTTTTTTAGTTTCTCTTTTTGTACCGGGGCATGCATGACTTTCCCATGCATATATATAATAACTTCACGTTAGTCCATCTTAAAAAGTAGGGGTGCGTGGGGGTCTCTTGAACATTTCAATTATGAGATGGAATATATTCTTAATAATTTAATTCTTTACCAATAATTGATATATGTAATTTTAATTTTATCTACAAACAGTCGTCTACTTTCACTTACGTAAAATGAGAGCTCCAACCCAATCATCTTGGTTATATAGCTAGTAAATATTTTCTCTATTTTAAAAAAATAAATAAATTTGAATTTTAATATTCAAAGTTTATATTAATTTCAAGTAATGTAATTATAAAAACGGTAAACTATTTAAACAAGTACAACTCTCTCCATCATAAATAATTTTAAGGATAAAATAGACTTTATATTATATTTTATATTTGAATTGTTTGTTTTAACTATCTTTTATAGGATAATAATTTTTTTTTACCTCAACCATCTTTTGTGAGACGAATAAAGTATGATTTATTAGTTTCAAAAGAAAAAAATAATTGTATCAATTTGAGATTTAAAAATATATATCATAATTAAACTTTTAATAATCAAAATTTATCTTATATTTCAAAATTTATCTTATATTTAAAATTTATTCTTTAATCATGCCGTCACGCAGTTGAGAATTGAAACTACGACCACTAGGGCGATTTCTCATAATACTCTGTAGTCGTTCCACAAAAGAGTTTAATTTACAAAATTTTAAATTTTAAATTATTAATAATGACATAATAATAAAAATATTAGATAATTATTTTTTATTTCATATATAAACTATAATTTATTATTTTTCTGAGTGAGATTATAAACAACGCAATTACGTCCATGACTCCAGGCTTTGATTTTATACATTCCCTTTTATCTAAATATAAAATGAACTCAAAAGTTGTTCGTGTGGGAACTTTGTCAAAAATGGTCTTTAAATGGGTTTTTTGTTTTCAAAAGATTTTATAAAAATAGTAAGGAAAAAAAAAACACTACTGAGACAATTGTAGATTTTATTTGAAAATAAAAGTAGTTAATTTTTGATTTTTTGGAATATTCTTTTGAGATTTAAGCATCTGGAGCGGCCTCACCCATCACGACGTTGCTAATGTTAAAGAACGAATGTAAGTTTGTATATTTTTATCTATTTTTTAGGAATATTTATTTTATAGAGTTTCGAGTTTTAATTTGAGATAAAAAAAAATATCACATCAACTCTATTGTTTTTGTAATTCAGTTCACTTAGCAATGAAAATTAGTTAATAGAAGTAAGATAAAAACATACTGACAAAGAAAATGATGTTGTTTGGACCCTTCCAAACATAAATTTACTCTAATTGCACAAATTTTACATAAATACTTTAGCCGAGGGTAGTGAGGAGTAAATTGGTTGTAAAATGGCAGGGGGGTTGCATTGCACGTGAGGAAAGGCATCATGGTAGATTGTAAGTACAACACCATTTAAAAAAACAAAAACTAGGGAATGAAATACAAGTAAGAACGGAATCCAAAATGTCCTTTACCAAATCAAAAAATGAAATGTTAGCCAGGCCACCCCAAACCAACCCAACCCAACCCAACGCGCGTGCTTGTGTTGGCTCGGTCGCGGTTCAGCCGGAGTCGAGTGCATGTTCACTGGATTGATTACTTCACTCACTGACTTTGTCATTTCTTCCTCCACTTTTTTATCGTACTATCATACGTTCTGCTACATTATTATTCCAATTTTTTTTATAAAACAAAAAAAACAAACCTTTCCAATTAAATTAAGAGTCTGAGGAGTCTGAGCATTATAAATTCGTACCGCTTTCTCTGAAACTTTCTTCATCGAACACGCCCATAACAACACCTCCAACTCAGACCAAACAAACTGCCTCTCTCTCTCTCTCTGTATGTAATATGTACAGGCCTTTATGTTTCTTTTCCTTTCTCCAAATTTCATTTCTTTATCATTTTCCGTCTCCTAATTTTCCGGAGAATCATCGCCTCTGCAATTCCAATTCCCCCCCTATCCTCTTAACCCTAGCCAACTCCTATTCCTTTGAGAAACTCTATTTTATCCCGCAAATTAGAATCCATACGTCGCGAAATTTTAATTTTAGTTCCAGCCGTTTCTCTTCTGTTTTTCCTCTCTGGAGTTTCAATTTCTCTCGTCAGTTTAAGTTTCTCCTGAAAATGGATTCTCACAACTTCATTGACACTGTGAAACTAGAAAAGGCCAATGCAGTTGCCAGATATCGCCGTTTCCGAAACCTTGCAAAACTTTTACAGGTATTCGAGGTCATCGTCGCTGTCACTCTTTTCTCCTGGTCGTCCACATGTTTGCCGGCCGTCCTCAAACTCTCCGTCCACTATCTCCTCCAATCCTCTCTCTACGTTTTGAATACTCACGTTGTTTTCCTTATCGGAAATGCAATTGTAATCGCGCTATTCGTCCTCTCCCGCCATATCGACGCCGGAAACAACTCCGGTGTTTCGGATTTTTACGATGACTACGTGGAAAAAAGCGAGAATCAGAATTCGATTGCCGCTGCGGAATCACAGACGTCTCCGGCGCCGGAGAAGGAGGAGACGATCGGCGGGGAGGGGAAGCAGATTGTGTGTAAGGAGAATGCGGATCGTCAAACTGAGTGCGAAGCAGTGGCTAAGGCAATAGACAAGGCAACTAAGCAGATACGGAAATTCGAGAGAACTCAGTCGGATAAGTTGAAGCGCGATATCTCAGTGAATCCTCGAAAAGAGTTCCGACGATCGGAGACTGAAGTCAGGCGAATAGTCGGCAATCGACGAACAAGTGCATATGAGAGGGTAGACAATTTGAGCAACGAGGAGTTTCGGCTGACTGTTGAGGCTTTCATTGAGAAGCAACTGAAATTTCTTCGCCAACAGAAAATGGCTGAAATAGAGTAGTAACTAATTCAAACAAGGCCAGGAAAATAAAAATATAGTAGTATAGTAAACACTAGTTTTGGTTTCCAAATTTTCAAACATTCCCTTAGGTCGTGGTTTCCGTGTAGTTTTTCTTTTTCCATAGGATCTGAATGTACGGAGGACACTTTCCCTGTGGAATTAATTAGGAAAGAAATGTTCATTGCATTTCTAGTTTGATTATTCCATTAATTATTGGGTTTGTTTCTCTTCAGTAATGTATGTACGTACTCCAGCGTTGCGTTTAATTTCTTGGTCCTATATATCTTCAACGTACAGTACAGGGCCAAATTAGGTTGTGCAGCTCGATCTTTTTTTGCTATTTAGAAAGAAAAAAAATCCGAGAAATTTAAAGTGCAACACTTGAGATATTTAAATTTAAAATAAAGTAAATCGGGTTTCCGAATTTTCAAAGTTGGGCATACCATAAAAGTTAATCCAAGAAAAGACAATTTACGGTTCACTTGGGCCGGTCTCGCCTGAGGATAAAAATATTACATTTGCAAGAGATTAGATTATAATTAGTAGCTAGTAGATAGTAGATAGCATATTTATTAGTAGTAATTTACAATACACTCTAAGAGAACAAAGTGGTGAATGTTTGGGTACATAATAATAATGGATAGTAGGTGTGTTAGGGTAACAGTCAAATATCAAGTGCTTCTTTTGGGTTAAATTTTGCTCTTGTTTAACTTTATATTGCAAGTGAAAACAGGATGGAATTAATTTGTCATTCTATTTATTTTCATTATCATTTCAAATAGCACCTTAACATGAAATAAAATAAGTAGTATGTATATCCTCAATATCTATAAATAGTAGTCGTATGGAACAGAGACAGGATCGGGATCCCCTTCCCATTCTAGTGTAGTACTATAAAATATACTTACTCTCCATTCTTTAAGGTTTTGGCTTGTTTCATGTTTTTGTTTTTGTTGGAGACATGAAGAAGACTAGCTTGTAGTAGTTTAGCCTCTCGTAGTATTCATGTAATAATAAGGTAGTCCCTGTCTGTCTTAAAAAAAAGAAGTTTAAAGTTGGTAGATCAATTACTACTCCATTCCATAATAGTAATATATAATAATAGAGTTTTTTTTTAAATGGAAAATGAGTAAATACTAGTCCACCCCGTGGCTTCCATAAAAAGGATTGCCCTCGGGGTTATATTTATAACCATGCATACACTTGTGGTGGTGGTGATGATCAAATGATTGAGGCTACACATTCCATCGTCCCTAAATTACTGGCTTTAGTATGTGCACAGGCACAGACACAGCACCAAATATAATATACTACTCCATAAAGCTTTATATGGAGGGAGGGAGGGAGGGAGTATTATAATCCAAAAGCTCGGAAATCCTTTTTTAGAAATAAAATTCCACTTTTCTTCTGCTTTAGACATCTTAGAGAATAGACAAATACTTATCATGGAGCAATCAGTTTCTTTTTTCTTTTTCTTTTTTTTGGGGGGGGGGGGGGGATGGGGCCGGGGGGGTGGGGGTTGTAAAAAGGGACTAATACTGGTGGTAGGGTGGCCTATTTGTAGACATTTAAAAATATATTTTTATTAATTTCGATAGTAATATTATGATGATAAATCTGAACATATTGTCTCATTTTTTAATAAAACTAACAAAAGAAATAGGATTTCTTGTAGATTTATTAAAGTCTAGTAAAAATTCATCCGAATAACTAGATACTCCCTCACGTTTAAATATTTTAAGAAAGTTTGAGATATATTTAATGAGATTTATTTAACTTTCAAAAATAATATAATAAATTAATTTAGTTTGATGCGTGTTTTATGGAAAAGGGGAGTGATTAGTAATAATGAGTTTTGATGTTTTATTAGTAAAATTTATTTGTATTTGCTAAAAAATACAAAGTAGAGGAAGCCGGTGTTATTGGGTTTGTTGTTACCGACTCTTCTTTAATTCCCCAACCGTCCTCCTCCTCCTTTACATTGACATACAACTCTCCACCTTCAATTTTTCACCAAATTGGTTTACTCTCTAACACATTTCCATTTTAGACTATAATAATAATAACAATATCCCCTTGTCTTTCTTTGTCTCTGATCTTATTCTTATTCTCTCTCTCTCCCTCTCTCTCTCTCTCTCTCTCTCTCTATATATATATATATATATATATAACCTTTACTTTCTGCAGCTCCAAATGAGTTCATTGAAGATGTTTCCACACCTTCGTAATCGTAAGTCACAATTTTATTTATTTATTACTCCCTCCGTCCTAAATTAATTGCTCAGTTTTGACTTTTTTAAGTCAAATTGACTATTTTTAGAATTAATAATTAAGCATATATAAATATATTTCTAAAATTATTAAAATTAGGATTAGTAATAAATTGTATATACTTTCTTTTGGTTATAATCACTTCACCTATATTTTAGCAAAAATAGTAAAAATATTAGTTTTAAAAATGGTCAATTTGACTTTCAAAAGTCAAAACTGAGCAGTTAATTTGGGACGGAGGGAGTAGTATAATTTTGTAAATTATAATGGGTATTTACAATTATGTCCTCTTATTTTGTATAAAATCAACATTATTGTTCACTTGGGCAAATTTGTAAGATGCACCACCATCCACATAATCAGTTAATCCACGTAGTGAGTAATGTACGTAATATACTGCTACATATTATCACGTCAATTTTTTGTTACATGATTAACTAATACAAATGATTCTATCACTTTTTTGTAAATAACGTACAGTTCAATGAGTTGATCGTAAAAATAATAATATATTTATAAATCAAGATCGAGTACGGTGAAAAAAAATTAGATTTAACTCCTTTGTTTTTCAAGTCCAGCATCAAACAAGTAGAGATTTAATTTTGTTTATTAGCGCAAACATTTTATTTTATTATTTTTTGACCTTTTATTATTTATTTTTTTGTTGATGGTACCAACTGGTATTACATATATCTATACCATAAAACACACGTAAGTTATTTTGTTAGGAAAATCCTCTTTTTTTCTTTAATCAAACCTTTGATCTCATGAAAATTATAAGACAAGAATTATCATTGGCTCAAATAATCATACGGAAAAAAATCCTCTTTAATTTCTCCGAGCAGGGTAGAAAATGGGTCCCCACGTATCCATCAGACGGACTAGAATTAAATTACCGTAAAAGAGATTGTGATGATATTTTAATAAGAATAGTGCTACAGACACAAACTATTTTATAAATATTTTATAAACTGCTGATTTAATATACTCCATCTCAACATATTAATCAACAAATTATTTCAATATAGTTTTCGGCCCCACACAATATACTGAGGTGGAGTATGCCACATCAGCAGTTTGTAAAATATTTATAAAATAATTTGTGTCTCTAGCATTATTTTTTTAATAATCTTGGGCTATCAAGTTGTTGACTCTACCCATTTATAGTTTCTAAGTTTTCTATATGAAATCTTAGTAATAATTTATTTGGACTTTTTTTATATACTTTTTTAGCTCTATACATTAATTTCAATTCGAGAGTTTTAACTTTCTTCTAAACATTTTAGTTGTGATAATATCGATTGAGTTTAGAGATATATTTTAATTTTTAGAGTTTATTTGTAAAATTTTAAAAGTAAAAATAATATGAATTTTTTTATTTTAATAATATCAACTATAACCATTGTAAACTAATTATAAATTACTACTAATTATTATTGTAAGACCCCAACTTATTAATGAATAAAATCAAATTTTCTCTAAATATTATTGTGAATAATAAGGGGTTAATTTGATATAATACTTTGGTTATGGGTGAAATGTGCAAATTTTGCAAAATAAGCAAGTGGTTATAAAATATTTATTTTTGGTCGGTGAATATTCGGTTGGTCGTGGAATATTCTTGCTGTCGGGGAATATTCGTACGACGACGCAGCCTTGTGTGGGCCCCATAACGGAAAGCGATTGGATGAAGAAAACGACAAGTATAAGTTGTTGTTACCGTTAATACTGTTGGAATACCCGGTGGTTAAAATACAGTAGCACACGGTATTGCACCAATTATTGATTCTTACGTAAGAAGGCACTACTCAATAATTGTTACAGTGATTACTGTTCAATATTTTATTTTATTGGTTCAATAATTGCTGCATTGATATTTCATATTATTGTTGTTTCAATAATTGTTGCTGCACAGTATTTTCATTTATCAGATCAATAATTCATATTATTTGAATAATATTATTAGATAACATTATTGGCAATGTCTAGAAAGTTCTGTCTAAGGAGAGGTTTGGTCATCTAATTGCGCGCCAGTAAGGAGAAATCCTTATTGGAAAGCCCTCTCTTTCCTGGGAACGGCCTGGTTGTCATAAATGTGATTCTGTAATATTATTTGTGAATAATTAATTATTGATTCATATGATAAGGAAATATTTATTTTATGTGGATATAAATGAGGGATATATTTTTGTGGTTAAAAATGAAGGAGTTAATGTTGAGGTTTTTGTCAGTATTTTTGTCGGAATGGAGGTATTAAAAATCAGGGTTTTTGAGATAGTTTGCGGGGGTTATAATTTTTAATCCGACCGTTGGATCGTGGTAATTTTTGGATATGTTATACATATATAAGTTGAGTATATGTCCACAAATTTTGAACCGTTAAAAATGAACGTATGATTTATTACGAATTTTACAAGATGACTGGTTCAGAAATTATTGAATTTTCGGAGTTTATCATTTTGGTGGAAAATTCTAGAATTGGTGGGCCCCACTTGTGGTTGGTGAAGAAATGTGCTGAATTATATTTCAAATGTGGTGGGTGGGAATAGTAGCAGGTAAAGCCATCAGGTTGCAGGTCAAACCTACCAAAATTTTCCTATAAATAGAGGGCTAAGTTAGAATTGAAAATCACACCAGAAACAAGTTTTCTCTCTTTCTCTCTCTAGATTATTGAGTGTATTTTGTGAGTATTTAGATACTTTGAGAGTTTCTATTCATCAGAGCAAGTTTCTTTCAGCCTTATACCGGTATTCCGACCAGAAGTACTGATATTTTGAGGTAAGGGATATTATTTTCTTCTTAAATGATATTATTTTCTTCAATATCATTATGCTGAAATATTGATACGAGTTTTTATCAAATTTGAAACTTTTTGTGTCGGGGTTACTATTCATGTATACGGCACTATTCACGTATACGGCATTATTCACGAATACGGCACTATTCACCGAAAAATAAATTTTTTCCTTTTTATCCAAGATGTCTATTATAGTTACTATCTTTGATTGTATCCATGTTTTGGATCTTTATTTTTGAATTCTGCTTCACAATTGATTATTATGAAGTACTATTGATCTTGGATAAACTGTTATACGAATCCCTACTATTTGTCCTTCTGTCTCATTGGATTCGTTCTCTTTAAGATATTTTTCATCATCCTCAGTCCTAAATGATGATATTAATGAATATCTTTGGCCTGTAGTGCAAAGATGTATGATTACTTGATGAATATCTTTGGCCTGTGGTGCAAAGATGAACAGGTGTTGAGATGAACATGACCGACTGATGATACAAATGAATATCTTTGGCCTGTAGTGCAAAGATGAATATTTGGTTAAAGATGATTATTAATTGATGTTACAGGGATAAAATATTGATGATGGACTTTTAAATCTTAGAAGATAGTAGAATTCTTTCTCTACTTGACTCTTCTAATGGTTTGCTGTTTCCGCTGCAGTTGTTGATCTAAAACTTGTTGTCGATTATATTTTATCAGATTTTTCCCTGTTGAAGACTAACGATAATTTGTTGTATATTATCTTAGTCATAATATTCTTTACTGGGCTAGTTGAGCTCACCCTTTTTCTTTTTGTTCCATTTTTCTTCTCAGGAGGTGAGAACATAGCAGGATCTAGTCGGGGTATGGAGTGATGGTTCTAGAAAGATGTATTAGCAGTCCTCACTATTTCTGTAAAATAGTGTTTGAATAATTGTAATGAGGATTTATTTGAGTGTGGATATTGTCTAGAAGACAATATTTGTATTTAAACTCACAGTATGTGTTGTCGTATTTTGCACGACAATTGTATTATTGAAGTTGTAGTTTGCTTTCTGTACCATGTATTTGGCGACTCAGAATGGGTGTTGTATACCTATTTTGGGGGCGTCACAATTATTATTTTTGTTATTTTCAAAACTTAAATGAAATTATATTAAAATTTTATAAATTAAATTTTGAAAAACAAAAATATCTCTAATTTGGGACAGGGGTTGTAAGAACCCCTGAAATTGGGATAAAAAAAATAATTCTCTGAATGCCTCTAAATCTTTAAGATACAAATATAAGTCTAAATATTCAGAGGACCACATTAACGTATTTTAAGAGATGAATTGTTAAGATATATTAAAAAATAATTAAAAATTAATAATAATATAATATGATAATATTATTAATTGAGGTGCATACCTCTGAGACCTGAGTAATGAGCGATACAATCTGTCTCTCAGGTTTGTCATTTCATTTCAATTAGTGTCAAAGGTCTATTTCTTAGGTCCACAAATTCTAACTAGTTAAGAAAACTATACATCAATATCAATCTCATTTTGGTAGGGGTAGGGGAAGGGGTAGGTGTAGGAGTGGGGGTGGGGGTGGAATCTAACAAGTAAAGAAGTGACCTGGTCAATGAATCCTCAGGATTAGGACCTAGAATTTCTGGGGCAAGTTTAGCAAAAATTCCATATACTGGATGTATTAAGACAACTAAATTACATTAAGCAAAACACAAATAATTTAAAAGACCTTGTTATTATATATAGTCCAAAAAGTGTATAATATAGGCCCAAGTCAGCATCATAACCAATATAAAAAAAAATTATTGGGAAGCATAAAAAATAAGTAATTAATCTATCTATATTACTACCTGAACTGCAACAAAATTTATTCAAAACATATTTCTACCCAACATTTTATTTTTGTAGGTGCCAAGTACTGCCAAGTATTCACAACTTTCGAAGCTTGTAAATAATTACAGGTTCATCATGTTGTGTTATCTTTTGTTAAATCAATGAACTTTTCTCTTACAATAAGTCTGGGCAGACAGGAAATATGGACCGAAAAATTGGATCGGTCTAATTTTATTTTATTTATTTTTTTTATTGTGACTTTCAAAAAATGTATAGTATTTATTCCAACAGTAATTTTTATAAAATATAGTGTTTTAGGTGTAATTTGGATACACATACAAATACAGGGTTATACAGTCTGTATAACCCTGTATTTGTATGTGTATCCAAATTACACCTAAAACACTATATTTTATAAAAATTACTGTTGGAATAAATACTATACATTTTTTGAAAGTCACAATAAAAAAAAATAAAAAAAATTGGACCGGTCCAATTTTCCGGTCCCATCTCCCTGTCTACGTAGCACTACTCTTTCTCTTATAAAATTATGTCATTTACTTGGATATATATATATATATATATATATATATATATATATATATATATTAGTCTAATCTTTTTTTCCCTTTCCGACAGATAGTGGATGGTGAATTAGCTTAAGCAGTTTAATATTGCATACCGAAACTTATAAAGGAGGAATATTTTAGATATTTATTTCGTTTATTAATGTGAGAAATATTAAAAATTAAATTACGAACGAGAGTTATATTAAACGTCAGATATTCGGATGGATAATCATAATTTGTTGTAAGACTAATTTATTTTTTATCTTGTTAACTACGTATCAGTCACACACACACATACACATATATATAGAGCTATATATATGCACAGTTGTGTATTATATAGTCGGACTACGGCGACAGACTTTTTGGGCTGTAGCGAAAGTTCATTCATCGCCGTAGCCTAGAATAACTATGGCGACGGGTGAAACCGTCGCTACAACCCAAAAAATCGTCGTTATAGCCGACTGTGTACTACACAGCTGTGTACATATATTTTTTTCACACACACACATATATATATATATATATGGTATATATATATATGAAAAAAATATATGTACATAGCTGTGTATTACACAATTGACAATGACGACGATTTTTTGGGTTATAGCGACGATTTCACCGGTCGTCATAGCTATTCTGAGCTATGGCGACAGTTTATCGTCTTTATAGCTCAAAAAATTCGTCGTCATAACTCTACTGTATAAATTATAATACACAGTTGTGTATATATATATATATATATATATATATATATATTGTCCGAATCTTAAGCTCATCTCTTATCTAACTCACTCTAGCTCATCCCCCTTTAGTGACAGACCCGACGACGGTTCGGTCATACAACCGTTGTCTATATTTTTAACGACGCTATATGTTGTCCGTCGTTAAAAGTATAGACGACGGTTGTATGACCGAACCGTCGCCGGGTCCATCGCTAAAGGGGGTGAGCTTGAATAAGTTGAATAAAAGATGAGCTTAAGATCCGGACTATATATATATATATATATATATATATATATATATATATATACTTGCTAGCTCTGCATATATTTTAGTCTAATCTTTTCCCCCCTTTCCAGCAGACAGCGGCTGGTGAATTAGATGTGAATTGATAGGACATCAAATTAATTATCTGGGATTATTATTATTAAAATATTAATGAATTTAATTTAATTAGTCCAAAATATATATGATCCTTTTGTACCAATAATGTACATATATATTTTCTACGGTGCAAAATTTGTTGCTGAGTCCCACATTTTGGAAGGGGAAAAATGAGTAAAAGCTAACGTCCACGTGCACGTATGGTGTACCTTGGGCCTAGCTACATGCATTATACTAGTAATTTACAAAAATTATGGGCCTAGCTTGCGAAGGAAATTTTATATTGTTTATATAAGCTAGCCTGCCTAGCTAGCTTAATAATATAAGTCTTTGCTTTTTCCTTGTTAATAATTCATGTATGTATGTACTATATGTTAAGTCAGCCCAAGATGTTAAGTCAGCCCAAGGGAAGTAACTACTAGCTCGGTCGGTAGGGCTATGACTATATATATCTATAGATTCATTACTTAATTAATCATCCAAGGAATGCGTGACACAATGTCTGTCTGCGTGGTGTACGTGAATCCCTAGAGGGAGGCGAGGGGTGGGGGGTCCATTAAATGGGGACTAAAACTAAGTACGCTTGTCAAACAAAATAGTAGTAGCAGTAGTAATTCAGAAGAAAATAGACCATTAAATGATCGATCGAGGCCGACAATGGATTTTTGTGTTTTTATTTTAATTAATCAGCATGGAAGAAGACACCAAATCATCAATGCTCCCCCTCCCCTACTCTCCCCTACCCTAATTGTATATTCTCCCGTTTTTTAATATAGATTATTTTATTTATGTGTATAAGAATTAAAGAAATAATTAAAAAGCATTAATTATACAGTTAATTGTCTATAATACCTTTCACTTTACTTATCTCATAATGAAAGAGTTTTATTGAGAGAAGGAGAGAAAGACTTAAGAGTAGAGGAGTAGTAAAGGATAATGATAAATATGGATCAAAAAATTAGGTAGAGTAATAAGGGATAATTTAAGAAAAATAGTTATCAATCCTCCTAGATAACCACAAACGATAAATAATTAAGAATAACAAAAAAAGTCTAAAACGACTTACATATATGAATGGAGAGAGTACTAATTATTGAAGCATTATGGTCTTGGTACTCATCTATTATAAGTTGGTGCATGTGGCTGGGGAGATCGATACTAGCTAGCTCAAACATTTTATACAAGAGGAAATAAGTTTATAAACATATAGGACCGATCCATAACAAACGTTATAAAAAAAATCTAACTTTATAACACATCGTGACCCTTTACGTTAAGATCGAACAGTTTAATAGAACTCTCGTCCGCAGTTTAGTTTTTAGTATTTCGTAATTTAATATTATGGGTGGGACAAATGACCTAAATACCCTCCTTGTAAATGTCTCACGTCCGCAGTATTAAACTGTGTGTGACGCCCCCAAAATAGGTATACAATACACATTTTGAGTTGTCAAATACATGGTACAGAAGCAACTATAATTTTATTAATACAACATAAAAATTGTGAGTTTAAAATACAAATATTGTCATCTAGACAATATCCACACTCAAATAAGTCCTCATTACAATTATTGATATATTATTTTATAAAATAGTGAGGACTACTAAAACAACTTCTAGAACCATCATTCCACACCCCGACTAGTACTCGCTACATTCTCACCTCCTGAGAAGAAAAATAGAACAAAAAGAAAAAGGGTGAGCTCAATTAGTCCAGTAAAGAACATTATGACTAAGATAATATAGAATAAATTATCGTTAGTCTTCAACATGAAAAATTTTAATAGAATACAATAGACAACAAGTTTCATATCAATATTTGCCGCGAAAATATTAATTTATTAGAAGAGTTACGTAGAGAATGAAATCTACTATCTTCTATAATTTTAAAAGTCCATCATCAATATTTTATCCCTGTAACATCAATCAATATACATATTGAATCAAATATTCATCTTTGCACTACAGGCCAAAGATATTCATCAGTTGGTCATGTTCATCTCAACACCTGTTCATCTTTGCACTATAGGCCAAAGATATTCATCATAAAATCATTAATCTTTGCACTACAGGCCAATGATATTCAGTTATATCATCATTTAGGACTGAAGATGATGAAAAATATTTTAAAGAAAACGAATCCAGTATTTCGGACGAATACTGAATATTGATTCGTATTTCGGTTTATCCATGTCCAAAAATACCTCATAAATAATTATAGTGGAGTAAAATTTAAGAATGATCAAAACATGGATACAATCAAAGCTAGTATCCATAATAGATATTTTGGACGAAAAATAAAAATTTAATTTTTCTGTGAATAGTGTTATATTCGTGAATAGTGCCGTATACGTGAATAGTACCGTATACGTGAATAGTAATCCCGACACAAAAAGTTTTAAATTTAATAAAAATTCAGATCAATATTTTAGCATAATGATATTGAAAGAAATAATATCATTTACGAAAAAATAGCATCCCTTACCTCGAAAGAATAGTACTTCTGACTGGAATACTGAATATAGTGCTGAAGGAAACTTGCACCGCATAACCACACTCAAAGTATCAAAATACTCACAAGAATACGCTCAATAATATAGAGAGAGAAAGAGAGAGAAAATTTTAGTTTCTGGTGTGATTTTCGATTCTAACCTAAGCACCCTATTTATAGAAAAATACTTTGAACACCAAAGCAGAAAATTTAATAAAATATTAATATATATATTTATTAAATTCTTACGCACACATAATCTGATTTAAAACATCAGCCACCAAGAGTGACCCACCTCACCTAAATAAAAAAAAATGTTTTTCTTATTAAAAATATTTAAAACTTCAAAAATTAATTATTCTGAAATTTCGGAACTTCAATAATTCATAATAAATAGCCTTTTCATCAGAAAAATTCGAACCTTATGTCTTTTCTATAGGAAATTTCATTATCTACAACTTTGCAGAATTTTTTTTTCTAAATTCCAAACAGAAATTGACCGAAATCTACAAACGGACGATTTTACAGGCTATAATCAAATTTCAGTCAAGAAATGGGCACACAAATATGCTTAATGTAAGACCCCGAATTTTATGAAATAAAAGTATTCAATTTTTCTTATAATTACTATTCAGTAAATGGTTAAATTGATAAAAGTTTAAAGTTATGGGTGAAATATGAATTTTTTTCAAAATAAGCAAGTGGTTATAAAATAATCATTGTTGTCGGGGAATATTCGTTTGGTCGTGGAATATTCTTTCTGTCGGAGAATATTCGTACGACGGCGCAACTATTTGTGGGCCCCATAACGAATAACTGTCGGGTGAAGAAAAACGACAAATTTGAGTTTTTACAAATAACGGCGTAGTTGTTATCGTTAATACTGTTGAAATACCCGGTGGTTAAAATACAGTAATACGCGTTATTGCACAGTAGCACACGGTATTGCACAGTATTTTTGAAATTATTGATTCTTACGTAAGAAGGCACTACTCAATAATTGTTACAGTAATTACTGTTCAATATTTTATTTTATTGATTCAATAATTGCTACGTTGAAATTTTATATTATTGTTGTTCAATAATTGTTGCTGCACAGTATTTTCCATTATCAGATCAATAATTCATATTATGTGAATATTATTATTAGATAGCATTATTGGCAATGTCTAGAAAGTTCTGTCTAAGGAGAGGTTTGGTCATCTAATTGCGCGCTAGTAAGGAGAAATCCTTATTGGAAAGCCCCCTCTTTCCTGGGAACGGCCTGGTTGTCATAAATGTGATTCTGTAATATTATTTGTGAATAATTAATTATTGATTTATATGATAAGAAAATATTTATTTTATGTGGATATAAATGAGGGATATATTTTTGTGGTTAAAAAATGAAGGAGTTAATGTTGAGATTTTTATCCGTATTTTTGTCGGAATGGAGGTATTAAAAATCAGGGTTTTTTGAGATATATTGCGGGTGTTATAATTTTTAATCCGACCGTTGGATCGTGGTAATTTTTGGATATGTTATACATATATAAGTTGAGTATATGTCCACAAATTTTGAACCGTTAAAAATGAACGTATGATTTATTATGAATTTTACGAGATGACTGGTTCAGAAATTGTTGAATTTTCGGAGTTTATCATTTTGGTGGAAAATTCTAGAATTGGTGGGCCCCACTTGTGGTTGGTGAAGAAATGTGCTGAATTATATTTCAAATGTGGTGGGTGGGAATAGTAGCAGGTAAAGCCATCAGGTTGCAGGTCAAACCTACCAAAATTTTTCTATAAATAGAGGGCTAAGTTAGAATTGAAAATCACACCAGAAACATAAGCTTTCTCTCTTTCTCTCTCTAGATTATTGAGTGTATTTTGTGAGTATTTAGATACTTGGTGAGTTGCTATTCATCAGTGCAAGTTTCCTTCAGCCTTATACCGATCAGAAGTACTGCTCTTTTGAGGTAAGGGATAGTAATGGATTTTAAGGGTTGTTATGATTTTCAGTTTCGTAATTTTTCTGATCTTCAAAAATTATGGAAAAATTTGAAATGATATTTTGATGAGTTTTATTGATTGTGTCCAAAAATGGTGATTTTTGGATGTATAGATTAAGAGTTATGAATCTTACGGGAAAAGACTATTTTAAAAGTAACCGCTTATAATTCCTTGTGGTTAACTCCAAAATTGATGAAATTTTTATTGGGAGTACATGTATATGATAGAAGTATACTCTGTAAATTTCAAAATTTTTGGACAAAAGTACAATTTTTGATAAATGTCTAAATATTCGGTGGTTTTGGCCATATGAAAAATAGTAAATGACTTTTAAAAATTCTGAGAAAAATATATGTTCACTATGGGACTATATTATGCTAAATCCCAGAAAAGAAATATTTTTGGAACTGATTTGGTATTTTTCATGAAAATGGTCTAGTTATGAGTAAATGAATTAAATATGTTTTGTGAAGAAAGAAAATTGAAAAATAGGATTTTATGGCTTGAGAATCCTATATGAGGTATATGCAGATTTTTGATGAGGGTTTTGGTTATTGATGATGAAATTGTAAGAGTTGGCATTTTATGATGATTAAATGCATTAATTAGTAAAGTGTAAACAATTAAAATAAATTGTTTATAAATTTAAGTAATGTTATTCTTTCAATATCATTATACCGAAATATTGGTATGAATTTTATTGTAGAATTTCTATCTTTTGTGTCGGGATTACTATTCATGAGTTACGAATATTACTCTTGAGATTAAAACTATATGTTGATCATATTATTTTTATCATCATATATAACATTTTTATAACCCTGATGTTGAAATTCTCTTTCACTGGAGTGTAAAGATGGGTAGATTATTGGTATGATCATGACTAGGGTTCTCTTTGGCCTGTAGTGCAAAGTTGAATTGTGACTGGTATGATCATGACCATTGAATTTATAATTGAATATCTTAAGCTTAAGTGCAAAGGTGAATTGATCAACATGGTTATAATTATTGTTTATATAAATTCTGAAATGATTATATATTTCTTTGAGATATGAATATATTTGGCCTGTAGTGCAAATATGAATTGTTGATGAATATCTTTGGCATGTAGTGCAAAGATGGCCTGTTGATGAATATCTTTGGCCTGTAGTGCAAAGATGAACTGTTGTTGAATATCTTTGGCCCGTAGTGCAAAGATGGTTTGTTGATGAATATCTTTGGCCCGTAGTGCAAAGATGGTTTGTTGATGAATATCTTTGGCCCGTAGTGCAAAGATGGATTTGTTAGTATGATTATAAACAGGAATTGTGATTTGGTATAACCATGATCTTTGATGTTTCAGGTAAAGACAGGTGATGAAAATATTCTTCGTCCTGGGTGCGAAGAAAAATTTATAGTCACAATTATGATTATGAGTTATTCATATGATTGTGGAAAGGAACTGTTGAGTGATGTTACATGGATAAAATATTGTTGGTGGATTTTTAACATGGAGAAGATAATAGACTTTATAGTCTATTTGACTCTTCTAATGGATTGCTCGTTCCGCTGCAACTATGGTTGAAATTTTTATCATTTACCATATGTTCTAAATCTCTGATTTATTATTGATGAAGGCTATTGATAATTTAATTATCTTTAGTCATGATATTCTTTACTGGGCTAGTTGTGCTCACCCTTTTGCTTCACAATTCCTTTCAGGTAATAAGAGTGTAGCTGGGTCGAGCGAGGGTAACGGGAAAATAGAACAGTGGTCTCTAGCTGTGGATGTTCTCCCGAAGCAGTATAGAAAAGTTCATTTAGTAGTTATATTTGGTGAATCCAATAGGGTAAGGTGTACCCAACGTTGGAAGGGTGGTTTGCCACTATCATACAAGATGTCTAACGACATACAACCTCGTGTCATCATAAGACAGGGATGTGCTCATCCACTTGCTGAGTATATATACGAACACTACCTATATAATCTTGGTGTTTGTTTAAAGTATAATTCTCAATTAGAGACAGTAGAGATAATGATATGTCAAGAGAAGACTCACCATTGGGAAGAATATGATAGTAATCTTCTCGTTTTTCTTTGGGGTCTATTGGGTCAACCAAGGATAATTCTGTGGCCATATGATATCTATCATAACCTAGACGCGTGGCCTCCCATGTACGAAGGTTTCCTTGAGCACTTCCCAAAGATTCTAATTTCTAAAACAGTTTTTGACTATACCTTTATGTAAGGTGTTATTGTGAGGTGATGTCCACGGTTGGAACATGAGTCACATTTGGTATATATTTGTATCCAAACTCACAGCATATGTGTTGTTGTATTTTGCACGACAATTGTTGTAATAAAGTTGTAGTTGTTTTCTGTACCATGTATTTGACGACTCAGAATGGGTTGGGTGGAATGAACCTATTTTGGGGTCGTTATAGTTGGTATCAGAGCTTAGGGATATGATCTCTGGTGGAGATCGGGGAATATAACTAGGAGGGGAGAGATGCGTAAATCCTTCGCTAGTGTGTCCTACCTAAGCTTATTTGTTGGTTAGTCATAATATTGGGATATTATGTGATATGTTAATTTGTTTAATTAACCCTTATTTTATGGCAGTATTTGAGAATGGCAGCTGAGAATGCTAACAATGGAGTGAATGAGACTGTGGGGATACCTCTAATCACTAACCATGATAATGTGATGTCAGACGAAGAAGGAATTAGAGATATCTATGTGGTGAGTGAAGAATTGATAGTTGCACCCGAGATAGTCGCAGAGGTAACAGCTGAGACTGAGGAAGAAGAGGAAGAAGAAGTACCAGAGGAGAGTTTATTAGAGGTATTATATGATCAAAATGTAGAATTTCAAAATCGTATTCATGAGTTAGAAGAGCAGGCAGAAGAACGACAGGCGGTCGTGGAACAAAAGGATGCAACAATTCAAGCTTGTGTTACCCGATATGTGATGCTTGAACAGAAGCATTCTTTGGCAGAGTATAAGATGATAAAAATAGAATCTGAGCTGAAAGAAGAAAAAATTGAACGAGTGAGAATAAGTGATGCATGGGCAAAAGCCGCACGACACGTGGATATTGTGGAAAGAGATGTTCGATCTAAGAAGGCTAAAATAGATGATATGAATTTCTCTTTTTGGAAAGCAATTGGGAGAACCCAACATCGAGTTTTGAATTACCCTGTACATAGCGGTCAACCTGAATCCGATATGGATCGAAGATTATGATTCAGATCATGAATGAGGAGTACGAAGAGGCAGTTGAGGGAGGAATATGTCCTATAGAAAGGTATATTCCAACGGTAATGATGACGCCAAATGCTGCTCCAGACAAGTCAAAGCCGAGTAGTTCGAGGGATGGCGGTTGTCATGACTTCCCAACAAATGAGGAACCCAAATGAAGTTATCATGGGAGATGAGCAATGGAGAAATCATGATGATCTGAGAGATAGAATCTGAAATGGAAGCAAGGTATTCTCAACTCTTCGAAATACCAGGTACGTAAATTTCGGGGACGAAATTTCATAAGGAGGGGAGATTGTAAGACCCCGAATTTTATGAAATAAAAGTATTCAATTTTTCTTATAATTACTATTCAGTAAATGGTTAAATTGATAAAAGTTTAAAGTTATGGGTGAAATATGAATTTTTTTCAAAATAAGCAAGTGGTTATAAAATAATCATTGTTGTCGGGGAATATTCGTTTGGTCGTGGAATATTCTTTCTGTCGGAGAATATTCGTACGACGGCGCAGCTATTTGTGGGCCCCATAACGAATAACTGTCGGGTGAAGAAAAACGACAAATTTGAGTTTTTACAAATAACGGCGTAGTTGTTACCGTTAATACTGTTGAAATACCCGGTGGTTAAAATACAGTAATACGCGTTATTGCACAGTAGCACACGGTATTGCACAGTATTTTTGAAATTATTGATTCTTACGTAAGAAGGCACTACTCAATAATTGTTACAGTAATTACTGTTCAATATTTTATTTTATTGATTCAATAATTGCTACGTTGAAATTTTATATTATTGTTGTTCAATAATTGTTGCTGCACAGTATTTTCCATTATCAGATCAATAATTCATATTATTTGAATATTATTATTAGATAGCATTATTGGCAATGTCTAGAAAGTTCTGTCTAAGGAGAGGTTTGGTCATCTAATTGCGCGCTAGTAAGGAGAAATCCTTATTGGAAAGCCCCCTCTTTCCTGGGAACGGCCTGGTTGTCATAAATGTGATTCTGTAATATTATTTGTGAATAATTAATTATTGATTTATATGATAAGAAAATATTTATTTTATGTGGATATAAATGAGGGATATATTTTTGTGGTTAAAAATGAAGGAGTTAATGTTGAGATTTTTATCCGTATTTTTGTCGGAATGGAGGTATTAAAAATCAGGGTTTTTGAGAAATTTTGCGGGTGTTATAATTTTTAATCCGACCGTTGGATCGTGGTAATTTTTGGATATGTTATACATATATAAGTTGAGTATATGTCCACAAATTTTGAACCGTTAAAAATGAACGTATGATTTATTATGAATTTTACGAGATGACTGGTTCAGAAATTGTTGAATTTTCGGAGTTTATCATTTTGGTGGAAAATTCTAGAATTGGTGGGCCCCACTTGTGGTTGGTGAAGAAATGTGCTGAATTATATTTCAAATGTGGTGGGTGGGAATAGTAGCAGGTAAAGCCATCAGGTTGCAGGTCAAACCTACCAAAATTTTCCTATAAATAGAGGGCTAAGTTAGAATTGAAAATCACACCAGAAACATAAGCTTTCTCTCTTTCTCTCTCTAGATTATTGAGTGTATTTTGTGAGTATTTAGATACTTGGTGAGTTGCTATTCATCAGTGCAAGTTTCCTTCAGCCTTATACCGATCAGAAGTACTGCTCTTTTGAGGTAAGGGATAGTAAGGGATAGTAATGGATTTTAAGGGTTGTTATGATTTTCAGTTTCGTAATTTTTCTGATCTTCAAAAATTCTGGAAAAATTTGAAATGATATTTTGATGAGTTTTATTGATTGTGTCTAAAAATAGTGATTTTTGGATGTACAGATTGAGAGTTATGAATTTTATGAGAAAAGACTATTTTAAAAGTAACCGCTTATAATTCCTTGTGGTTAACTCCAAAATTGATGAAATTTTTATTGGGAGTACATGTATATGATAGAAGTATACTCTGTAAATTTCAGAATTTTTGGACAAAAGTACAATTTTTGATAAATGTCTAAATATTCGGTGGTTTTGGCCATATGAAAAATAGTAAATGAGTTTTAAAAATTCTGAGAAAAATATATGTTCACTATGGGACTATATTATGCTAAATTCCAGAAAAGAAATATTTTTGGAACTGATTTGGTATTTTTCATGAAAATGGTCTAGTTATGAGTAAATGAATTAAATATGTTTTGTGAAGAAAGAAAATTGAAAAATAGGATTTTATGGCTTGAGAATCCTATATGAGGTATATGCAGATTTTTGATGAGGGTTTTGGTTATTGATGATGAAATTGTAAGAGTTGGCATTTTATGATGATTAAATGCATTAATTAGTAAAGTGTAAACAATTAAAATAAATTGTTTATAAATTTAAGTAATGTTATTCTTTCAATATCATTATACCGAAATATTGGTATGAATTTTATTGTAGAATTTCTATCTTTTGTGTCGGGATTACTATTCATGAGTTACGAATATTACTCTTGAGATTAAAACTATATGTTGATCATATTATTTTTATCATCATATATAACATTTTTATAACCCTGATGTTGAAATTCTCTTTCACTGGAGTGTAAAGATGGGTAGATTATTGGTATGATCATGACTAGGGTTCTCTTTGGCCTGTAGTGCAAAGTTGAATTGTGACTGGTATGATCATGACCATTGAATTTATAATTGAATATCTTAAGCTTAAGTGCAAAGGTGAATTGATCAACATGGTTATAATTATTGTTTATATAAATTCTGAAATGATTATATATTTCTTTGAGATATGAATATATTTGGCCTGTAGTGCAAATATGAATTGTTGATGAATATCTTTGGCATGTAGTGCAAAGATGGCCTGTTGATGAATATCTTTGGCCTGTAGTGCAAAGATGAACTGTTGTTGAATATCTTTGGCCCGTAGTGCAAAGATGGTTTGTTGATGAATATCTTTGGCCCGTAGTGCAAAGATGGTTTGTTGATGAATATCTTTGGCCCGTAGTGCAAAGATGGATTTGTTAGTATGATTATAAACAGGAATTGTGATTTGGTATAACCATGATCTTTGATGTTTCAGGTAAAGACAGGTGATGAAAATATTCTTCGTCCTGGGTGCGAAGAAAAATTTATAGTCACAATTATGATTATGAGTTATTCATATGATTGTGGAAAGGAACTGTTGAGTGATGTTACATGGATAAAATATTGTTGGTGGATTTTTAACATGGAGAAGATAATAGACTTTATAGTCTATTTGACTCTTCTAATGGATTGCTCGTTCCGCTGCAACTATGGTTGAAATTTTTATCATTTACCATATGTTCTAAATCTCTGATTTATTATTGATGAAGGCTACTGATAATTTAATTATCTTTAGTCATGATATTCTTTACTGGGCTAGTTGTGCTCACCCTTTTGCTTCACAATTCCTTTCAGGTAATAAGAGTGTAGCTGGGTCGAGCGAGGGTAACGGGAAAATAGAACAGTGGTCTCTAGCTGTGGATGTTCTCCCGAAGCAGTATAGAAAAGTTCATTTAGTAGTTATATTTGGTGAATCCAATAGGGTAAGGTGTACCCAACGTTGGAAGGGTGGTTTGCCACTATCATACAAGATGTCTAACGACATACAACCTCGTGTCATCATAAGACAGGGATGTGCTCATCCACTTGCTGAGTATATATACGAACACTACCTATATAATCTTGGTGTTTGTTTAAAGTATAATTCTCAATTAGAGACAGTAGAGATAATGATATGTCAAGAGAAGACTCACCATTGGGAAGAATATGATAGTAATCTTCTCGTTTTTCTTTGGGGTCTATTGGGTCAACCAAGGATAATTCTGTGGCCATATGATATCTATCATAACCTAGACGCGTGGCCTCCCATGTACGAAGGTTTCCTTGAGCACTTCCCAAAGATTCTAATTTCTAAAACAGTTTTTGACTATACCTTTATGTAAGGTGTTATTGTGAGGTGATGTCCACGGTTGGAACATGAGTCACATTTGGTATATATTTGTATCCAAACTCACAGCATATGTGTTGTTGTATTTTGCACGACAATTGTTGTAATAAAGTTGTAGTTGTTTTCTGTACCATGTATTTGACGACTCAGAATGGGTTGGGTGGAATGAACCTATTTTGGGGTCGTTATACTTAACATGTTTTAAACAACTTTTGCAACAAAAATATTCTTCCTCCTCATATACTCATATACTCATATATCCCACATTCATTGTAAAAATATCATCATTATTATATTATAATAATATAATAAAATATTATTTTATCAGAAAAGATAAAATATCGATTTTTAACAATTGTCACTTTAAAAATTTTCTCCATCTATATCCACATAAAATAAATATTTTCCTCATCATATAAATCAATAATTAATTATTCACAAATAATATTACAGAATCATAATACTGACAACCAGGCAGTTTCCAGAAAAGAGGGGGCTTTCCAATAAGGATTTCTCCATACTGGCGCATAATTAGGTGACCAAACTTCTCCTTAGACAGAACTTTCTAGATATTATCAATAATGTTATCTAATAATATTATTCAGATAATTTGAATTATTGTTCCGATAATGAAAAATACTGTGTAGTGACAATTATTGAAACAACAGTAATATAAAATATCAACGTAGTAATTATTGAATCAATAAAATAAAATACTGAACAGTAATTACTGTAACAATTATTGGGTAGTGCCTTCTTACGTAAGAATCAATAATTGGTGCAATACCGTGTGCTACTGTGTTTTAACCACCGAGTATTTCAACAGTATTAACGGTAATAACAACGCCGTTATTTATAAACAACTTATTTTTGTAGTTTTCTTCATCCAATCGCTTTCCGTTATGGGGCCCACACAAGGCTGCGCCGTCATACGAATATTCCTCGACAGTAAGAATATTCCACGACCAAACGAATATTCTCCGATAAAAATGAATATTTTATAACCACTTGCTTATTTAAAATATTTGCGCATTTTACCCATAACTAACCACATTAATCAAATCAACCTTTACTATTTCAAAATAATAAATAGAGGAAATTTTATTTTATTAATAAAAAATCGGGGTCTTACAACCTCCCCTCCTTATGAAATTTCGTTCTCGAAATTGACGTATGTACCTGGTGTTTCGAAAAGATGAGGATACCTCCCTTTCATTTCCGTTTCTAACTCCCAGGTCATTTCCTCTATAGCATGGTTCCTCCATAAAACTTTAACTTGTGGTATGACCTTCGTGCGTAGGACATGCTCTTTTCTATTCAAGATCTTGACAGGTACCTCCTCGTACGTTAAGTCTTCGGCTATATCGTCCGGTTCTAACTCAATAACGTGGTTTGGGTCTTTCACATATTTACGAAGTACAGATATATAAAAAATATTATGAACACGAGACATACTTGGAGGTAACGCGAGTCTATAGGCCACATTTCCTACTCGGTCAAGAATCTGAAATGGACCAATAAATCGTGGATTGAGCTTTCCTCTCTTCCCAAATCTTGTAACTCCCTTTCATGGAGCAACTCGCAACAATACATGATCCTTAATACTAAATTTCACGTCCTTTCGATGGAGATCTGCATAACTCTTTTGTCGATCCTGTGCCGTTTGTATATGTTGTCGAATCATTTGGATCTTTTTCGTAGTCATACGTACCAACTCGGGTCCCAACAATGTTGTTTCACCCACCTCTCCCAACATATTGGAGAGCGACACTTTCGTCCATATAATGCTTCGACTTGAGTCACACCTATACTTGCCTGATAACTGTTATTGTAGGAGAATTCTACTAATGGTAAATACTTATCCCAACTGCCTTTGAAGTCTAGGACACAGAGTCTTAATAGATCTTCAAGAGTTTGAATAGTCCTCTCTGATTGTCCGTCCGTTTGAGGATAGTATGCTGAACTAAATTGTAAATCCGTGCTCATAGCTTTTTGCAAGCTAACCCAAAATCTTGAAGTGAATCTTGGGTCACGATCTGAAACTATGGATACTGGCATGCCATGCAATCTCACAACCTCATCTACGTACATACGAGCAAGACGTTCAAGGGAATAAGTCTCCCGTATCGACAAGAAATGAGCAGACTTGGTTAATCTATCAACAATAACCCAAATAGCATTTATGCCTTAAGAAACCGTGGGAAGACCCGTAACAAAATCCATGGTAATGTGTTCCCACTTCTATTTCGGAATCTCAAGTGGTTGCAATGGACACTTTGGCACTTGATGCTCCGCCTTTACATGTTGACAAGTTAAACACATCGAGATAAACTTTGCAATCTCTCTCTTCATATTGTTCCACCAAAATGTATGTCGAAGATCACGATACATTTTGGTACTTTCAGGATAGATCGCAAATGGTGTATTTTGTGCCTCCATCATGATCTTGTACTTTAAATCAGAATCGCTAGGAACACAAAGTCTGGAGTGGACTCGAAGTATTCATTTTTCATCGATTCTTGCTTCTGAAATAGCACCTTCTTGCACTTTCTTCTTCATTCGCATCAGCTCCGGGTCTGTGGCTTGAGCAACTTTAACTTTTTCGATTTAAGTTGATTCTATACGTATACTTGACATCACTGCATGGGTCCCCGGAGTCTTGAATTCTATCTTCATCTTTTGTAAATCACATAAAATGGGCCTTTGTGTTGACAACATCGCACTCGTTCCCGCATATGATCTTCTACTCAACGCGTCAGCTACCATGTTCGCTTTTCCAGGATGGTATTGAATAGTGTGGTCATAATCTTTCAACAGCTCGAGCCAACGTCGTTGCCGCATGTTGAGTTCCTTTTGGGTGAAGAAATATTTGAGGCTTTTATGGTCTGAATATATCTCCATTTTCTCCCTATATAGATAGTGCCTCCAGATCTTTAGCGCGAAAATGACTGCTGCCAACTCTAGATCATGAGTAGGATAATTCCTCTCATATTCTTTAAGTTGTCGCGAGGCATAGGCTATGACTTTCCCATGTTGCATGAGAACACACCCAAACCATTTGCCCGAAGCATCACTGTAGATAACAAATTCATCCGAACTAGATGGTATGGTCAAAACAGGTGCCGAAATGAGTCTCCTCTTAAGCTCTTGGAAACTCTTCTCGCATTCTTCGCTCCATACGAATTTGATATCTTTCCGAGTCAGCTGAGTTAATGGAGTAGCGATTCGAGAAAATCCTTCTATGAATCTCCGATAATAACCAGATAAGCCCAGAAAACTACGTACTTCGGTCACCGACTTCGGTTGTTCCCAACTTTGTATTACTTCAATCTTCGCCGGGTCAACAGATACTCCATGATTTGACACTACGTGCCCAAGGAATGCTACTTTCTCAAGCCAGAACTCGCATTTCTTCAATTTGGCATATAACTTATTTTCACGAAGCCTTTGGAGTACCAGCTTCAAATGGTGCTCATGATCTTCACGACTTTTGGAATATATGAGGAAGTCATCAATAAAGACAACAACGAACTGATCCAAATATTCCTTGAATACTCGGTTTATCATATCCATGAAAGCCGCAGGAGCATTAGTCAATCCAAAAGACATGACTAAGAATTCATAATCGTACCGAGTTCTAAAGGCAGTCTTTGAAATATCCTCAGTTCTAATCTTCAGCTGATGATATCCAGAACGAAGATTGATTTTTAAAAAGAATTGTGCTCCTTGTGACTGGTCAAACAGGTCATCAATACGAGGTAGCGGGTACCTATTCTTGATAGTGACATGGTTTAATTCCCGGTAGTCGATACAAAGTCGCATACTCCCGTCTTTCTTCTTTACGAATAAAACAAGAGCACCCCAAGGAGATGTACTAGGACGAATGAAATCGATATCTAACAACTCTTGTAGTTAGACCTTTTAACTCCTGAAGTTCAATAGGAGCCATTCGATATGAGATTTTAGAAATGAGTTTTGTACCAGGTTCAAGATTAATAAAGAATTCAACTTCACGTTCCGGGAGTAGACCGGGAAGTTCTTTAAGAAATACGTCATGAAAGTCAATAACAACAAGAATATTATTCAAATATGACGTGTCTTTATTCAAATTCATAACATGGGCTAAGAAAACTTGACATCCATTTTTTAATAAACGAATAGCTTTATGACTTGATATAACAGTGATTGATTTTAATGGCTTAGTTGCTTGAATTCGCATAACAGGTTGGTTAGAAATATGAAAACTAACAACCTTCCAAAAATAATCAATTTTGGCATGATGAGTAGTTAACCAGTCAATCCCTAAAATCACGTCAAATGCAAGTATCTTTAAAGAGATAAGGTCAACAGGTAAGGTGATGGTGCCAACTTGGATCAAACAAGATTTATAAACAGTGGATGTGATGAAAGTTTCTTCTAACGGAGTTTCAACAGATAAGTCAAAGTCTAATTTCTCAGGTGTCAAGTTTAAACGTTGAGCACAAGCAGAAGAGATAAATGAATGGGTAGCACCGGTATCTAGTAAGGTATAAACTTCACAAGAATTTATGATTAGCTTACCCGTGATCACCTCGTTTGGGTTCCTCGCATTTTGACCAGTCATGACAAACGCTCTTCCAAAAATCATTGACTTTGACTTTTCTGGGACAGCCTTTTGAGTCACCATCCCCGTTGGACTTGGTTTTGCTATAGTGCAATCTCGAGCGATATGTCATTCCTTTCCACAATTATAATATACCTTAAACTGTTGTGAACAGTTTGGGCTGATATGTCCTTCTTTTCCACACTTATAGCATATGACCGGTCGTCGTTCTCCTCCCTTAGAACTAGTTGCTGCTGGCGCTGATGTCTTCGTATTGTCATTGTTGAATCTCCTCTTTTTAAAATCTCTTCCCGACTCGCTTCTTCTATTCTCATGGCCATGATTACCACCAGAGTGGTTGCCGCTCTTGTCCGTATTTTTCTTTCTCCACTGGTTATCGTTGTTCTGATGACTGCTGTCACCAGTATGATCCTGGTTGTGGTCCCTCGGTTGAACGTACTCGTTATCTCGCTCTAATAATTGAGCCATGTTGACAATATCTGAATAGAGAGAAAATTTATGTGAAATGAGATATTGACGTATGCCGGGTTTCAAAGCTCTCAAAAACATCCGCGTCATACGTTCCTCATTCTCTACCAAATGAGGTGCAAATCTGGATAACTCTGTAAACTTCGCCTCGTACTGGGACACCGTCATGTTATTCTGCTCTAGTCTAATAAACTCTACCTCCTTCATATGACAAATACTTTTAGGAAAGTACTTGTCATTGAACAGTTTCTGAAACGTTTCCCAAGACATGCTAAGTACGGCTGGATGGGTACGCTTTACAGATTTTCACCAGTAATCTGCCTCATTACGGAACATAAAGGTGGCGATAGAACCTTCTGTTCTTCAGTGCATCCCAAGACATCAAATATCTTGGTAATTTATTTGACACACGTCTCCGCCTTAATCGGATCCGACTTTCTCCAGAATTCTGGTGGTCCCAACTCCTTGAACTGCTTGGCTGTGACAAACCGTGAATTGCTATCATTTCTTCCTGTATTTTGAACACGAGTCTCCCTCGCCTGATTTTGCATGAACTGCAAAAAGCTTCTAAACATCCCATCGTTCATCATCTGTTCAGTGGTGTTGTTCACATGAGGAACATTTCCAGACTGTTGCACGTTCTCCTCGTTGGTGAGTACAGACGTCTCCACGGTTTTATTTACTTCACTGTTAACATTCTCAGTTGTCATTCTTAAATACTGCCATAAAATAAGGGTTAATTAAATAAATTAACAAATCACATAATACCCCTATATTATAACCGACCAACAAATAAGCTTAGGTAGGACACACTAGCGAAGGATTTACTCGTCTTTCCCCTCCTAGTTCTATTTTCCGATCTCCGTCAGAGATCATACCCCTAAGCTCTGATACCAACTGTGACGCCCCCAAAATAGGTATACAACACCCATTCTGAGTTGTCAAATACATGGTACAGAAATAACTGCAATTTTATTAATACAACATAAAAACTGTGAGTTTAAAATATAAATATTGTCATCTAGACAATATCCACACTCAAATAAGTCCTCATTACAATTATTGATACACTATTTTACAAAATAGTGAGGACTACTAAAACAACTTCTAGAACCATCATTCCATACCCCGACTAGTACTCGCTACATTCTCGTCTCCTGAGAAGAAAAATGGAACAAAAAGGAAAGGGTGAGCTCAATTAGCCCAGTAAAGAACATTATGACTAAGATAATATAGAACAAATTATCGTTAGTCTTCAACAGAAAAAATTCTAATAGAATACAATAGACAACAAGTTTCAGATCAATATTCGCAATGGAAATAATAATTTATTATAAGAGTTACGTAGAGAATGAAATCTACTATCTTCTATGATTTTAAAAGTCCATCATCAATAATTTATCCCTGTAACCTCAATCAATATACATATTGAATCAAATATTCATCTTTGCACTACAGGCCAAAGATATTCATCAGTTGGTCATGTTCATCTCAACACCTGTTCATCTTTGCACTACGGGCCAAAGATATTCATCATAAAATCATTAATCTTTGCACTACAGGCCAAAGATATTCAGTTATATCATCATTTAGGACTGAGAATGATAAAAAATATTTTAAAGAAAACGAATCCAGTGAAACAAAAGAATAAATATTAAGAATTCGTATTTCGATTTATCCATGTCCAAAAATACCTCATAAATAATCATAGTGGAGTAAAATTCAAGAATGATCAAAACATGAATACAATCAAAGCTAGTATCCATAATAGATATTTTGAATGAAAAATAAAAATTTAATTTTTCTGTGAATAGTACCGTATTCGTGAATAATGCCGTATACGTGAATAGTACCGTATACATGAATAGTAATCCCGATACAAAAAGTTCTAAATTTGATAAAAATTGAGATCAATAATTTGACATAATGATATTGAAAGAAATAATATCATTTACGAAAAAATAGCATCCCTTATCTCGAAAGAATAGTACTTCTGGCTGAAATACTGAATATAGTGCTGAAGGGAACTTGCACCGCATAACCACACTCAAAGTATCAAAATACTCACAAGAATACGCTCAATAATATAGAGAGAGAAAGAGAGAGAAAACTTCAGTTTCTGGTGTGATTTTCAATTCTAACCTAAGCACCCTATTTTAGGGGTGCTCTAAAAACTCGATTTTTTTGGTTTTTTACCGAACCGGTCTGTACCCAAAACCGGCGGTACCGATTTTTTCGGTACCGATTTTTCAAATTTTTTATAATTTTCGGTACCGGTTGCGGTAATGAATTTTTTGGATTCGGTAAAAACCGAAATACCAAAAAAAAAACTGAATGATGTCTGCTACTGCTAATGAATTAATGATGTCTAACAAATCCATTTATTGATAATTCATTTCTAATGAGCCTGTAATACCAAAGTTTTACAAAACTGAAATGACAGCCTGCTCATGTATGCTAAACCCAGTACCTCACCCTAGCCGAAAGCATATTTCATTCTACTTCCGTTTTAAATTAAACAATCTAAATTATATTATTTTATTAATTTCTTAAAATAAATGTACAATAAATTTATTTATTTTTCAATAATTATAATTATTTGTATTATAATTTACAATTAAATAGGTTTATACTTATTTTTAATTTTAAAATTTTACAAATTAAATTAAATAAGTCACATATATCTCTATTATTGATGGATATTCTTTTAATAAAAGAAGTTTACTTCATAAAATATAAAAATTTAAAGATATACATTTTCTTTAAGTATTTAATTTTTTGCAATGACATGGTAATATAATTGTGAACTATAGATCAGTTCATACATGATCTGCATTTATACACAAAACTAAAATGACAGCATGCTTTCACTACTTTATCGCAAAAGACTAGAATTAATGAATGAGGAGCAAAAAACTTAGTGCAAAGCAGTCATGATAGGAGACTAAAATCCAACAACAATTTCAATTGACATAACAAGCAGCCAACTACAGTTTACAAATCATATATAAATTGTATATAATTTATTTTTCATAGTCTTAAAAAAATGTTAATAATTAAAAAAAATTATTTAATTATTATTATTTATTAATAATTACATATATCACCATGCATGCGGTATAACCGAAAATCGAATCGAAAAAATCGGTACCGAATTTGTACCGAACCGGTACCAAAACCGGTAATTTTGATTCGGTACCGGTTCGGTTTTTTCGGTACCGGTTCGGTTTTTTACCGATGAACACCCTACCCTATTTATAGGAAAATGCTTAGAACACCAAAGTAAAATATTTAATAAAATATTAATATATATTTATTAAATTCTTACGCACACATAATCTGATTCAAAACATCAGCCACCAAGAGTGACCCACCGCACCTAAATAAAAAAAAACTTTTTTCTTATTAAAAATATTTAAAACTTCAAAAATCAATTATTCTGAAATTTCAAAACTTCAATAATTCATAATAAATAACCTTTTTATTAGAAAAATTCGGACCTTATGTCTTTTCTATAGGAAATTTCATTATCTACAACTTTGCAGAAGAAATTTTTTTCAAATTCCAAACAGAAATTGACCGAAATTCATAAACGGGCGCTTTTACAGGCTATAATCAAATTTCAGTCAAGAAATGGGCCCACAGACATGTTTAACATGTTTTAAACAACTTTTATAATAAAAATACTCTTCCTCCTCATATACTCATATATCCCACATTCATTATAAAAATATCATCATTATTATATTATAATAATATAATAAATTATTATTTTATCAGAAAAGATAAAATATCGATTTTCAACAATTGTCACTTTTAAAAATTTTCTTCATCTATAATCCACATAAAATGAATATTTTTCTCATCATATAAATTAATAATTAATTATTCACAAATAATATTACAGAATCACAATACTGACAACCATGCAGTTCCAAAGAAAGATGAGACTTTTCAATAAGGATTTCTCCTTACTGGCGCACAATTAGGTGACCAAACCTCTCCTTAGACAGAACTTTTGTAAGACCCCAATTTTTATAAATAAAGATGAATTTTCTATAAATATCATTTTTGAATATTATGGAGTTAATTTGATATAATGTTATAGTTGTGGGTAATATTTATAAATTTTGCAAAGTAAGCAAGTTGTTATAAAATATTCGTTTGGTCGGAGAATATTCTTTTTATCGGGGAATATTCGTACGACGGCACAATCATTGGTGGACCCCACAACGGAATTATTGTCGGATTGAGAAAACGACAGAATTATCTTTCTATAAAAATAACGGCTGAGGTGTTACCGTTAAAACAGTTAAAACTGTTGAACTACTTGGTAGTAAAAGTACAGTAATACGCGTGGTTGCATAGTAGCACACGGTATTGATTATTGATGCTTACGTGAGAAGTCACTCAGCTATACTCAATTATTGCTACAGTAATTGCTGCATCATATCTCTTAAATTATTGTCATAGTATCATCTGTATAATATGTTATATTATTGAGACGTTGTGGTAAGTTTGGTTATTTTATGGGGGGCCATATGTCATCATCTAAGAGTCTCTTCGTCAATAGTAATTACCGTCGTCAATAGTAATTACCGTCGTCAATAGTATTTACCTTGGTCAATAGTAATTACCTTCGTCAATAGTATTTACCTTGGTCAATAGTAATTACCTTCGTCAATAGTATTTACCTTGGTCAATAGTATTTACCTTGGTCAATAGTAATTACCTTCGTCAATAGTATTTACCTTGGTCAATAGTAATTACTTTCGTCAATAGTAGTTGTCCCTTCAATATTACCAAGAGTCATTTGACCCTTCGTTAAAACCAAGAGTCATTTGACCCTTCGTTAAGACCAAGAGCCACCCTCAGTTTTTCTATAAATAGAGGCCTAGGGCTTCATTATTTTTCACGAATTCATTCAAGCTATAGAGAGAGAAAGTATAGAGAGAATAAGAGAGAGAGAGAATAAAAGTATTCTGCTACATCACTTTTCCAATATCCAGTTCTTTTAAGGTAGGGAATATTATTTCTTTTATATTCATGAAGAGAACTTCTGTTATTCCATTCGTTATTATTCTGTTGGAATAACCAGTATACGCGGTCTACCCTATACTTGGTGACATTCTTCTATTATTCTGTTGGAACATCCTGTCTGTGTGTTTTACACCGGACCTGGTTCCGTTTATTATTCTGTTGGAACATCCTGTCTGTGTGTTTTACACCGGACCTGGTTCCATTATTTATTATTCTGTCGGAATATCCTGTCTGTGCGTTTACGCCGGACCTGGTTCCATTATTTATTATTCTATTGGAATAACCTGTCTGTGCGGTCTATCGCATGCATGGTGATTTCTTTTGTTATTCCATTCTTTATTATACTCAGTTGGTTAAGTTTTGACTTCTATACTCCATGAAATTTGTGGAATATCCTTGATAGTTGCGTTTCATCCAGTATCTTTTCAAGAAAATATTCTTCTAAGCATTCTTGAATTTTACTCCACAATGCAGTATCATGTTGACAATTTGGACGTTGTTAATTCCTGGATAAATTAATTCTTGAACTTGTTTTATTGAATTCTTATATCATTGTCATCATCCTCATGTTTATAAAATGTTGAAAGTCATCTGTGGCATGTAGTGCATAGATGGACTTGGTATGATTATGACCAGGGATTATTCGGTATAATCATGACCGTAATGTTACAAATGATGTGGTAAAAGTCCTCATTGGCCCGTAGTGCATTGATGGACAGTTGTTGGCATGATCATGACCATTAATGAATACACGAATATCCTTGGCCGTAGTGCAGGGGTGATTCGATGATGTGGATTATTTTATTAAGCTGAGTCTCAGCGATTACAGTGTTGAAAAACTTTTTAAATCATAAAAGATAGTAGAGTTTATTTTCTACTTGACTCTTTTAATGGATTGCTTGTTCCGCTACAGTTAAACTTGATGTCTATTATATTTTATCAGTTTAACATTGTTGAAGGCTAATGATAATTTATTCTGCATTATCTTAGTCATAATATTTCTTACTGGGCTAGTTGAGCTCACCCTTTCTTTCACTGTTCTCTTCAGGAAATGAGAACGTAGCTGGGACAAGTCGGGGTACGGAGTGATGGTCCGAATGATAGTATTAGTTAGTAGTCCTCACTATTCTATGTAATGGTGTGTTAATAAATGTAATGAGGACTCCTTTTGAGTATGAATACTCTCTAGAAGATAATATTTGTATTCAAACTCACAGTTTATGTTTTGTCGTATTGTACACGACAGATGTATTAATCAGTTGTATTTGTATTCTGTACTATGTATCTGACGACCCAAGATGGGTGATGTATACCTAATTTTGGGGGCGTCACAGTTGGTATCAGAGCTTAGGGATATGATCCCTGGCTAAGATGTGAGAATAGAACTAGGAGGGGAGAGACGGGGAATTCCTTCGCTAGTATGACATACCTAAGTTTATTTGCATGGTATTTAATTGGTCGGTCATAATATAAGGATAATATATGACATATCAATTAATTTTTATTTTGTGGCAGTATCTGAAAATGGCATCTGAGAATGTTGAGAATAGCAATGGAGCACAGACGACTGTTGATTCACCACATATCAATAATCAGGATAATGTGCATCAGGAAGGTGTCAATCCTCATGCAAACAACAACACTGACCAAATGATGAATGATCAAATGTTCAGAGGCTTTATGCAATTCATGCAACAACAGGTGAAAGCGGCTCCTGTCCACAACGTAGGTGGAAATACTGGAAACTCTCAGGCGGTCACCGCTAAACAGTTTAAGGAGCTGGGACCACCGGAGTTTAAGGGAGAACCCAAACCACTTGTAGCTGAAACATGGATAAAGCAGATCACCAAGATATTTGATGTCTTGGGTTGCTCCGAGGAGCAAAAGGTTCCCTTTGCCGCCTTTATGTTGCGAGGAGAGGCAGATTACTGGTGGGAATCGATAAAGCGTACTCAACCTGCCGCACTGAAGATGTCCTGGGAGAAGTTCCAAGAGCTGTTTAACGACAAATACTTTCCCGAGAGTATTCGTCACATGAAGGAGGTGGAGTTCATCAAATTGGAGCAGAATAATATGACCGTGTCGCAGTACGAGGCAAAATTTGCGGAGTTATCCCGGTTTGCGTCCCACCTGGTGGATAATGAAGAAAGAATGACGCGGATGTTTTTAAGAGGTTTGAAGCCGGAGATACGTCAACATCTTGTTTCTCATAAACTGTGTTTGTATTCAGATGTTGTAAATAGGGCTCAGTTGGTGGAGCGCGATAACGAGACAACGCAACCAAAAGAGAGCAGCCGGCAAAATGATAATACCAGTGAGAGCAGTCATCGAAGCGGTGACAACAAGCGTGGAGGGAATCAACAGGCCAGAAATGGTAACCACTTCGGTGGTAATCAGGGCCAAAACAATAAGAATGGACATTTCAAGAAGAGGAGATTCAACAATGATGGAAAGACGTCAGCACCAGCACCTGTCGTTAAGGAAGGAGAACGACCACCTATCATATGTTTCAAATGCGGAGGGGAGGGGCACATCAGTCCAAACTGCGCGATGCCGTCCAAAGCATGTTATAATTGTGGAAGAGAAGGTCATTTAGCCCGATTTTGTCGTTTACCGAAGACAAATTCAGCTAGGATGGAGGCACCAAAAGCCGTCCCAGAAAAGTCAAAACCGGTTGTGCAAGGGAGAGCGTTTGTTGTGAACTCCCAGAGAGCAAGGAACCCGAATGAGGTCATCACGGGTAAGCTTATTATAAACTCTAAAGAAGTTATACTTTATTTGATACCGGTTCAACCCATTCTTTTATTTCTCCTACTTGCGCTCATCGATTAAATTTGATTCCGGAGAAATTAGACTTTGACTTATCTGTGGAAACTCCGTTGGGAGAAACCTTCATTACCTCCACTGTTTATAAGTCTTGTTTGGTTCAAGTTGGTACCCACACATTACCTATCGATCTGATTTCATTAAAAATACTTGCATTTGACGTGATTCTAGGGATTGATTGGTTAACTACTCATTATGCAAAAATTGATTGTTTTCGTAAGGTTGTTAGCTTTCATATTCCTAATCGACCTATTATGCGAATTCAAGCAACCAAACCATTAAAATCAATCGCTGTCATCTCAAGCCATAAAGCTATTCGTTTATTGAAAAACGGATGTCAAGCTTTCTTAGCTCATGTCACAGATCTAAACAAAAATACGTCAGCTTTGAATGATATTTCTGTTGTTAATAAATTTCCTGACGTATTTCCCGAAGAACTTCCTGGCCTACCCCCAGAGCGTGAAATTGAATTTTGTATCGACCTTGAACCCGGTACAAAACCCATTTCCAAAGCCCCATATCGAATGGCTCCTATTGAACTTCAGGAGTTAAAGATCCAACTGCAGGAATTGTTAGACATTGGTTTTATTCGTCCTAGTACTTCTCCTTGGGGTGCTCCTGTTCTGTTCGTGAAGAAGAAAGATGGAGTATGCGACTTTGTATTGATTATCGGGAGTTGAATCATGTCACCATCAAAAACAGGTACCCATTGCCACGTATTGATGACCTGTTTGACCAGTTGCAAGGAGCACAATTCTTTTCAAAGATCGATCTTCGTTCTGGATATCATCAGCTGAAGGTTAGAACTGAGGATATTCCAAAGACGGCTTTTAGAACTCGGTACGGGCATTATGAATTCCTAGTCATGTCCTTTGGATTGACTAATGCTCCTGCTGCCTTCATGGATATGATGAACCGGGTATTCAAGGAATATTTGGATCACTTTGTGGTCGTCTTTATTGATGACATCCTTATTTATTCCAAAAGCCGTGAAGATCATGAGCAACACTTGAGGCTGGTACTCCAAAAGCTTCGTGAATACAAGCTTTATGCCAAGTTGAAGAAATGCGAGTTCTGGCTGGAGGAGGTAGCATTCCTTGGGCACGTAGTATCAAGTCGTGGAATATCGGTTGACCCGGCAAAGATTGAAGCTATTCAAAGCTGGGAGCAACCTAAATCAGTGACCGAGGTACGTAGCTTTCTTGGTTTAGCTGGTTATTATCGGAGATTCGTGGAAGGATTTTCTCGAATCGCTACTCCATTAACTCAGCTGACTCGGAAAGATACAAAGTTTGGTTGGAGCGAAGAATGTGAGCAGAGTTTTCAAGAACTCAAGAGGAGACTCATTTCAGCACCTGTTCTAACAATACCATCTGGCTCGGAGGGATTTGTCATCTACAGTGATGCTTCGAGCAAAGGGTTGGGATGCGTTCTCATGCAACATGGAAAAGTCATAGCCTATGCATCAAGACAACTCAAGGAATATGAGAGGAATTATCCTACTCATGATCTAGAGTTGGCAGCTGTTGTCTTTGCACTTAAAATTTGGAGGCATTACTTGTATGGGGAGAAGGTGGAGATCTTTACGGATCATAAAAGCCTCAAATATTTCTTCACTCAAAAGGAACTCAACATGCGACAACGACGTTGGCTTGAACTGTTGAAAGATTATGATCATACCATTCAATACCATCCTGGAAAAGCGAACGTGGTAGCTGACGCATTGAGTAGAAGATCATATGCGGGTACAAGTGCAATATTAACAACGCAAAGGCCCATTTTGTGTGACTTGCAAAGGATGGAGATAGAGTTGAAGACTCCAGGGACCCATGTGATGATGGCGAATATACGAGTAGAACCGACTTTAATCGATAAAGTTAAAGCTGCTCAAGCTACAGACCTGGAGCTGATGCGTATGAGAAGAAAGTGCAAGAAGGTGCTATGCCGGAAGCAAGAATCGATGAAGAAGGAATACTTCGAGTCAACTCCAGACTTTGTGTTCCTAACAACCCTGATTTAAAGTATGAAATCATGATGGAGGCGCACAACACACCGTTTGCAATCCATCCTGGAAGTACCAAAATGTATCATGATCTTCGTCATACATTTTGGTGGAGCAATATGAAGAGAGAGATAGCGTTGTTTATCTCAAGGTGTCTAACTTGTCAACGAGTCAAAGCGGAGCATCAAGTACCAAAAGGTCCATTGCAACCACTTGAAATTCCAGAATGGAAGTGGGAGCACATTACCATGGATTTCGTTACCGGTCTTCCTAGGGTTTCTCAAGGTATTGATGCGATTTGGGTCATTGTTGATAGATTGACCAAGTCTGCTCATTTCTTACCGATACGAGAAACTTATACACTTGAACGTCTTGCTCGTATGTACATAAACGAGATTGTAAGACTGCATGGTATGCCAGTATCCATAGTTTCTGACCGAGACCCAAGATTCACTTCACGATTTTGGGTTAGTTTACAAAAAGCTATGGGCACGGAGTTACGATTTAGTTCAGCATATCATCCTCAGACGGACGGACAATCAGAGAGGACTATTCAAACTCTTGAAGATCTATTAAGACTCTGTGTCTTTGACTTCAAGGGAAGTTGGGACAAGTTCTTACCATTGGTGGAGTTTTCCTACAACAACAGTTATCAAGCAAGTATTGGCATGGCTCCATTCGAAGCATTGTATGGAAGAAAATGTCGTTCTCCAGTATGCTGGGATGAGGTGGGCGAAGCAACGTTGTTGGGACCGGAGTTGGTACGTATGACTACAGAAAAGATTCAAACGATCCGACAACGTATAAAAACCTCACAAGATCGACAAAAGAGTTATGCTGATCTTCATCGAAAGGACGTGGAATTTGATGTAGGAGATCATGTGTTCTTACGTGTTGCTCCATGGAAAGGAGTTACGAGATTTGGAAAGAGAGGAAAGCTAAATCCTCGATTCATCGGTCCATTTTTAATCCTCGATCGAGTAGGAACTGTGGCTTATAGACTCGCTTTACCGCCAAGTATGTCTCGTGTTCATAACGTTTTCCACATATCCATGTTACGCAAATATGTGGAAGACCCGAACCACATTATTGAGTTAGAACCGGACGAAATAGCGGAGGATTTGACGTATGAAGAAGTTCCTGTTCAAATCTTGGATAAGAAGGAACATATTCTACGCTCCAAGGTTATACCTCAAGTCAAAGTTTTGTGGAGAAACCACGATGTTGAGGAAATGACTTGGGAGTTAGAATCAGAAATGAAATCAAGGTATCCTTACCTCTTCGACATACCAGGTACGTACCCTAATTTCGAGGGCGAAATTTCATAAGAAGGGGAGGTTGTAAGACCCCAATTTTTATAAATAAAGATGATTTTTCTATAAATATCATTTTTGAATATTATGGAGTTAATTTGATATAATGTTATAGTTGTGGGTAATATTTATAAATTTTGCAAAGTAAGCAAGTTGTTATAAAATATTCGTTTGGTCGGAGAATATTCTTTTTGTCGGGGAATATTCGTACGACGGCACAATCATTGGTGGACCCCACAACGGAATTATTGTCGGATTGAGAAAACGACAGAATTATTTTTCTATAAAAATAACGGCTGAGGTGTTACCGTTAAAACCGTTAAAACTGTTGAACTACTTGGTAGTAAAAGTACAGTAATACGCGTGGTTGCTGTAAGACCCCGAATTTTATGAAATAAAAGTATTCAATTTTTCTTATAATTACTAGTCAGTAAATGGTTAAATTGATAAAAGTTTAAAGTTATGGGTGAAATATGAATTTTTTTTCAAAATAAGCAAGTGGTTATAAAATAATCATTGTTGTCGGGGAATATTCGTTTGGTCGTGGAATATTCTTTCTGTCGGAGAATATTCGTACGACGGCGCAGCTATTTGTGGGCCCCATAATGAATAACTGTCGGGTGAAGAAAAACGACAAAATTTGAGTTTTTACAAATAACGACGTAGTTGTTATCGTTAATACTGTTGAAATACCCGGTGGTTAAAATACAGTAATACGCGTTATTGCACAGTAGCACACGGTATTGCACAGTATTTTTGAAATTATTGATTCTTACGTAAGAAGGCACTACTCAATAATTGTTACAGTAATTACTGTTCAATATTTTATTTTATTGATTCAATAATTGTTACGTTGAAATTTTATATTATTGTTGTTCAATAATTGTTGCTGCACAGTATTTTCCATTATCAGATCAATAATTCATATTATTTGAATAGTATTATTAGATAGCATTATTGGCAATGTCTAGAAAGTTCTGTCTAAGGAGAGGTTTGGTCATCTAATTGCGCGCTAGTAAGGAGAAATCCTTATTGGAAAGCCCCCTCTTTCCTGGGAACGGCCTGGTTGTCATAAATGTGATTCTGTAATATTATTTGTGAATAATTAATTATTGATTCATATGATAAGAAAATATTTATTTTATGTGGATATAAATGAGGGATATATTTTTGTGGTTAAAATGAAGGAGTTAATGTTGAGGTTTTTATCAGTATTTTTGTCGGAATGGAGGTATTAAAAATCAGGATTTTTGAGATATTTTGCGGGGGTTATAATTTTTAATCCGACCGTTGGATCGTGGTAATATTTGGATATGTTATACATATATAAGTTGAGTATATGTCCACAAATTTTGAACCGTTAAAAATGAACGTATGATTTGTTATGAATTTTACGAGATGACTGGTTCAGAAATTGTTGAATTTTCGGAGTTTATCATTTTGGTGGAAAATTCTAGAATTGGTGGGCCCCACTTGTGGTTGGTGAAGAAATGTGCTGAATTATATTTCAAATGTGGTGGGTGGGAATAGTAGCAGGTAAAGCCATCAGGTTGCAGGTCAAACCTACCAAAATTTTCCTATAAATAGAGGGCTAAGTTAGAATTGAAAATCACACCAGAAACATAAGCTTTCTCTCTTTCTCTCTCTAGATTATTGAGTGTATTTTGTGAGTATTTAGATACTTGGTGAGTTGCTATTCATCAGTGCAAGTTTCCTTCAGCCTTATACCGATCAGAAGTACTGCTCTTTTGAGGTAAGGGATAGTAAGGGATAGTAAGGAATTTTAAGGGTTGTTATGTTTTTCAGTTTCGTAATTTTTCTGACCTTCAAAAATTCTGGAAAAATTTGAAATGATATTTTGATGAGTTTTCTTGATTGTGTCCAAAAATGGTGATTTTTGGATGTATAGATTGAGAGTTATGAATTTTATGAGAAAAGACTATTTTAAAAGTAACAGCTTATAATTCCTTGTGGTTAACTCCAAAATTGATGAAATTTTTATTGGGAGTACATGTATATGATAGAAGTATACTCTGTAAATTTCAGAATTTTTAGACAAAAGTATAATTTTTGATAAATGTCTAAATATTCGGCTATTTTGGCCATATGAAAAATAGTAAATGACTTTTAAAAATTCTGAGAAAAATATATGTTCACTATGGGACTATATTATGCTAAATCCCAGAAAAGAAATATTTTTGGAACTGATTTGGTATTTTTTATGAAAATGGTCTAGTTATGAGTAAATGAATTAAATATGTTTTGTGAGGAAAGAAAATTGGAAAATAGGATTTTATGGCTTGAGAATCCTATATGAGGTATATGCAGATTTTTGATGAGGGTTTTGGCTATTGATGATGAAATCTTAAGAGTTGACATTTTATGATGATTAAATGCATTAATTAGTAAAGTGTAAACAATTTAAATAAATTGTTTATAAGCTTAAGAAATGTTATTCTTTCAATATCATTATACCGAAATATTGGTATAGATTTTATTGTGGAATTTCTACCTTTTTGAGTCGAGGTTACTATTCATGAGTTACTATTCACGACAAAATTGGTTTCTTTTTCTAACCAAATTATAGTTGATTTATGAATATTGCTCTTGAAATTAAATCCATGTTTTGACCATATTATTTTTATAATCATATATAACATTTTTATAACCTTGATGTTGAAATTCTCTTTCGCTTGAGTGTAAAGATGGGTAAATTATTGGTATGATCATGACTATGGGTTCTCTTTGGCCAGTAGTGCAAAGTTGAATTGTTGACTGGTATGATCATGACCATTGAATTTATAATTGAATATCTTTAGCTTAAGTGCAAAGGTGAAATGATCAACATGGTTATAATTATTGTTTATATAAATTCTTAAATGATTATATATTCTTTGAGTATTAATATATTTGGCATGTAGTGCAAATATGAATTGTTGAGGAATATCTTTGGCCTGTAGTGCAAAGATGAATTGTAGATGAATATCTTTGGCCCGTAGTGCAAAGATGACCTGTTGTTGAATATCTTTGGCCAGTAATGCAAAGATGAACGGTTGAGGAATATCTTTGGCCTGTAGTGCAAAGATGAATTGTAGATGAATATCTTTGGCCTGTAGTGCAAAGATGGTCTGTTGATGAATATCTTTGGCCCGTAGTGCAAAGATAAACTGTTGTTGAATATCTTTGGTCGTAGTGCAAAGATGGATTTATTAGTATGATTATGAACAGGAACTGTGATTTGGTATAACCATGATCTTTGATGTTTCAGGTAAAGACATGTGATGAAAATATTCTTCGTCCTGGGTGCGAAGAAAAATTTAGAATCACAATTATGATTATGAGTTATTCATATGATTGTGGAAAGGAACTGTTGATTGATGTTACAGGGATAAAACATTGTTGATGGATTTTTAACATGGAGAAGATAATAGACTTTATAGTCTATTTGACTCTTCTAATGGATTGCTCGTTCCGCTGCAACTATGGTTGAAATTTTTATCATTTACCATATGTTCTAAATCTCTGATTTATTATTGATGAAGGCTACTGATAATTTAATTATCTTTAGTCATGATATTCTTTACTGGGCTAGTTGTGCTCACCCTTTTGCTTCACAATTCCTTTCAGGTAATAAGAGTGTAGCTGGGTCGAGCGAGGGTAACGGGGAAATAGAACAGTGGTCTCTAGCTGTGGATGTTCTCCCGAAGCAGTATAGAAAAGTTCATTTAGTAGTTATATTTGGTGAATCCAATAGGGTAAGGTGTACCCAACGTTGGAAGGGTGGTTTGCCACTATCATACAAGATGTCTAACGACATACAACCTCGTGTCATCATAAGACAGGGATGTGCTCATCCACTTGCTGAGTATATATACGAGCACTACCTATATAATCTTGGTGTTTGTTTAAAGTATAATTCTCAATTAGAGACAGTAGAGATAATGATATGTCAAGAGAAGACTCACCATTGGGAAGAATATGATAGTAATCTTCTCGTTTTTCTTTGGGGTCTATTGGGTCAACCAAGGATAATTCTGTGGCCATATGATATCTATCATAACCTAGACGCGTGGCCTCCCATGTACGAAGGTTTCCTTGAGCACTTCCCAAAGATTCTAATTTCTAAAACAGTTTTTGACTATACCTTTATGTAAGGTGTTATTGTGAGGTGATGTCCACGGTTGGAACATGAGTCACATTTGGTATATATTTGTATCCAAACTCACAGCATATGTGTTGTTGTATTTTGCACGACAATTGTTGTAATAAAGTTGTAGTTGTTTTCTGTACCATGTATTTGACGACTCAGAATGGGTTGGGTGGAATGAACCTATTTTGGGGTCGTTACAGTTGGTATCAGAGCTTAGGGATATGATCTCTGGTGGAGATCGGGGAATATAACTAGGAGGGGAGAGATGCGTAAATCCTTCGCTAGTGTGTCCTACCTAAGCTTATTTGTTGGTTAGTCATAATATTGGGATATTATGTGATATGTTAATTTGTTTAATTAACCCTTATTTTATGGCAGTATTTGAGAATGGCAGCTGAGAATGCTAACAATGGAGTGAATGAGACTGTGGGGATACCTCTAATCACTAACCATGATAATGTGATGTCAGACGAAGAAGGAATTAGAGATATCTATGTGGTGAGTGAAGAATTGATAGTTGCACCCGAGATAGTCGCAGAGGTAACAGCTGAGACTGAGGAAGAAGAGGAAGAAGAAGTACCAGAGGAGAGTTTATTAGAGGTATTATATGATCAAAATGTAGAATTTCAAAATCGTATTCATGAGTTAGAAGAGCAGGCAGAAGAACGACAGGCGGTCGTGGAACAAAAGGATGCAACAATTCAAGCTTGTGTTACCCGATATGTGATGCTTGAACAGAAGCATTCTTTGGCAGAGTATAAGATGATAAAAATGGAATCTGAGCTGAAAGAAGAAAAAATTGAACGAGTGAGAATAAGTGATGCATGGGCAAAAGCCGCACGACACGTGGATATTGTGGAAAGAGATGTTCGATCTAAGAAGGCTAAAATAGATGATATGAATTTCTCTTTTTGGAAAGCAATTGGGAGAACCCAACATCGAGTTTTGAATTACCCTGTACATAGCGGTCAACCTGAATCCGATATGGATCGAAGATTGATGATTCAGATCATGAATGAGGAGTACGAAGAGGCAGTTGAGGGAGGAATATGTCCTATAGAAAGGTATATTCCAACGGTAATGATGACGCCAAATGCTGCTCCAGACAAGTCAAAGCCGAGTAGTTCGAGGGATGGCGGTTGTCATGACTTCCCAACAAATGAGGAACCCAAATGAAGTTATCATGGGAGATGAGCAATGGAGAAATCATGATGATCTGAGAGATAGAATCTGAAATGGAAGCAAGGTATTCTCAACTCTTCGAAATACCAGGTACGTAAATTTCGGGGACGAAATTTCATAAGGAGGGGAGATTGTAAGACCCCGAATTTTATGAAATAAAAGTATTCAATTTTTCTTATAATTACTATTCAGTAAATGGTTAAATTGATAAAAGTTTAAAGTTATGGGTGAAATATGAATTTTTTTTCAAAATAAGCAAGTGGTTATAAAATAATCATTGTTGTCGGGGAATATTCGTTTGGTCGTGGAATATTCTTTCTGTCGGAGAATATTCGTACGACGGCGCAGCTATTTGTGGGCCCCATAACGAATAACTGTCGGGTGAAGAAAAACGACAAATTTGAGTTTTTACAAATAACGGCGTAGTTGTTATCGTTAATACTGTTGAAATACCCGGTGGTTAAAATACAGTAATACGCGTTATTGCACAGTAGCACACGGTATTGCACAGTATTTTTGAAATTATTGATTCTTACGTAAGAAGGCACTACTCAATAATTGTTACAGTAATTACTGTTCAATATTTTATTTTATTGATTCAATAATTGCTACGTTGAAATTTTATATTATTGTTGTTCAATAATTGTTGCTGCACAGTATTTTCCATTATCAGATCAATAATTCATATTATTTGAATAGTATTATTAGATAGCATTATTGGCAATGTCTAGAAAGTTCTGTCTAAGGAGAGGTTTGGTCATCTAATTGCGCGCTAGTAAGGAGAAATCCTTATTGGAAAGCCCCCTCTTTCCTGGGAACGGCCTGGTTGTCATAAATGTGATTCTGTAATATTATTTGTGAATAATTAATTATTGATTCATATGATAAGAAAATATTTATTTTATGTGGATATAAATGAGGGATATATTTTTGTGGTTAAAATGAAGGAGTTAATGTTGAGGTTTTTATCAGTATTTTTGTCGGAATGGAGGTATTAAAAATCAGGGTTTTTGAGATATTTTGCGGGGGTTATAATTTTTAATCCGACCGTTGGATCGTGGTAATATTTGGATATGTTATACATATATAAGTTGAGTATATGTCCACAAATTTTGAACCGTTAAAAATGAATGTATGATTTGTTATGAATTTTACGAGATGACTGGTTCAGAAATTGTTGAATTTTCGGAGTTTATCATTTTGGTGGAAAATTCTAGAATTGGTGGGCCCCACTTGTGGTTGGTGAAGAAATGTGCTGAATTATATTTCAAATGTGGTGGGTGGGAATAGTAGCAGGTAAAGCCATCAGGTTGCAGGTCAAACCTACCAAAATTTTCCTATAAATAGAGGGCTAAGTTAGAATTGAAAATCACACCAGAAACATAAGCTTTCTCTCTTTCTCTCTCTAGATTATTGAGTGTATTTTGTGAGTATTTAGATACTTGGTGAGTTGCTATTCATCAGTGCAAGTTTCCTTCAGCCTTATACCGATCAGAAGTACTGCTCTTTTGAGGTAAGGGATAGTAAGGGATAGTAAGGGATTTTAAGGGTTGTTATGTTTTTCAGTTTCGTAATTTTTCTGATCTTCAAAAATTCTGGAAAAATTTGAAATGATATTTTGATGAGTTTTCTTGATTGTGTCCAAAAATGGTGATTTTTGGATGTATAGATTGAGAGTTATGAATTTTATGAGAAAAGACTATTTTAAAAGTAACAGCTTATAATTCCTTGTGGTTAACTCCAAAATTGATGAAATTTTTATTGGGAGTACATGTATATGATAGAAGTATACTCTGTAAATTTCAGAATTTTTAGACAAAAGTACAATTTTTGATAAATGTCTAAATATTCGGCTATTTTGGCCATATGAAAAATAGTAAATGACTTTTAAAAATTCTGAGAAAAATATATGTTCACTATGGGACTATATTATGCTAAATCCCAGAAAAGAAATATTTTTGGAACTGATTTGGTATTTTTTATGAAAATGGTCTAGTTATGAGTAAATGAATTAAATATGTTTTGTGAGGAAAGAAAATTGGAAAATAGGATTTTATGGCTTGAGAATCCTATATGAGGTATATGCAGATTTTTGATGAGGGTTTTGGCTATTGATGATGAAATCTTAAGAGTTGACATTTTATGATGATTAAATGCATTAATTAGTAAAGTGTAAACAATTTAAATAAATTGTTTATAAGCTTAAGAAATGTTATTCTTTCAATATCATTATACCGAAATATTGGTATAGATTTTATTGTGGAATTTCTACCTTTTTGAGTCGAGGTTACTATTCATGAGTTACTATTCACGACAAAATTGGTTTCTTTTTCTAACCAAATTATAGTTGATTTATGAATATTGCTCTTGAAATTAAATCCATGTTTTGACCATATTATTTTTATAATCATATATAACATTTTTATAACCTTGATGTTGAAATTCTCTTTCGCTTGAGTGTAAAGATGGGTAAATTATTGGTATGATCATGACTATGGGTTCTCTTTGGCCAGTAGTGCAAAGTTGAATTGTTGACTGGTATGATCATGACCATTGAATTTATAATTGAATATCTTTAGCTTAAGTGCAAAGGTGAAATGATCAACATGGTTATAATTATTGTTTATATAAATTCTTAAATGATTATATATTCTTTGAGGTATTAATATATTTGGCATGTAGTGCAAATATGAATTGTTGAGGAATATCTTTGGCCTGTAGTGCAAAGATGAATTGTAGATGAATATCTTTGGCCTGTAGTGCAAAGATGGTCTGTTGATGAATATCTTTGGCCCGTAGTGCAAAGATAAACTGTTGTTGAATATCTTTGGTCGTAGTGCAAAGATGGATTTATTAGTATGATTATGAACAGGAACTGTGATTTGGTATAACCATGATCTTTGATGTTTCAGGTAAAGACATGTGATGAAAATATTCTTCGTCCTGGGTGCGAAGAAAAATTTAGAATCACAATTATGATTATGAGTTATTCATATGATTGTGGAAAGGAACTGTTGATTGATGTTACAGGGATAAAACATTGTTGATGGATTTTTAACATGGAGAAGATAATAGACTTTATAGTCTATTTGACTCTTCTAATGGATTGCTCGTTCCGCTGCAACTATGGTTGAAATTTTTATCATTTACCATATGTTCTAAATCTCTGATTTATTATTGATGAAGGCTATTGATAATTTAATTATCTTTAGTCATGATATTCTTTACTGGGCTAGTTGTGCTCACCCTTTTGCTTCACAATTCCTTTCAGGTAATAAGAGTGTAGCTGGGTCGAGCGAGGGTAACGGGGAAATAGAACAGTGGTCTCTAGCTGTGGATGTTCTCCCGAAGCAGTATAGAAAAGTTCATTTAGTAGTTATATTTGGTGAATCCAATAGGGTAAGGTGTACCCAACGTTGGAAGGGTGGTTTGCCACTATCATACAAGATGTCTAACGACATACAACCTCGTGTCATCATAAGACAGGGATGTGCTCATCCACTTGCTGAGTATATATACGAGCACTACCTATATAATCTTGGTGTTTGTTTAAAGTATAATTCTCAATTAGAGACAGTAGAGATAATGATATGTCAAGAGAAGACTCACCATTGGGAAGAATATGATAGTAATCTTCTCGTTTTTCTTTGGGGTCTATTGGGTCAACCAAGGATAATTCTGTGGCCATATGATATCTATCATAACCTAGACGCGTGGCCTCCCATGTACGAAGGTTTCCTTGAGCACTTCCCAAAGATTCTAATTTCTAAAACAGTTTTTGACTATACCTTTATGTAAGGTGTTATTGTGAGGTGATGTCCACGGTTGGAACATGAGTCACATTTGGTATATATTTGTATCCAAACTCACAGCATATGTGTTGTTGTATTTTGCACGACAATTGTTGTAATAAAGTTGTAGTTGTTTTCTGTACCATGTATTTGACGACTCAGAATGGGTTGGGTGGAATGAACCTATTTTGGGGTCGTTACAGTTGGTATCAGAGCTTAGGGATATGATCTCTGGTGGAGATCGGGGAATATAACTAGGAGGGGAGAGATGCGTAAATCCTTCGCTAGTGTGTCCTACCTAAGCTTATTTGTTGGTTAGTCATAATATTGGGATATTATGTGATATGTTAATTTGTTTAATTAACCCTTATTTTATGGCAGTATTTGAGAATGGCAGCTGAGAATGCTAACAATGGAGTGAATGAGACTGTGGGGATACCTCTAATCACTAACCATGATAATGTGATGTCAGACGAAGAAGGAATTAGAGATATCTATGTGGTGAGTGAAGAATTGATAGTTGCACCCGAGATAGTCGCAGAGGTAACAGCTGAGACTGAGGAAGAAGAGGAAGAAGAAGTACCAGAGGAGAGTTTATTAGAGGTATTATATGATCAAAATGTAGAATTTCAAAATCGTATTCATGAGTTAGAAGAGCAGGCAGAAGAACGACAGGCGGTCGTGGAACAAAAGGATGCAACAATTCAAGCTTGTGTTACCCGATATGTGATGCTTGAACAGAAGCATTCTTTGGCAGAGTATAAGATGATAAAAATGGAATCTGAGCTGAAAGAAGAAAAAATTGAACGAGTGAGAATAAGTGATGCATGGGCAAAAGCCGCACGACACGTGGATATTGTGGAAAGAGATGTTCGATCTAAGAAGGCTAAAATAGATGATATGAATTTCTCTTTTTGGAAAGCAATTGGGAGAACCCAACATCGAGTTTTGAATTACCCTGTACATAGCGGTCAACCTGAATCCGATATGGATCGAAGATTGATGATTCAGATCATGAATGAGGAGTACGAAGAGGCAGTTGAGGGAGGAATATGTCCTATAGAAAGGTATATTCCAACGGTAATGATGACGCCAAATGCTGCTCCAGACAAGTCAAAGCCGAGTAGTTCGAGGGATGGCGGTTGTCATGACTTCCCAACAAATGAGGAACCCAAATGAAGTTATCATGGGAGATGAGCAATGGAGAAATCATGATGATCTGAGAGATAGAATCTGAAATGGAAGCAAGGTATTCTCAACTCTTCGAAATACCAGGTACGTAAATTTCGGGGACGAAATTTCATAAGGAGGGGAGATTGTAAGACCCCGAATTTTATGAAATAAAAGTATTCAATTTTTCTTATAATTACTATTCAGTAAATGGTTAAATTGATAAAAGTTTAAAGTTATGGGTGAAATATGAATTTTTTTTCAAAATAAGCAAGTGGTTATAAAATAATCATTGTTGTCGGGGAATATTCGTTTGGTCGTGGAATATTCTTTCTGTCGGAGAATATTCGTACGACGGCGCAGCTATTTGTGGGCCCCATAACGAATAACTGTCGGGTGAAGAAAAACGACAAATTTGAGTTTTTACAAATAACGGCGTAGTTGTTATCGTTAATACTGTTGAAATACCCGGTGGTTAAAATACAGTAATACGCGTTATTGCACAGTAGCACACGGTATTGCACAGTATTTTTGAAATTATTGATTCTTACGTAAGAAGGCACTACTCAATAATTGTTACAGTAATTACTGTTCAATATTTTATTTTATTGATTCAATAATTGCTACGTTGAAATTTTATATTATTGTTGTTCAATAATTGTTGCTGCACAGTATTTTCCATTATCAGATCAATAATTCATATTATTTGAATAGTATTATTAGATAGCATTATTGGCAATGTCTAGAAAGTTCTGTCTAAGGAGAGGTTTGGTCATCTAATTGCGCGCTAGTAAGGAGAAATCCTTATTGGAAAGCCCCCTCTTTCCTGGGAACGGCCTGGTTGTCATAAATGTGATTCTGTAATATTATTTGTGAATAATTAATTATTGATTTATATGATAAGAAAATATTTATTTTATGTGGATATAAATGAGGGATATATTTTTGTGGTTAAAATGAAGGAGTTAATGTTGAGGTTTTTATCAGTATTTTTGTCGGAATGGAGGTATTAAAAATCAGGGTTTTTGAGATATTTTGCGGGGGTTATAATTTTTAATCCGACCGTTGGATCGTAGTAATATTTGGATATGTTATACATATATAAGTTGAGTATATGTCCACAAATTTTGAACCGTTAAAAATGAATGTATGATTTGTTATGAATTTTACGAGATGACTGGTTCAGAAATTGTTGAATTTTCGGAGTTTATCATTTTGGTGGAAAATTCTAGAATTGGTGGGCCCCACTTGTGGTTGGTGAAGAAATGTGCTGAATTATATTTCAAATGTGGTGGGTGGGAATAGTAGCAGGTAAAGCCATCAGGTTGCAGGTCAAACCTACCAAAATTTTCCTATAAATAGAGGGCTAAGTTAGAATTGAAAATCACACCAGAAACATAAGCTTTCTCTCTTTCTCTCTCTAGATTATTGAGTGTATTTTGTGAGTATTTAGATACTTGGTGAGTTGCTATTCATCAGTGCAAGTTTCCTTCAGCCTTATACCGATCAGAAGTACTGCTCTTTTGAGGTAAGGGATAGTAAGGGATAGTAAGGAATTTTAAGGGTTGTTATGTTTTTCAGTTTCGTAATTTTTCTGACCTTCAAAAATTCTGGAAAAATTTGAAATGATATTTTGATGAGTTTTCTTGATTGTGTCCAAAAATGGTGATTTTTGGATGTATAGATTGAGAGTTATGAATTTTATGAGAAAAGACTATTTTAAAAGTAACAGCTTATAATTCCTTGTGGTTAACTCCAAAATTGATGAAATTTTTATTGGGAGTACATGTATATGATAGAAGTATACTCTGTAAATTTCAGAATTTTTAGACAAAAGTATAATTTTTGATAAATGTCTAAATATTCGGCTATTTTGGCCATATGAAAAATAGTAAATGACTTTTAAAAATTCTGAGAAAAATATATGTTCACTATGGGACTATATTATGCTAAATCTCAGAAAAGAAATATTTTTGGAACTGATTTGGTATTTTTTATGAAAATGGTCTAGTTATGAGTAAATGAATTAAATATGTTTTGTGAGGAAAGAAAATTGGAAAATAGGATTTTATGGCTTGAGAATCCTATATGAGGTATATGCAGATTTTTGATGAGGGTTTTGGCTATTGATGATGAAATCTTAAGAGTTGACATTTTATGATGATTAAATGCATTAATTAGTAAAGTGTAAACAATTTAAATAAATTGTTTATAAGCTTAAGAAATGTTATTCTTTCAATATCATTATACCGAAATATTGGTATAGATTTTATTGTGGAATTTCTACCTTTTTGAGTCGAGGTTACTATTCATGAGTTACAATTCACGACAAAATTGGTTTCTTTTTCTAACCAAATTATAGTTGATTTATGAATATTGCTCTTGAAATTAAATCCATGTTTTGACCATATTATTTTTATAATCATATATAACATTTTTATAACCTTGATGTTGAAATTCTCTTTCGCTTGAGTGTAAAGATGGGTAAATTATTGGTATGATCATGACTATGGGTTCTCTTTGGCCAGTAGTGCAAAGTTGAATTGTTGACTGGTATGATCATGACCATTGAATTTATAATTGAATATCTTTAGCTTAAGTGCAAAGGTGAAATGATCAACATGGTTATAATTATTGTTTATATAAATTCTTAAATGATTATATATTCTTTGAGGTATTAATATATTTGGCATGTAGTGCAAATATGAATTGTTGAGGAATATCTTTGGCCTGTAGTGCAAAGATGAATTGTAGATGAATATCTTTAGCCCGTAGTGCAAAGATGACCTGTTGTTGAATATCTTTGGCCAGTAATGCAAAGATGAACGGTTGAGGAATATCTTTGGCCTGTAGTGCAAAGATGAATTGTAGATGAATATCTTTGGCCTGTAGTGCAAAGATGGTCTGTTGATGAATATCTTTGGCCCGTAGTGCAAAGATAAACTGTTGTTGAATATCTTTGGTCGTAGTGTAAAGATGGATTTATTAGTATGATTATGAACAGGAACTGTGATTTGGTATAACCATGATCTTTGATGTTTCAGGTAAAGACATGTGATGAAAATATTCTTCGTCCTGGGTGCGAAGAAAAATTTAGAATCACAATTATGATTATGAGTTATTCATATGATTGTGGAAAGGAACTGTTAATTGATGTTACAGGGATAAAACATTGTTGATGGATTTTTAACATGGAGAAGATAATAGACTTTATAGTCTATTTGACTCTTCTAATGGATTGCTCGTTCCGCTGCAACTATGGTTGAAATTTTTATCATTTACCATATGTTCTAAATCTCTGATTTATTATTGATGAAGGCTACTGATAATTTAATTATCTTTAGTCATGATATTCTTTACTGGGCTAGTTGTGCTCACCCTTTTGCTTCACAATTCCTTTCAGGTAATAAGAGTGTAGCTGGGTCGAGCGAGGGTAACGGGGAAATAGAACAGTGGTCTCTAGCTGTGGATGTTCTCCCGAAGCAGTATAGAAAAGTTCATTTAGTAGTTATATTTGGTGAATCCAATAGGGTAAGGTGTACCCAACGTTGGAAGGGTGGTTTGCCACTATCATACAAGATGTCTAACGACATACAACCTCGTGTCATCATAAGACAGGGATGTGCTCATCCACTTGCTGAGTATATATACGAGCACTACCTATATAATCTTGGTGTTTGTTTAAAGTATAATTCTCAATTAGAGACAGTAGAGATAATGATATGTCAAGAGAAGACTCACCATTGGGAAGAATATGATAGTAATCTTCTCGTTTTTCTTTGGGGTCTATTGGGTCAACCAAGGATAATTCTGTGGCCATATGATATCTATCATAACCTAGACGCGTGGCCTCCCATGTACGAAGGTTTCCTTGAGCACTTCCCAAAGATTCTAATTTCTAAAACAGTTTTTGACTATACCTTTATGTAAGGTGTTATTGTGAGGTGATGTCCACGGTTGGAACATGAGTCACATTTGGTATATATTTGTATCCAAACTCACAGCATATGTGTTGTTGTATTTTGCACGACAATTGTTGTAATAAAGTTGTAGTTGTTTTCTGTACCATGTATTTGACGACTCAGAATGGGTTGGGTGGAATGAACCTATTTTGGGGTCATTACAGTTGCATAGTAGCACACGGTATTGATTATTGATGCTTACGTGAGAAGTCACTCAGCTATACTCAATTATTGCTACAGTAATTGCTGCATCATATCTCTTAAATTATTGTCATAGTATCATCTGTATAATATGTTATATTATTGAGACGTTGTGGTAAGTTTGGTTATTTTATGGGGGGCCATATGTCATCATCTAAGAGTCTCTTCGTCAATAGTAATTACCGTCGTCAATAGTAATTACCGTCGTCAATAGTATTTACCTTGGTCAATAGTAATTACCTTCGTCAATAGTATTTACCTTGGTCAATAGTAATTACCTTCGTCAATAGTATTTACCTTGGTCAATAGTATTTACCTTGGTCAATAGTAATTACCTTCGTCAATAGTATTTACCTTGGTTAATAGTAATTACTTTCGTCAATAGTAGTTGTCCCTTCAATATTACCAAGAGTCATTTGATCCTTCGTTAAAACCAAGAGTCATTTGACCCTTCGTTAAGACCAAGAGCCACCCTCAGTTTTTCTATAAATAGAGGCCTAGGGCTTCATTATTTTTCACGAATTCATTGAAGCTATAGAGAGAGAAAGTATAGAGAGAATAAGAGAGAGAGAGAATAAAAGTATTCTGCTACATCACTTTTCCAATATCCAGTTCTTTTAAGGTAGGGAATATTATTTCTTTTATATTCATGAAGAGAACTTCTGTTATTCCATTCGTTATTATTCTGTTGGAATAACCAGTATACGCGGTCTACCCTATACTTGGTGACATTCTTCTATTATTCTGTTGGAACATCCTGTCTGTGTGTTTTACACCGGACCTGGTTCCGTTTATTATTCTGTTGGAACATCCTGTCTGTGTGTTTTACACCGGACCTGGTTCCGTTTATTATTCTGTTGGAACATCCTGTCTGTGTGTTTTACACCGGACCTGGTTCCATTATTTATTATTCTGTCGGAATATCCTATCTGTGCGGTTACGCCGGACCTGGTTCCATTATTTATTATTCTATTGGAATAACCTGTCTGTGCGGTCTATCGCATGCATGGTGATTTCTTTTGTTATTCCATTCTTTATTATACTCAGTTGGTTAAGTTTTGACTTCTATACTCCATGAAATTTGTGGAATATCCTTGATAGTTGCGTTTCATCCAGTATCTTTTCAAGAAAATATTCTTCTAAGTATTCTTGAATTTTACTCCACAATGCAGTATCATGTTGACAATTTGGACGTTGTTAATTCCTGGATAAATTAATTCTTGAACTTGTTTTATTGAATTCTTATATCATTGTCATCATCCTCATGTTTATAAAATGTTAAAAGTCATCTGTGGCATGTAGTGCATAGATGGACTTGGTATGATTATGACCAGGGATTATTCGGTATAATCATGACCGTAATGTTACAAATGATGTGGTAAAAGTCCTCATTGGCCCGTTGTGCATTGATGGACAGTTGTTGGCATGATCATGACCATTAATGAATACACGAATATCCTTGGCCGTAGTGCAGGGGTGATTCGATGATGTGGATTATTTTATTAAGCTGAGTCTCAGCGATTACAGTGTTGAAAAACTTTTTAAATCATAAAAGATAGTAGAGTTTATTTTCTACTTGACTCTTTTAATGGATTGCTTGTTCCGCTACAGTTAAACTTGATGTCTATTATATTTTATCAGTTTAACATTGTTGAAGGCTAATGATAATTTATTCTGCATTATCTTAGTCATAATATTTCTTACTGGGCTAGTTGAGCTCACCCTTTCTTTCACTGTTCTCTTCAGGAAATGAGAACGTAGCTGGGACAAGTCGGGGTACGGAGTGATGGTCCGAATGATAGTATTAGTTAGTAGTCCTCACTATTCTATGTAATGGTGTGTTAATAAATGTAATGAGGACTCCTTTTGAGTATGAATACTCTCTAGAAGATAATATTTGTATTCAAACTCACAGTTTATGTTTTGTCGTATTGTACACGACAGATGTATTAATCAGTTGTATTTGTATTCTGTACTATGTATCTGACGACCCAAGATGGGTGATGTATACCTAATTTTGGGGGCGTCACAACTTTCTAGACATTGCCAATAATGTTATCTAATAATATTATTCAGATAATATGAATTATTGCTCCGATAATAAAAAATACTGTGTAGTGACAATTATTGAAACAACAGTAATATAAAATATCAACGTAGCAATTATTAAATCAATAAAATAAAATACTGAACAGTAATTACTGTAACAATTATTGAGTAGTGCCTTCTTACGTAAGAATCAATAATTTGTGCAATACCGTGTGCTACTGTGTTTTAACCACCGAGTATTTCAACAGTATTAACGGTAATAATAACGCCGTTATTTATAAACAACTTATTTTTGTCATTTTCTTCATCCAGTCGCTTTTCGTTATAGGGCCCACACAAAGTTGCGCCGTCGTACGAATATTCCCCGACAGTAAGAATATTCTACGACCAAACGAATATTCTCCGATAAAAATGAATATTTTATAACCACTTGCTTAATTAAAATATTTACGCATTTTACCCATAACTAACCACATTAATCAAATCAACCCTTACTAATTCAAAATAATAAATAGAGAAAATTTTATTTTATTAATAAAAAATCGGGGTCTTACACTGTGGACGCAAGATATGGCCAAATGTTTGCCGTGCAGATGCCAAATTCAATTATTTTTTAGTTTTCAAGTCTCTCAAAAGATCGACTTCCTTCATTGATTCCCTCTTCCTGTCATTCCTAAGTAATAGTAGTATCTCTCTATATACACTCACCCATTTTTTTTTTGAAACAATTGAGAAATTAAAACAGAACAAGACTATGATCTAATAATTCGATTCCTAACTCCTGAATGGATTTTCGATAGCCAAATCCTTCACCCGAGGATATTTTCGATAGCCAAATTCTTCTCCTGAAGAGATTTTCGATAGCCGAATCATTCTCTCGAAAGAATTTTTGATAGCTCGAAGTAATCGTCTCGAATTCATTTTCACCGAAATCATTTAACATCCGCAATTTAATACTACGTAGCCTAGAAAATTAAAAAAAAAATCTGAATTTGACCAATACGATGTCGTTAACCAATTGGTCTGCTATACTTAGCGTTCGCATGTTAATACTGTGGACAGTATTTTTTTAAAAGTGAAACTTTTACAAGAAGGGTATTTTGGACATTTATCTCATCTGCAATATTAAACTGTGGAATACTTAAAGGTTAAAACTAAACTGCGGGCGATCTCACTAGTTAATTTGTCATGTACGTAGTATTATAAGTTAACTGTATTAAATTAAGAAAAGACGATTTTAAACATTCCAAAAGAGAAAGAAAGGATAACTAACTAAAAATATAATTTGACTTTTGAGGTCAAACGACAACATATATATTAAATTTAAAATTAATATAAATTTATTTAATTTTAGTTAATACAATTATTATAATTGTAGTGTATAACTAAAATTACTAATTATAAAATTTATTTTATTCTAAATTTTTTTGAATCGTACAAATTTTGAAATTTAATATTTATATATGTAGCTATTTGATTTCTAAAGTCAAATTATATCTCTTATTTTGAAATGAAAAGTGTAATAAGTTGCCATTTCAATTCGGAGATGTATTTTTAATTTCGGAAGGAGTATTTCTTGAAGACGACAAAAGGAGAGTGCTTGTGGAGTCAATTTTGGTGTTCTTGTCCTTTCCCCTAGTATTAAAGCTTCATTCTGCCCATATTTGGAAATTGAGATGCTGCTAATATGTTTTTTTTGAAGCGGGTAAATAAATCGAGTCGAGTTGAGTCGATTATTGAGTTGTTCGAATTTAGTTTATAAAATTTTTTGAATATAAAATAAGATTTGATATGATTGAGACTCGTTTAATTACCGAGTCGAGCACAATCTCGAATCGAGTTCGAGCAATTTGAACTTTTAAAACGATTATAATCCAAGTATCAATAGAAAATTATAATTTGAGAAGATTCGAGTAATTTATTGAATTTTAAAATTTGAGTTCATCTTGAATCGAATTTTTTGTCGAACAAGTACGAAATGAATCCGAACTATTTGCTCATTTTTTAACCTTATTTCTTTTTTCTTTCTATGAATTGCAGGGGTGTGCGTGTTTGTAGGCATATGACATATGTAAACGAACAACCGTGCATGTATTTCCTATTTGTATATTGTTTCCAGGGGCGGACCTACCTTAGGGCAGGGGGCACCTGACCCCACTGAATTTTCAGAGGGTCAGGGGTCATATTAGGAGGAAAAAAAATTAAGAGGGTCATATTAGGAAATAAAAATTAAGAGGGTCTAAAGTGAACATGTATACTAAGAAACATGATCCCACTGTATTATGTTATATATATACTAAGTGAGCAGACACTAGGCAACAATCCCTAATTCCCAAATCCCACTAAGTCATTAAGGCAATTTTTCTATTCTTCTATATTGTGGATATAGAGAACCGATTCCAATTTTTCGAGTATAGAAGGAATTGAGAAATTGGCTCAAATGTTGGTTCAAAAAATTAAGGATGATGTGTATCCCCAAGTCTATTTGTTGCTGAAATTGACTCTACTTTTATCCGTTGCTATTGCAACTGTTGAAAGGACATTTTCAGCCATAAATATCGTGAAGAATGAACTCCGTAACAAAATGGGAGATGAATGGATGAATGACTGTTTAGTAACATACATTGAGCGTGATATTTTTGTAACTATTAAAAATGAGGTTATATCATGCAACAATTATAAGCAATGAAACCTCGAAAAATGTTATTATAAATAATATTTGAGGATTGTTTAGTTTTGTAAGTTATTTTATGAAATTTTTATTTGTAAGAATTTTTTTTTTTCGAGTTTGACCCCACTGAACAATCCGTTTGGATCCGCGCCTGCTAGTATGCAGCCATAATTACAAGTTTTCTGCTAGGCTGAGATATTGAATGTAACCAACATCAAAATTCAAAGCGGAGGTGAAATGAACACTACATTTATCGTTCTTAAAATTATGCTAACAAAAAATGAAGAATATTAATAATTAAATAAAAAAGGCAATAATATAATGCACGTGAGGTGGGAAAAAGAAATAAACAGAAGCAGTACATGTTTTAAGAGTCTTAAAAGTTTCTTTCTTAGTAATATGCACATCCTAAATTAATTTTGTTCCATGCAGGAAAAGATAATCTGGATTCATCTCATGCTCCAGCAGTTGGCAGTATCATTATCTTATGGCCAGCCCGGGAAAAAATAAAAACGAACAATTTTTCATACTCCAGTTGATTTTTAAACCAATACTAAGAAATATACCAGATCTACTTGACTGATAGGAGTAATAGATGTATAAATGAAAACTTCTATTCAAATACTTACCAATGGCATAACCAACAAATTGATGAGAGTTAGTTTCGTATCCGCAAAAAGAAGGGCTGATAGTAAAACCACCACCCAATCCTTGACAACTCCGGCTACACGAATTGTCAGAGCACTTGTACGTGAGATAACAAGGAAAACAGAGAGATTGAGAGCAAAAGTACAAAGAGAGTTCAGTATGAGAACGAGAGGTTGAAAACTCCAGGACTCCTGTGCATCCATCTTAGGCTTCTCCAAAAATATCCATGGGATGAGCAGGCAAAGAGCGCTGCATAGCAAATCAAGATTCTACTCACATGGACATAAATTTTCTGTATATAAACACAAGGTGCTCACAAGAAAGTATAATATTTTAGCTTTATACAGTAGTTCACATGCCTGCAGGGGCTCACGTAGTACATGATAGATATGGGGTTTAGTTTGAGGCCCTTCCTCTTAACCAAAATCTCCATGAATATAAGCCTTAAAGCTTCTCCCACAACACCTCCCATTTGGTAAACCACACCAATCCAGTTTATATTTATTTCTCCATAAGAAGCCACTAGAACGCCAAAACTTATCACTGACATTATGAGAAGCATCCTGTAGCTCATTACTTCAAGTCCGGCAGCTACTCCAGGAATGAAAACAGCTACTGGCACTGCGAATGACAACTATAAAAATCAGGATTTAACACTACTTGTTGTCAGGAGTCAGGACAATGGTCATATAACTACTCGAGTCAGCCTGTTGGCCAAACCTAACTCGTGCAATCAAAAAAAGTAATGTCTTGATATACATGCAAGACCAGAACATCACTGTAAACTGTTGTTACAACACTAAGGCATAAAACAAACTGAAAGAAAGTGATACTTACTGATCGCTTTCAACATTTGTGCAAATGAAACAGAAATATAGAGGTAAGCAGTGTTCCCAAGCCAAAGAGTCATAGCAAACATTGCACCAATTGGGATGACTGATGTTGCATATCTGTATGTTCAAAACATGTTAATTTGACTATGCGGTTTGGAAGGTTTAAGCAAAACAACAAGATAAAATATGAAAAATAAAAAAGAAAGGGAAAAGGAAAGAGGCAAGGCATATATGTTTGTTTTGAACAGTGTGCTATTCTCTCTTATATAAGGTATTGTTCAGATAGATTTCTATACATAGAGAGAGAGAGAGAAATAGCCTAAATTGTAAAATTCCGCTGTTTTTTTCTTTTTGCTCCTTAATAATTCGTTTTAACACCTCCAAGGCAACAAAGAAATTCTTTATATGTAGATATTGTAAGATAAATTACTGCATAGACAAGAAACAACAGTTCAAATTCAAGGATCAGATAAAACTGTAGATCATTAGCACTCACATTTCTGCAGTCATCCCTTCCTCAACCTTCAATATCTGTGAGGAGATACAATATCATATTATAGATTTGCTACAGACAAAAAGTATATATTTAGATAAAAGTGCCCAACATGAGTTCAGTAAATTATTACCTTGAGAACTTTGGTTAGTGTAAAACATAACACACAGGAGAAAACCATGTGAAGTAGAGTTAATCCAAGAGGATATGGAAAGTTTATTTCCTTTGATGACAAAACCCACTGCAGGTAAAAAACAAATTAATGTGTTTGAACACAAAAATTCATACTAGCTATTAAGCCATATGTAGCAATTATAAACTGAAGGACTTCTCTTAAGCTGCAGATCACTGCAAAGTCGTCAACTAATTATAATTAGATGGGGAGGTCAGTATTACTACAGACTTCTGGTGAGCAGTTTTAATCTCAAACTACTTTAAGGATGGGGTGGATGAAACCTTCTGCAGAAACTTTAATATTTACTTCTCTATAGATTAGAAAACACAAATACTTGAAACAGTATATGCAATCAAGGCCTCATAATGCCCAACAGCCAGGGCGTAAGCCACAAAGCATGAGGCTTAAGCCATCTGCTCCCATATCAGGAACAAGTATACTGTACTTGAAAAAATATTGAAACAACAGACATATGACACATCCGGATAGTAATATTAAAACTAATATATTTATCTATCAATTTTAGAAGTCTAAGGTGGTACCTATTAATACATCTTATCAACTCCACATCTAATTCAGTAAGAGGATAAAATTGTTTGGTAAAATTTTGTTTGCCTTTTATCATCTCTTAATCGGTAAGAGAAATATATAAATCCAAATCATTAAGAGTTGTCTCTTAATGAAAAATTTAAATCTATGGAGCCTCTATAAATATTATACTCCCTTCATTCCAAATTTTAGGATCATTATTGATTTTTGAAAAGTCAATTTCAGATATTTTTAAATTTAAAAGTCATTCAGATGTTTTATACTTTTTAGTTACCAAACATTTTAAGTTCAAATGATCTAATTTATTAAGATATACTAACCATTCAAATTTTAATTACTCAGTTTTATCAAATAACACCTAAGCCTTTATCCCTTGAATGAGTTAGATTGCTAATCTACCTAGTAAGAAACAAATGTCTTGAACTGACGAGGCACACAAAGTGCCTCCTGAATAAACATACTAAAAAGTACTTTAATATTAATGTATTACATAATAAAATCTCATTCTTGTGAATAAAAATAAAAAGAACTCCTTCAATTTCTATAGTCGGAAACTCTTTCTGTAGATAAGAAAAGAACAAAACAATCTTTGGAAAATGCCAAGAAGGCCAATGACCACAAGACAGATAGTGACCCAAATGGAACAACAAATAACTGTTTAAAGAAAAGTTTTCCTGACAATTGTAAGAATCTAATGAGCACTAGCCTTTCAAATAGACACGTGATACGTAACCAAAAATAGGCTTCAACCATGCACTCACCAACTCCTCGTCTAAGTATGAGAAAGTGTTTGAAGTATCACCTTATCATCCCATTTTTTCTCTTTCCTTGATAATACAACAATCTCTAAGGCTCTCCTCATTCTCAAATCATCTTCTTTTCTTTAATAATTATTATATTGAAACTCCACTATTAACTATGAGTATGTGCATTAAGCCTTGTTACGTGTAGTTTTTAAGCTAAGTACCAGTACATATGGAATGTGCGTGACACTTTCTATTGTATATGGCACTACCAAGCATACTCAAGATACCTAAAAAATCTATTCTAAAATTGTATATGAACCCTCATACATTGCTTTTGTGGAGTAGATAGTAACAACACTAGAAATACCCATTTCGAAAACTCTAAAGCAATATCCTACATAATTAGAAGATTGCACAAAAAATATAAAACGTATATCTTTGTGTTTGTCCTTATCTCTTTGGATTTATATTTAGATATTAAATTCACTGCTTATAAAGTAGAAACATTGGAGAATCCTACTCCATGTGTAGAACTGTAAATTAAAATACAAGTTTCTTTCTGACTAATTCTGCTCTTACTCACTATTACATCTAATCTATAAGCAAAATCTTCTGTTCAAGCTGGTACAAATGAACTATGGACCCACTCTACAACTACAGATTTGTTCTTTTATTCTTACCTCTCTTAAAAGTATACCTATGCATTAACCTACTGATGAAGAATTCCTCGTTCTTCATCTTGCCCATGACAAAGACCTCCACAGTCTGCCGCCTTCCTCCCTTTATCCATAAAGGCTCAACTACCCTCGACCTAGTGCAAGAAAAACGGGAAATTGGCTCAAATGTTGGTTCAGAAAATTAAGGATGATGTGTATCCTCAAGTCTATTTGTTGCTGAAATTGGCTTTATTTTTGCCCGTTGCTACTGCAACTGTTGAAAGGACATTTTCAGCCATAAATATCGTGAAGAATGAACTCCGTAACCAAATGGGAGATGAATGGATGAATGACTGTTTAGTAACATACATTGAGCGTGATATTTTTGTAACTATTAAAAATGAGGTTATATCAAGCAACAATTTTAAGCAATGAAACATCGAAAAATGTTATTATAAATAATATTTGAGGATTATTTAGTTTTGTAAGTTATTTTATGAAATTTTTATTTGTAAGAATTTTTTTTTTCGAGTTTGATCCCACTGAACAATCCGTCTGGATCAGCCCCCGATTGTTTCACTACTCAAAAGCAAATACCAGTAGTTCCTAGCTAGTTAATCATTGTACAACTCATTCTTCCATTTTATAATCTCTCTCTCACACACAGACACAGACACAGACACAGACACAGACACAATGTGTTACGCTATATGCACCTCAATTTATGCTACAACTTGTCTCAAGACAGTTTTGGCCTCTAGTGCGTCACAATCCTATTCTTCGACTATTTATTTCATAATACAAAAGTTCAAGGAGCTGCATGGGATCAAGCTGACTTTATACGCACATGCAATAGAGAGAAATTTAACAGTCCATCCTTAATCTTCCCTACAAACGTAGCTGATTGACCCAAGCTAGCTCGAGCCTCGAGGACTATATTATACTCCCCATGTCTCGTGTAAAAACAATTTCCATTTCTAATATTTGCACATATTAAAGATATTATTTTATTTCATACTTGCTCCTAAAAAAGTACTAAAGACGTTAATAGACAATAGTTCGAGTAAAACTATGTTTCCAAAATAATAGGTACGACTTTTTGTATAAAGTGTTGCAAAAATAATTGTAAAGGTGGGTGTCTGCTAAATATATATTTGTATTTGCTATGTCAATATCAACAATCAAAGATACATTGCTTGTTTAGTAATTTGTGCGGTATTGAAATTATGATAACAAATTTGAAAAAAAAAACTGTGTTATTTTATACTACTATTCGTATCACCTATACATGTTCTTATCAAGTTATTCACAATAAAATGAAAAGTTTTCAGCATCCGGAGTACAAAAGTAAGATAGGAAACTGATATTTCCAAACTGATATTCTTATCAAGTTATTCAGAAATAAAATGAAAAGTTTTACTTCTGACCATATTTCTTTTTCCTTTTTTTTGGCAAACAATGAGGAATTGGTACAAGTACTGTGTGTTTCTATGAGATGGGAGTATAAGTTACAACGTACAACAGTTTCATCCGGAGTACATGCGTAAGATACCATAATAATAGGAAACTTATATATTTTTATGTGTGTTTTGGATATTTTCAAAGTGAATCTCACAACCATGTAGAAATATCAAATACTTTAATTACATGTTAATTTGTTGAAGAATGACATAAATACACAATCTTTATTAGTAAGATTCCTTCAACAGAACAGATCGATGCTCAGAATTGGAATATAGAATTACAAAGAAAGAAGAAGCTAAACTAAATATCGATGAATATATATATATATATATATATATATATATATGTATGATCCCAATCTTAAGCTCACCCTTTATCCAATTCACCCGAGCTCACCCCCTTTTAGCGACGGATCCGGCAACGGTTCGGTCATACAACCGTCGTCTATACTTTTAGCGACGCTATATGTTGTCCGTCGCTAAAAGTATAGACGACGGTTGTATGACCGAACCGTCACTGATTCCGTCGCTAAAGGGGGTGAGCTCGGGTGGGGTGAGCTTGAGATCCGAACTCTCTCTCTCTGTATATATATATATATATATATAAATACTATTAATCAATGAACCTTTTTTCTACCGAGAGAAAGAAGTAGGTTAATATAGTTGGCTCTAGCCTTTGATAAGTGATGATCCACAATCTGACTGTATCTTTTAAACAGTTCATCCATTATTTCTCTTCCAAAGTGACTTTCCAGCATTGACTCAACCACAGCTCTTATTGTCTTGGCCACTCGCTCCCCTCTTGATAATGTGCTGCCAAAACTCATGTTTTTGCTCTGCTCACCTCCGTCCCACTCGATCTCAAAGGTTTCTAATCGATCCACCATAAACAATCCTTCTTTTTCTATCTCCAATTTTAATTCCTCCGGACATGGTGCATAGTACGGGGCATTAAACTTATCAATCTTCTTCTCTTCAATAAAGCCCTGCAATATATAATTATAACCCATCTAAATTAATTAATGAATGAGTAACTCGTATGTGTTTTCATGTGCAATGCACTATTTCTAATTCTAGACACATCATTTAAGTTCTCAATATTAAAAAAAAAAAAAGTGATTTTAATGTACCTCTAAAGCCATGGACATTAGGGCTTGGGCTAAAAGTTCCCATTGGTAACTCATGGGTTGTCATTCATGGGTCTACAGATATTCGGCCCATGAATGACAACACCATTCCCCCTCCGGGAACTATCTCTTGGGAACGAGACTTGATAAACAGGGAGAAATCCTTTTGGAATTGGGAAAAGTAGGCGTCCATAACGTTCAACGGGCTCGTTCTAGATATGTAGATCTTTCCTTTGTTTATAGCTACGCTGGCGTCGCTGGCCAGGTGGAACCTGTTCATGTTTAGTATTGAGTAGTGTTACAGGCACAAATTATATTACAAACATTTTACAAACTGCTGATGTGGTATACTCTATCTCAGCGTATTGATCAATAAATTGTTTCAATGTAGTCTTCGGCCCCACACAATATGCTGAAGTGGAGTATGCCACATCAACAATTTATAAAATATTTATAAAATAATTCGTGTCTCTAGCATTATTCTTTAATATTTACATACATGCCAAGTTTCAAAATAAAATTAAAATAAATATGATAAAATGATACCGTGCGTATATATATATATAAAAATTTTATGTGATAAGTACTATCCTAATTAATTAATTGGTTTTTGGTTGACTTTTTATGATAATATTTTAATATTGGCATAAAACACATCAGACAGTACGTGTTTTTTTAGTCAAATCAAATGACCTCAATTTATAATTAATTAATTAAGAAACCACTCTACCGTTTACCCATTTTCTATGCAATATTAATATTCTTAAAAACAGTAATTAACAATGAAACGTAATTATATTTAGTTCTCGTGGCCTCGTGGGAAAGAGGTATATATAGGAGGTAAGCCATGAGGGGAGAAATAATTGTCCCTTTTCTGGTCCTCAAAACTCTGCATGCATGCTAATGTCGGTTAGTTCACAAATCTTCAATTAATTAATATTTCATGAATTAAGGTTAGCGTAAATGCAGGCTAATATTTCTACTGTAGTACGTACAAAGGACCAATATGTAAATAAGTACAAAACTAACCCACCTGAGAAAGCCAGTGGAGACTAGAAGAAGAATGCACGAAGTGCAGACTCTTGAGAGGAAACAACCTCCCATAAAATGAACCGGGTACGCCGGATATGAAACATCTGTTGGCGAATCCGGATCCGGAGCCTTTTCCTGTCTTCTTCATCTTCAATTTGTTATAGAAAGCCGGTAATGAGACGAAAATGTGGTTAAAGTCGTTGCCGGGAAGATCATTCAAAGAAACCCTAAACTCGGGCAGTGGGCGGTCCAGTTGTTGGCTTGTGGCGTGCACTATATCTATGATTTCGGATATCACGTATAAGGTGTTGGGTCCGGAGGAGCAACCAAGATCCGCAATGCCTATGGTCTCCGGGAAATTATTAATATTGTTGCACAACATGCTCATCAAAGCTTCCTCAGTCATGGACTTAGCAACTGATATTATTTTTCTCTGTAAGTTTAGGACATCATATCCATCAATACCATTTGAGATTAAAATATTATGGACAAAATTAATATTAATCTTTTTTAAAATGACCTATATATTCCATGCTATCCATCTATACTAACATTGTTGAGAATACGATCTTTTCGTTATTACTAATATGACTTAATATAATAATAAGATTTTATCAAAATTTTTAAATAATTTTGGACAAAACAAACATAATATGAGAATATTATTTTATGTTTTTCTATGAATAATCTCATTCTAAACAAACATGTACCTATTACTATTTAATTTTAGGAATAGTATTGTTGAAATTATAATTGTGAGAATATAGTCTCGAGATTATAATACTTACAAACAAACACAATAATTTTAGGGTATATTGATGAACAATATATATATATATATATATATATGAGTAGCTAGTTAATTAGCTAGCAAGCTTAATTATAACCTGTAGGATCGAATTCTTGGCATAGCTAGTCTGTCCTTCCCCTTTGCTCATGTGAAGAACTTGCAGCACTTCCATTTCTTTCGTGTATGTGTATGTGTATGTATCCACCAATATATATAAATATATAATTAGCCAAGAAGAAACTCTAGTGTGAATTATAGAGCTAAGGATGAATATTGTGGCACGTACGTAGATAGCACCTTATATATATATATATATAGAGAGAGAGAGAGTCAGAGAGAGTGGTTCGCAGGCGAAAATATCATGATGCATTCGCACGCTAGCTAGATAGCGATGCTGACGGCCAATTAAGGAGATGCGACTTCTATATAACTCCTAACTAGGTCAGGCACGGGGAAAATATGGCAGTAATATCAATGGATCGAAACGACTTTGGGTTCGGAAGTTACTTACAATAAAGTTTATGGTTCTTTGTATCTATAAAGAAGTGCGAGAATTTTGTTTTGGGGGTAATATATTACTCCCTCCCCTCCGTCTTCTAAAAGCATAAGCAAAGTATATTTTTCATACATATTAAAAATTTTAAAGTAAAAGAAAGAGGGTAGGAAAAGTTCAAAGTAATTAACCTCACAAAGATTACATAATGTGGTAGGTATTTTTATTTTTTTAATACTAATTGATTCCATAAAATGATATATATATATATATATATATATATATATATATATATATATATATATATATATATATATATATAGTGTTCTTTTTTTGAGGAGAAAATGAGGAATATGGTTATTGAACCGACATACTTATTAGGTTGTTGGATTAAAATGAATATGTCTCGTTTCTCCCACATTTTTCAGCCCATTCACTTTCACATACTAGAATTAATTAGTTAAACTCAATTTGTCGATTCTAAAAATTCAAAATTATTATTATGATTTTTTATATATTTAGTTAGTAGTAGTTATTAGCTAATAAAATTGTTTATGCTTAAAACATAAGTTGGTAGCTTTTGAATTTTAAGATACAAAATATTTTTCTTAATTTTGGAACAAAAAGGACTTATTTGAATAGTACAATTTTCCTCCCTCCCTCGCTCGCTCCCCCCCTCCCCCTAATTTCGGAACAAAAAGGACTTATTTGACTAGTACAAACAATCGATTAGTTGGTGGGTGAAATGAGTCCTTCTTCTTTGTGTTGGGGAATTGTGGCATCAATTTGTCATTTTCATCTTATGTCGACGTTTGAATTTTTTTTGTTAAATGCGCTTCTTGTGTTTCAATATGCATTTTTTTTTTGTTTCATAATTTATGGACCCATGCTACATTTGGATAGTTTGTGGGCTCCTTTCTTTCTACTTTTATACCCTTGGTCGGTTGCCATGTACTCGTCATTGTATCCTATTTTGTGTAAATAAAGTAGTACAAGTTTTGCTAATCTATAGAAAAGAAACTCATTGTGTGGAACCACTTGTCAATGAGTAAGATCAGAGTAAACCATGCTCTGATCTACACCATACGAATCATAATTTTATATATATGATCTCAGTTTAAATAATTTTAATCTTACAAACTATCATTATTAGTTTTTCCTCAGCTAAACCAAATAGAAAATACTTGTCGTGAATGTTTAGCCAGCCAATGTAGTGGACTTTTATGAAATTTGTATTGAAAAAATTTAGTAAAACTGCTTCAAAATTAAAATGTCAAAATTATCAACTTGTGCTGGTAGAGAATATGTATCAAGTGCAATTATTAGGTTTTTATAATGAAAACTCGATAGATTTATTTCCTAATTATTGGGACAAACTTAAAATGTGTAAAGAAATAAAAGTGAAGAATCGCAGTAGAATTCTCATTTCTGGACTGGGGAGTGACATTAAAATTGTAACAATACAATAATAATAATTAAATAAAATAAAATAAAATAATTATAGTTAGACAATTAACTTATATAAGTACGAATAAGTTACCTTAACTTTTGCTAGCTTTCATTTTTTTTTGAAAGCCAAGGATTCAATATAATAATTTTACCAAGACAAGTATCTGGCCTCCATCCTACACAAACAATTTCATTTGAATATTTTTAAAATTTTAAACTTTGATGTATATTTATAAAATTATCTAAGGATTATAAAATAAAAAAGATATTAATATGGCGTAGAAATTCTGCGTAGAAGGACTCAATGACAAATATAATTCTCATAACTTATCATATGAAAATGGGTTCCAAAATAGAAGAAACATATTTGGAACCAAAATTAAAATAAATTTCCCCTCCTTTTCATCCTCAACCATTTTCTCACATACTCTCTTCTGTTCATCAACCCATTGAAGCACAAGTATCTGTGTAGGGGACTGTTGGAATGAGCATTTAGATCTTCAAGATGTTTTTAGGAGCCCAAATCTTGAGACCCTTTTGAGGAAGAGAGAGAGAGAAAGCCCATCTTAGTTGCATGGGAGGAAAAGTGGTGGTGGATTCGATTAATTGCTGAACCTCCATTGTCGTCGATACTCCTACTTCGAGCCCTACGTCTTCGACCGGATCTATCTCTCTTTCATTCGTCGTCGGTTCTGCTCTCACATTTGTTGCTTCCTCTTCGAATCTGCACTCAAGTTTTGAAGAGAGTACTTTTCTCTTATTAGTTAGTCGGTTTGTGACTACTGATGATGATGATCTTATAGAGCAAGAGATTTATGATTTGGTTTTAGATCTAGATTTGATAGCCATATATGTAGAGGGTTTTGTTGTGTTTGTATTGAATATCTTTATTGCTAGTCATGACATTGCTCCACGTGACTGTTGATCAATGAGCTGCATAGACCTGGCAAACGGCCGGGCCGAGCGCGGGCCGGGTTGAAAAGGTCCGGATTTTGGCGGGCCAGATTTTTTAAGCCCGTGGCCCGGGTTGGGCAGGCCGGGCCGGTTCACGGGCTTTTTTCTATATATTTTTTTTTTATAAAATTTTGATACACCAAAAACAGTAATAATAATAAATATTAAAAATAATAAACAATAATTCTAATTACTTAAATTAACTACATATCTCAATCAATTAAAATTTTAATAGTATTATAATTTTAAATATTATTTTAAAGGCATGATTTGGGATAATGATTGATTTACTTTTCAAATAAGTAGTGGGAATGCATAATTAAGGGATAATGATTGATTTACTTTCTAAATTTACTACAATATGATTCTTTAAAATTAATATAATTTATTTAACTTTTAAAAATAATAAATACTGTAATTAATACTAATATATAGATAATTATAAATTTTTATAATTATATTATCTAATTTAAACTAATAATTGTTAGTTTAATAGTTTTATATTTTGAAATTATTTACTACATATCTCAATCAATTAAAATTTTAATAGTATTATAAATTAGTATTATTAATTAAGAATAATAAAATTACAATAAAATCAAATTTATAGCGACATAAAGAAAAATTATGACACAATCTTAAAGAGATACTGTTATACACTAATAAATTCATGAAATAAAATATAATATTATATTATAAAGACACTCACGCTATTTTACAAAAATGAAAAACTATATGTATGAATATTAAGATTATGTTTTTTGTATGCTTTTAAAATAATAAATTGTTAATTTAATATTGCTGTACAATTATGTGTTATTTTACATAATTATATATTACTAAAATAATACACTTTATTTATATAAAAAATTATATAAATAAAGTGTATTATTTAAGTTTTACTTGTTATAAATGCACGATTTAAGTAAGCATTAATTGTTTAGTTTTATATTATAAATGCACGATTTAAGTTTTACTTTTTAAGAATGGTAAATTTGAACAAAAGTAAAGAAACAATATATTAAAGATTGCATTAAAAATAAACAATTGTTGTAACTCAGTTGGTTTGAATTCTTATTTATTTATTTACAAGTCTTGTGTTCAAGCTCCACAAGTAGCAACATTTTGTTTAAATAAAAGTTACGGGCTGTGGGCCGGGCTGGGCTAAAAACGGGCCGGGCCAAAACGGCCCAGCTTTTCTTGGGTTAGAAAATTGTAGCCTAACCCGTGACGGGCAGTTCGGTCCGATCCGCGGGTTTGGGCCAAATTTGCCGGGTCTAGAGCTGCAGGTGCCACGGTTATCTAGTTGGCATGTTTGTTAACGGATGGGACGTGGGTGAGCTGATTTTTTTAATGTCAGAAGTACTTTTAAATATATATACTTATATTTTTTCCAAATTTATGTGAGATTTCAGCACAAATCTCAAGGGCAATTTTGAAACTTTGCCCTGACACTATTTGACTTTATATTGTTATTAATTTTCTCTTTTTTCTTTTTGTAGTCCCCGACCCGTGGCATTCACCCGCCGCAGCTAGCAAATAAGTGACAGGTAACAGCTACAGATGTGTGTTAGTCAAAAGACGACAACCAAATCTCTCTTATTCCCTCTATCGCTCTATCTAGGGTTGAAATTTCCAACACACTACTTATTGAGGAGCTAGGGTTCTAATCGCTCTACTAAATTCTATCCTCTTCGTGCTTTTCATAATTAAGCTACTTTTTTTCTTTTTCTTTTCTGAGTTTTCCAAATTTTAGAACGATCAAACAGCAATAGCTCTCGTATTTGTAGTGGATGGAGATGGTTTTAGAGGCAAAAGATGCAGGGGATTGGATTTACAGAGGAGAAGGAGCTGCTAATCTTGTTCTGGCTTACACCGGATCATCTCCTCGTTTTGTATGTCCAGTTCTTTATAACCTTCTTCTTCTTTTTCTTTTATTTACTCTTTATCCGGTGAACTTTTTGGCTGAGGCATAAAGATAGAGTTATAGTATTAGTTTGGAGCTGACTTTGAATTAGTGTGATGATGCTACTGTGTGAAGATTCTTTGTTTGACAGCTAAGATGCATTAAGAAATGAGAAGAGGGAACAAAAAGAGAAAACTCTATATTGTTTTGCTTGTTTGGGGATCCAATTGAGGATTAATCCAGGATGAGAAGTTTGTCTTCTGTTTATGAATGTGACACGTATGCGATATTCAAATTGCTTTCTTGGCTTTCCTGACATTATCAATTAAAATGTGGTTATAATTTACCCTGTTGCCAAGAAACTTTCCCCAGCCTTCGATTCCCCTGGAAAAGTCGTAACAACTTAGAAGTTCTTTAATAGGGGTTATGCCTGGACCAGGATTATAAGTATTTTGAATTACAATGATCAGGTCAATATATCTTTCAAAGATGAAAATCTTTGTAATATTCAGAATGATTACATTATTTAATTGTAGTAATTAGAACACATTGTGGTAATTAGAAAGAAAAGGGGTAAGAGAAATGTGTGTGAGCTGGTTATGCCATCAATTATGTGTAAAAACCTGGATGATTTTTGCCTAACTATTATCCTTAAAAGCATTGTGTTAACCCAATCTCCAATTCTCCACACTTTGGGCCCAAATTATACATAATATATATATATATATATATATATATATATATTGAAAACTACGCTGCGTATGTTGATGCCTATATATAGGAAGGGGGATGGGGGATGGGGGATGGGGGAGGGGGGGTGAAACATATTTTTTTTCCTATTGTGAGACTTTATATATTTGGACAAACGCATATGTTTTATGTCCTCATTGCTTATTGTTCCATTATGTGCAGGTTGGAAAAGTATTGCGTGTACATAAGGTTTCAAGAAATGGCTCTGAATGTGAGAATGACCTCTCACCCTTCACCATGCATGAATGCCTTCTATGGAAAGATATCGACGACCTTTTATTAGCCCCTACTAGGGAAATTGCTGAACAACTGTATGTACAGCATGTAATGAGCCCGCTGCTAGGTTCTGAACATGTTGACGCTGGGGTACGTTATTGTAGTTTCGTAGGATATTCAAACTTTTTCTTATTTATGTTGACTACGTTTTCTTTGTTCTTATTATTGATTTACTGAACATTGATGAGGATGTAAGATTGGGTGTGTTCATTGCTACTTCATTCTGTTGGAGCTACCAGTATGATGTCATTGTTCATATAAACTATAGGAGCTACCTCTGGGATATCAAATCGTGTATCTGTGCTTGGACTTGATTAATTTAGTTTTTTGCTTGTTGTTGCATGTCCTTGTAAAATATTGATGAATGATCCATAGACAACATTTGCTCATATGAGCCACTATTATATTGGTTATTCTTGTCCTTTTGGCCTGTTCACCGGAAAAGACTGGAAGAGATTTCATGATTATCTGGTTTATCCTCTACTAGTAGTTAGCCGACTAATAATTAACATGTTTGTATATGTTTTTATCTAGTAGAATCCTTTGATTACCATTTCAATAAATTTTTGTTTTTTGCTGTTATCGTACTTGGTATTCAGATATCTGACCTTGGTCCTTCCAATATTGGTAGATCCGCGTTCTTGTGGCCAAGGAATTTCTGGAATCTGTTGAAAAAAATGTTCGTTGTCAGCGTCCTGCCTGGAGAGTCAATGATGTGAAGGCCGATACACAATGTGTTTCAGCGCTTATTTTATCTGATCTCTCACTTTTCCCGCACAGTAAGTACTTTTTATGAAATGATTTAGAAAAGCATGATTATGCTTGCACCTTATATGGAAATGTCTAAAGGATTATTTTTACAAATGCTTCTCTTTCACCTACTTGGAGCAATAAGCATTATCTCTTGTCTAGAAACCTACTTAACATAGAATAATTGATTGGTATTCTACAACTGCCAGTCAGTTTGGGATGTGTATTTCGCACTGGATTCTGACCAGACCTGTATTAACATGTTTTCTTTGTTGGCTTCCAAGAAAGTCCTTTACAATTTTATGGTTTAAGGAAAATGTAGTGGTGGTGCACACGCTGTTGCACTAGAACACAGTTTTATGGTCATACATTTATGGTAGACCTACAATAAGAAATTAAAAAAGAAAACGTGGAAGTGGCTTCTCCTACTGATAAGTTATCTCTTCATATATGGAAGAAATAGATTTGACGTGCATAGTTTCATCACAACTAGGCAAATTTCTTATAAGGAACTGTATGTGAAGATATGGAAGATAAAGTTTTTCACATGTAATCTACAATCTTAACAAACATCTGAATTTTGAGAAGTTTTGTCTCAAGAGATCATCATCTCATTACTTGAGTAAAGAGGTAAATGTCAGAAGGACAGTCGAGGAAATTCAGATTGCCCACCTGCTTCTTAGGTCTCATGACCTATTGTCCATATGAATCACATTTTATTTGAATATTGGTAGGTCAGTTGAAAGTACCATGAAACTGATGGATCTCTGTGTTAAATTTTTCCTTGTAATATAATGTACAATAACACTTCCTGTCTTCAGTCTGTCTCTGAATGCCCTCAGTGCAATGAGGAGCAAAGAGATGAAACACCATTTGGAGAAACTTATCTCGTCCAATAAAAAGATCACACTTATGCTGATCAGCCCAGTAAAGAGACTTATCATGGTTATGTCTTTTGTGCATGTGACTTTGGCAAAATTAAGGGCAAGAGTAGTAAGTAGGCAAATGGAGTCAGATTGGGAAAAAGTCTTTCCTTTTATGTGTACTGAGTTGGTTACTTGTTAAAATAATAAGGACACTAAGCTGGGAATTTGATGGGAGCAAAAACATGTCTGTCACATTAGTAATCAAAACTTGTTCAAAAATATATGTCGACATATAACTTAACGTTTTATATGATGGTTACTTTATAATATGCCTATTGCTTTCCTCTTTTTCCCAGGTGTTCTTAAAGATGAATTCTGCATATCTGTTGAGATAAAGGTGCTCCACCCCTTTTTTGTTGGTGTTTTTATTTTATTTAAAGTTTTGTTGAATACTTTGTTAAGAAATACTTTAGTTCTACTTCTTTTTCTCATTTATATTCTCGATCGATCGATCAAAGCAGCCCAAATGCGGATTTCTGCCAATTTCAAAATTCATAGCAGATGAAAATTCTGTTAAAAGGAGTGTAACTCGATTTAAAATGCATCAAGCCTTGAAATTTCATCAAGGGAAGGTATTTTTCTTTCCCTGCTACTTTCTTCTTAAGGCCTAGCTACTGTTGGTTGGATGTTTCATTCAAATTTATAACGTATCTGCATTCATATATAGTTTTGCATATTGTGTTGATTGTGTTCCATATTTTAAAAGACTGATGCCATCTAGAATTTAGTGTGATGATTATTAGTCTAACCTTCTCATTGAACACTAGTTTATTTCTGAAGTTATGTCTCTTTTCCTCTAATGTGTTCCAAATGTGTCTCAGATATCAGAAATAAGTGAATATGATCCATTGGATTTGTTCTCTGGATCCATTGACAGAGTGAATAAAGCAATGAAGGACCTTTTTCTTACACCTCAGAACAATTTTAGGGTATTCTTGAACGGTTCGCTCATTTTTGGGGGCTTGGGTGGTGGTTGTCTGACTGGAGAGGCGTTTGAAGATGTTCTGAAATGTGTAATTCTAGCAAACAATGGCATGCGTACAACAATTTTTTTACAGCTTGTTGCCGGGGCTGTTTTCAGCTCAGGGTTATTAAAGAGGCTGCTTGAAGTCCAGAAGCTTGATAAGCTTGACATTGAAGGGGCAATTCATGCATATTATAATGTTGTTTCTCAACCTTGTATGTTATGCAGAAAGTTAGGGGAAGACAAAGAAAAATTATCAGAAAAATATACTTCTTTGCATTCAGATCCATTAAGTAAAAGCTTGAAGATCGTGAAGGACTATTTGGTAGCCGCAACCACAAAGGACTTGAGTATGATGATTAGTTTTAGGCCAACCGGAAACAGGGATCTAGGATCTTCACATGATGTTATTTTACTAAAATCAACCAACCAAAGTTTTGAGTACAAGGTATGCACCACCCCTCCGAGCTATCATCGATTCTTATGTATTTGGTTGGTGCTAAACAAAAGCATAGTTTCCTTCTCTCTATTTTCAAATTAATGCTCAAAATTTGGGTGTGATCATTAGTGCTTTGAATGACTTCATTTTATAGACAATACAGTATCCTTGTTCTTAGAAACAGGCTACTTCAAATGATGCAAAGCAATGCAGAGTGCTCCATTAGCCTTTCAATTACATTGGAAATTTCTTTATAGTGTTGCATTTGAACTCCAAATTGAAATTCAAGTGTTGGCTTTATACTTTTATTATTTTATATAAAATTTCATTTCATTTCCTGCTGCTTTATAGGCCCACACTTGCCATTCAATCCTGCTTAAACACAGCAGATGATTGCTAAAAGTCGCGAACTTATAAGACTAGTTCTCAATTAAAATATGGGCTCTATATTGCATACTTTTCGTTGCTCTGTTGATACAATAGCTCACTGAATTTACTCTTTGTTAGGCATCTTTTATTGACCTGGATATGAAACCTTTGAAGAAGATGGTATACTATTATGAGCTAGACCAGAAAATAGTTAGCTGTTACTCTCAGATGGAGAAAACAAAACATCATACAGTCAACAGAGCTGCAAGCATTGAGGAGACTTTATATCGTGAACAATCCAGTGCCATGGAAGATGCTTCTCATGTGAGAGATTCTGCTGGTAAATGATAGTAAGACTCTCTAATGCTGTTCTTATTAGAAATATTAGTTAATTTCTTCTTGTTCTCACTAATAAAATAAAAACAACTTATTTTCTTGTGTTCATTCCATTGTGGCCTGCACAATATCAATTTGGCCTGCAGGCCCTGCACTCCTGATTGTGCTTTCCTTTCCTCTGTTTCATTTTGCTTTTTTTCTTTCTATTCTTGGATAGTTGATGCAATGCTTAAATATGTTTCACTACCCTAAACTATCTGACATATTCCACTTTGGTGATTCACCTTTAAATTTTTTCAATTAGATGATTGAACTATTGATTTTTTCTAATTTGATCCAATTGAGGCTGCCACGATAGAAATTGCTGACGTGGCTATTTGGGTGGGGTCTAAAGCAGCTGATGTGTCAAAAAAAATATTTTTTTTATTTTGAGATTAAATATTAGTTATATACTGAAGGGTAAATTAGGAACAAAATTTTCATTAATACTATAATCAATCACAAAGCTCTAAACTCCCAGATTCATGCTATTCCACCTCCTCCTCTCCATTATCATCGGCGCAGTCGTCAGAACCCTCCTCCACAGAAAAAACAACACCAACCCCTCCTCAACTCCTACCACATCTTCCGCCGCCGCACTCAAAGCTATCTGCACCCAAACTCCCTTCCCAAATTCATGCTACTCCAGCATCTCCGCCCTCAAATCACCGCCGATATGGAAGAGCCCAAATCTGATCATTCTATAGATGGGCAATAAACCATGAAACCAGATTGGGAATGCCCCGGCAGAACTAAAACACCCCCAAATCAGACAAAGGGGGAAACAACAGTAATAACCAAATCAGACATAACAACAACCAAAATCACTACCATCAATAAACTGAACATGAAAAGATTAAGCAATAACCCCTGTTCAAGAATACAAATAATTTAACTCATTGATTGCAACTGATCCCAAAAATAAATGGAAAAAAAAAATCATGGTAATAGATACAAATTGGAGATCAGACATCTGGAACTTCACTTATATCCCGATCTAAACACAGTGTTGATCACCTTCTTCAGATTTTGGCAGCCCAAAATTTTCATATTTGCCAGATCTAGGGTTGACAGAGATTCCTTGGCTCATAACCCAGGTTCCGACGAGAACAAATCAGGATTTGGAAAGAGACGAAGAAGACTACTATCACAGTCAGATCCATCTTCCAAACCCCAAACACTATTAGCCAACAAGATCCGTAACCCCAAACCAGAGGCCCAAATCAAGTCCTCCACACCAGATCATTAGCCCGAATTCGTCGACGACGATGGGGAGGAGATGGTGACTTGCAATTCGAATTCGTCGTTTCAGAAGAAATCGAGCTTGATGAGGATAAAGACCAAGTCGAGGTTATTGGACACGCCGGAGCAAGATGGGAGATCAATTGATTTGTCTGAGAACTTTTTTGATATGTTTAGAATTTGTTTTGTTTTGTTTTATTTTAATGTAGAATAAAAGTTGCTTTGTCAAATTTACCCGTGTAAACAATTTAAATTAACAAAATGGTGGAAATATTGGTTTTAAAATACACATCAACTGCTTTCTGCCCCACCCAAATAGTCACGTCAGCAATTTCTGACGTGACAGCCTCAATTGGATTAAATTGAAAAAAATCAATAGTTCAATCATTTAATTGAAAAAATTTAAAGTGGAATCACCAAAGTAGAATATGTCAGATAGTTTAGGATAGTGAAACATATTTTAAGCCTTGATGCAATTATATGGTTCTAGCTGGTAGGCCTAACTTACGAGTTATGAGGGTATTCTGAAATTTTAATGAACTGAATGTTGAGGTCTAGCACCAAGTTTACCCAGTGTGTTCAATCTTCACTGCTCCCATAAACATGTTGCAATTTGTCCTTCTGTTTTAACTCGCTAAGAAAAACAAGAGGGGAAAAAGGGTAATTGTGTTTTTATTGTAGCACTTGTGCTTGGTCACTTTTTCTGGAAACAAAGATCAACACAACACAGAATCATTAAAGGCTTTTGAGACGCACACGTCCTTAGGTTCTGTTAGTCGAAACGAAAATACACCCACGTTAGAGGCCAATATTTTTAAACTAACTAAATAATCCCAAAGTAATTAAAAGTCATCTAGAAAAAGTCTACCAATAAAAAAACACATTCCAAAGCCTGATCAATTTCTTTCTTCTCTCACAATTCCAATGTAACTTAAATAACCGTGGTCCTATTTTGAAAAGTATATATATATATATATATATATATATATATATATATATGAGCTAATAGTCAATATTTTTAAATAACGAAGTAACCTTAAAATCATTAAAAAACACTATAAAAAGCTTACTAATAAAAAATACAAAAAATATCAAATATAATCAACTTCTTTCTCATCTAACTTTTCAATTCCACTTCAATAATAGTGGCCTCACTTTAAAAATTTTAAAAATAGAATATAGATATGGATATAGTAAGAGATGATTATATGCCTTTTAAATTTTATTGATATTTTAAATATTAGTCTTATAATGAGAATGAAATTTTATCTCTCAATTAATAAAATCAAGAATATGTTCTTACTTTAAAAGTAATTCAACTCAACTCAACAACGCATTTAATCCCAAACTAGTTGGTGTAGCGTGAAAATTACTCCCAACTGACTACACAAAAGTTGAATAAATAAGAAGAAAAATAAAAAGAAAAATGAATAAAATAAAGAGAAAGAAAGTAAAACAAAAAAATAGCTTAAAATAACAACAATAATATTAATAACAAAAACAACGAAAATTCATACCTAGATAAATAAATCTTAATTTCTTACTATAACAAAAATAAAATTATTATTTTAATATAATACATTTAAAATTTAAAAAAAATGTAAAGTTTATAAATAATTAAAATCACACGGAGTTACCTAATAATAAAGAGAAAAGAAAAAAATTAAAGACTGCTTTGCGTAGCATTCCTCCTAGTTTTACTAATTTGTAAAACTTCATGTATAATTTTATTTTATCCATCTCCGCTATCTGGTTAAATTTGAACCATTTGTCATACTGATTGCCTAGAATAATAGTTGTGTCTGTTATGTTCTTCTCTTCTCTCTATCTCTCAGTCTCATGTGCGCAAGAGCAACTTTAATACTCTGCCAATGTTATTTAGACTGGGGCCTGGGGGTTACCTAAATACTTCAATTTACGAACAGTGCCTTGTTTCTAGTCTGACTTCTGGATGTTCTTGTTGTTTTATTGTCCTGTAGAAACTACCCACATTAATATGCACATAATTGAGTTGCAACCGCTCCCTCCCAAAAATACGTATAGTACAATATAAAAATGAAAAGAAGAAACAACAAATTTTGATGACCAGAGTAAGCCATATCAAAAATCCAAACAAGAAAAAGGCCGGAGTAAGATTGTAGTTTTGCTAAACAAATTTTCTTATGAGAATAGGACATACTTAGCATTTTACAACATTACTACTCCATTTTTTTAATCCATAAAGTAAACATGGTGCATGCAGGGCTGGAAGCTCTTTTAAAGTTTAAGAACAAAAATTAAGAAAGATCGTCATGTGATAAACCAACCCTCCAGTGTTCTTCATATCATTTGGGTCAGAGCAGTGAAGTAGATTTCTTGAAAGAGAACAAGATATATCTGCCCAAAAAAAAAAGTTGTAAAGTTGAGTCTCTTAGTTATGTTCCTTCTGTCCTCAGGTTCCTTCTTAAGGTCTTTCTTGTTTGGACCAACCCAATTGCCAACTTTCATGCATAAAATGCATTATGCATAGTTGTCTGTTCTTTTTTATTATCACTCTTTCAAATCTTACAATAAGATTACTTGCCTGTGCTTTCTATATATATATATATATATATATATATATATATATATATATATATATTTGTTTTGCTACTTTTTTGTTCCCTTTGGCTTTTAGAAATATTAACCAGAAATTAATCATACTAATTATGGCTTATGAATAATAATAATAATAATAAGTAAAACTGACGTAGTGCTCAGAATTGGGTTTATTCAGTTTCACATAGGGACCTGATCACTGACTTATCTTTTGCTGTAGTAATTGGAGCATAATAGGATGCACAAGGAGAAAGAGACGGATCAGACTTTACCTCCACTACAAGGAAAGTGATATGTCAACAACTTCAAACTCTTTCCATCCCAAGCCCACATGAGGTGTTTATTTACAGCTGGATTTTACATCAACTTGGTTCGTGAAAATGGTGGTTGGTACTGAGAGGCAAGAAGACTGATTTACATATCTGAACTTTTAATTTTAGGCAGATATCCATTAGAAAAACTTGAATTTAAATCATTTCAAGTTCTTAAAAATTTGTTACCGAATGTACTATCAAATGAGTAGTTCTCTAGTTCATCCTGTCTATTTTTACCTTTAAGTTGTGCTTTGTAAGGTGTAAACCGGTGGTGGTGGTTGTGTATATTAGTGTTGTATTGTACCCTATAGAATGAAGGAGCTGTGTTTCCAAATTGATGCATGATTAATTAAGGACAGACATACACATATGTTCTGTTTAACCTTTATGCAAGGGGTAACATAGATCACATGGAAATATTTTGAATGAATGCATGCAAATGTTTGTTTGCTGAATCCAAGTGTCCTTCAGTTTGAATTACCTCGATGTATACTGTAGATGTACATAAACATAATTTGCTTGCTGGATTTGTAGTTGATATTTAATTTATCTACTATGTTTTGGTGCAATTTATAAGGACACTATATTTCTCTTTGCATGTGTGTCAGATATCAGATGGTCTTGGACTTTGATGAAACAATATTGTTAATATTTGATTTTGAGTGATAGTGTTTTGTTGTATCGAGCACACTTTATTTCACTTTTGACTTTATGTAGTATGAATTAAGAAACTTGTTGCTGGAAACCTTAAGAATCCACACACTCGATCCACCAAGAGGGATCTTGGAGATATGGAATATAAGAAGGCTCCGGCAGAAGATTGAGAGGAAGGATAAAGCTGGAAGATCCGGCTTCACCATCTGAGATCAGAATGCTCCTATGCTTTTGAAGGTTTCCTTCCCTCCCTCCCTGCCTGTCTGTCTGTCTTACACACACACATCTGGTTTAATGTTAAGGCTGAACATAAAGCATAAGGTAATTTAGATGGTAGCATATGTCTTCCGTTGGGACCAGTTTGCTTAAATACCATTCCCACTATATGATGGGGCTTCTCATAGTTCTTGCCTTAAGCATCAAGACTCTATTTATATCAACTTAGTCTTACTTTTCTCTGCAAAACATTCTAGGCCAGAGCCACATTAGATTGCATCTATATGAAAGTGAAAGTAGATCAGATGATCAAATGTACCGTTGGACAGTTTTCACTCTGATGATGTCACATATTTAAACATGTACAACTGGAACAGAACAGGCACACTGTAAGTATTTACATATTATTTTGTTTCTGAAGAAGTTATATTAATAATGATATGGTCAGGTCATATATACTATAACTTCCCTTAAAATATGGGACATATTCTCCAATCTCGTATTGAGAGGAAACAGAACTGTGCAGATGTTGAACTAATCCACTTGGTTAAACCATGTTTAGTTTGAGTTGTGCGTTTATGTTCCTTTTTTTTTTTTGTATTGTGTGCGAGAGAGGGGGGGGGGGAGAGAGAATGAGAGTACAAACTTCATGTTAAATGCAAATTGTCAGGACTGTATTTACTTCTGACTGCAGGCATTTATGTATTCACCAACCAACACTGTAAGTCCATTTAGTTTTCTACCAGCTGCCTTCTAACTGGAATACCTTACAAAGGATATTTAAGTATTTTCCTGCAAAATAAAACAAATCAATAGACAGATATATATATTATTTTATAAATAGGACTGGTGATAAATTCCATGAGATTGCACCAGCAACCTCCATATACTTTGTAGCAACCGAGTATAATTTGCTTGTGATACCATGTCAAAGGTTCTATTATGCTGCACTTGTATATTTTGCTGTTATATTTAAACGTGTATTGGTTTACTATGCATGCAGTTATTGCCTTCTTACACTGCCATGCTTTTCTTATACTGACAGTCTGCAGCACTTTTGTTCTCATTTGTGTTGTGGCATATTTATAATGTTATCTTCTCTGAGCTTAGTAAAAGTAATGACTAACCTGGCATTTCTGTTGCAGAAAACAGTTGTGTCAGTGGATCTTCTTTGTTCCAAGTGCAGGAAGAAGGTGATGAAGTTAATTTCAACTGTAGAAGGGATAAATTCTATTGTCCTTGACCCCTCAAAAAATACAGTGACAGTAATTGGTGAAGCTGATCCAGTATGCATCATTAAAAAGGTGAGGAAATTTAGAAGTTCTGCTCAAATTATCAGTATTGGTCCTCCCAAGGAAGAGAAAAAGGACGAGAAGAAAGAAGCCATTCCTTCTCTTCCAAGAACATGTCAGAAATGTGATGTTTGGTACGTGGTTGGCCAAGATTATACTCCGTGTCACATTCTATGATAAAAAAAGATGATGTACTTGATTGTTTTCGGGCAACAATTGTTTCTGCTGCCATGTTTTTTCAAAGTAGAAAATGTTGTTCATATTCTATTATTGTTGGTGACTTGGTTTTATTTGAATTTGAATTTGAATTTAAATAAAAATATGTTTCTTCTCTTGCTATATGTTTCATTTTTTACTTTCACATACATACATGATACATGTAGGCGGCATTATAAAAACTTTTTCCTGGTGGAATTGTTTCTCAGATGCAACTTAATAGAGATTGAACTTTGACTCCATTTTTGTTTCCATCAGGCCTTTAAATTTGAGTAGGTTTCCAGGATAATGCAACTAATTCAGCTGAAATCACTGATCTGGGGGGTGACATGTGGTTGGAATGGTCAATTTACTTTTACGGTAAAATTAGGACATAATATTATTAACAAAAAGATTGCCATTCATCCAAGACTCATAAAACTGTCATATTAAATTTATACTAGCTCATGTAGCACATGCTTTTTGTATATAATTAATGCGAGAATAAATTATTTTTTAAAAAAAAGAATTAAATTTAGATGATTAAATAGAAAGATGTAAAAAGTTAAATTATAGCGGATAAAATGGTAATATTTTAAAACTTGCGGGGGAAAAAGAGAAAGAAGAAAAAAAATTATACCAAACTACGTCAACAGCAGATGATTCTAAAACTTTATTTTGTTGAAATATTAATGCTAATTATAAAGAGTTGCAAGTAAATAAATGGCTATTAACGTAAAGATAAAAGGCAAAACAATGTGAAAATACAATATCAGCGGGGGTAGAGTAATTAATTAGTACTAAGATTAATTTCTTCTTATCCTACCTTATACATCATGATATGGTACAACATCAATAATAGCTCATTTCCCGGATTTCTATGGCGCAACAACTCAGTCTCACATTAAAAGATATTAAAATTTTTATTCACGTATAAAAAATTAAGTTACTAATAATAATAATATATTCTGTCATGTTCAAAAATTTTGGAGTGAGTACGTGATAGACTAAAATAATATAAGAATATATTATTGAGCTAATAATTTTATACATTATTTGGATGAATTTGATTTGATTCGGATTGAAATTTAACTCGAATTGTTATATATAGATTCTTCGAGGGAGAGGGAGAGAGACTGCCCCGCTGGTGGATTCATTAAGGCAAAACTAATGATTTGACCAACGAAATTGGCACATTTTATCAAATTCACGATTAAACTTTTAATTTTTCAAATTAACTAACTGAACTAATTGAAATTGTTAAATTGGGTCATTATGTCAAATATGGCTAACAGACGTTACATTTTTTTGGCTATTATCTGACGTGGACTTACAAAAGAAAAGGAAAAAAAAGAAGAAAATGACATGGCTTTTCGAATTATGTACAAGAATCACAGCCTATCGCATGAATCGTGCATACAAGAAGTGTAAAATTGAGGTTTTCAAATCTTGTACTGTAACGACCCCAAAATAGGTTCATTCCATCCAATCCATTCTGAGTCGCCAAATACATGGTACAGAAAACAACTACAACTTTATTACAATAATTGTCGTATTAAATACAACAACACATATGCTGTAAGTTTGGATACAAATATATACCAAATGTGACACATGTCCCAACCGTGGACAACACCTCACAGTGGCACCTTACATAAAGGTATAGTCAAAGACTGTTTTAGAAATTAGAATCTTTGGGAAGTGCTTAAGGAAACCTTCGTACATGGGAGGCCATGCGTCTAGGTTATGATAGATATCATATGGCCACAGAATTATTCTTGGTTGACCCAATAGACCTCAAAGAAAAATGAGAAGATTACTATCATATTCTTCCCAATGGGGAGTCTTCTCTTGACATATCATTATCTCCATTGCCTCTAATTGAGAATTATATTTCAAACAAACACCAAGATTATATAGGTAGTGCTCGTAAATATACTCAGCAAGTGGATGAGCACATCCCTATCTTATGATGACACGAGGTTGTATATCATTAGACATCTTGTATGATAGTGGCAAAACACCCTTCCAACGTTGGGTTCACCTCACCCTATTCGATTCACCAAATATAACTACTAAATGATGTATACAACACTTTTCTATACTGCTTAGGGAGAACCTCCACAACTAGATACCACCGTTCTATTTTTCCATTACCCTCGCTCGACCCAGCTACACTCTTATTACCTGAAAGGAATTGTGAAATAAAAGGGTGATCACAACTAGCCCAGTAAAGAATATCATGACTAAAGATAAATAAATTATCAATAGTCTTCATCAGTAATAAATTAGAGATTTAGAACATATGGTAGATGATAAAAATTTCAACCATATTTGCAGCGGAACGAGCAATCCATTAGAAGAGTCAAATAGACTATAAAGTCTATTATCTTCTCCATGTTAAAAATCCACCAATAATGTTTTATCCTTGTAACATCACTCAACAATTCTTTCCACAATCATATGAATAACTCATAATCATAATTGTGATTCTAAATTTTTCTTTGCACCCAGGACGAAGAATATTTTCATCACCTGTCTTTACCTGAAACATCAAATATCATGGTTATACCAAATCACAGTTTCTGTTCATAATCATGCTAATAAATCCATCTTCGCACTACGACCAAAGATATTCATCAATAAACCATCTTTGCACTACGGGCCAAAAATATTCAATAACAGTTTATCTTCGCACTACAGGCCAAAGATATTCATCAATAATTCATCTTTGCATTACAGACCAAAGATATTCATCAACAGTTCATCTTTGCACTACAGGCCAAAGATATTCATCAATAATTCATCTTTGCACTACAGGCCAAAGATATTCATCAACAAACCATCTTTGCACTACGGGCTAAAGATATTCATCAACAGTTCATCTTTGCACTACATGCCAAAGATATTCATCAACAGTTCATCTTTGCACTACAGGCCAAATATATTAATATATCAAAGAAATATATAATCATTTCAGAATTATATAAACAATAATTATAACCATGTTGATCAATTCACCTTTACACTTAAGCTAAAGATATTCAGTTATAAATTCAATGATCATGATCATACCAGTCAACAATTCAACTTTGCAATACTGGCCAAAGAGAACCCATAATCATGATCATACCAATAATCTACCCATCTTTACACTCAAGTGAAAGAGAAATATCATCATTAGGGTTATAAAAATGTTATATATGATAATAAAAATAATATGATCAAAATATGAATTTAATTTCAAGAGTAATATTCATAAATCAACTATAACTTGGTCAAAAAAAGAAATCAATTTTATCGTGAATAGTAACTCGTGAATAGTAACTCATGAATAGTAACTCGTGAATAGTAACTCGACATAAAAAAGGTAAAAATTCCACAATAAAATCTATACCAATATTTCGGTATAATGTTATTGAAATAATAATATTTCTTAAGCTTATAAACAATTTATTTTAAATTGTTTACACTTTACTAATTAATGCATTTAATCATCATAAAATGTCAACTCTTAAGATTTCATCACCAATAACCAAAACCCTCATAAAAATTTGCATATAACTCATATATGATTCTCAAGCCATAAAATCAAATTTTCTAATTTTCTTACTTCACATAACATATTTAATTCATTTACTAATAACTAGATCATTTTCATGAAAAATACCAAATCAGTTCTAAAAATATTTTTTTTCTAGAATTTAGCAGAATATAGTCCCATATTAAACATATATTTTTCTCAGAATTTTTAAAACTCATTTACTATTTTTCATATGGCCAAAACCGCCAAATATTTAGACATTTATCATAAATTGTACTTTTATCCAAAAATTCCAAAATTCACAGAGTACACTAATATTATATAGATATACTTCCAATAAAAATTTCATCAATTTTGGAGTTAACCACAAGGAGTTATAAGCGGTTACTTTTAAAATAGTCTTTCCCCGTAAAATTCATAACTCTTAATCTATACATCCAAAAATCACCATTTTTGGACACAATCAATAAAACTCATCAAAATATCATTTCAAATTTTTCCAAAATTTTCTGAAGTTCAAAAAAATTACGAAACTGAAAATCATAACAACCCTTAAAATCCCTTACTATCTCTTACCTCAAAAGAGCAGCACTTCTGACTGGATATCGGATATAACGCTGATGGAAACTTGCACCGATGAATATCAGCTCATCAAGTATCTAAATACTCACAAAATACACTCAGTAATCTAGAGAGAAAAAGAGAGAAAGCTTATGTTTCTGGTGTGTTTTTCAATTCTAACTTAGCCCTCTATTTATAGGAAAATGTTAGCACGCCGAAGCAGACTTGACCTGCTACCTGATGGCTTTACCTGCTACTATTTCACCCACCAAAAATCAGCCATCTTCCCCAATAATCAAAAGTGGGGCCCACCCATTTCTAAAATTTTCCACCAAAATCATTTATAAACCTAATTTCCGAATCAGTCACCTCTAAAAATTCATAACAAATTATACGTTCATTTTTAACTGTTCAAAATTTATGGACATATACTCAACTCATATATGTATAACATATCCAAATATTACCACGATCCAACGGTCGGATTAAAAATTATAACCCTCGCAAAATATCTCAAAAACCCTAATTTGATTTTCAATACCTCCGTTCCGACAAAAATACAGATAAAAACCTCAACATTAACTCCTTCATTTTTAACCACAAAAATATATCCCTCATTTATATCCACATAAAATAAATATTTCCTTATCATATGAATCAATAATTAATTATTCACAAATAATATTACAGAATCACATTTATAACAACCAGGCAGTTCCCAGGAAAGAGGGGGCTTTCTAATAAGAATTTTTCCTTACTGGCGCGTAATTAGATGACCAAACCTCTCCTTAGACAGAACTTTTTAGACATTGCTAATAATGTTATCTAATAATATTATTCAAATAATATGAATTATTGATCTGATAATGGGAAATAATGTGCAGTGACAATTATTGAAACAACAATAATATAAAATATCAATGCAGCAATTATTGAATCAATAAAATAAAATATTGAACAGTAACTACTGTAACAATTATTGAGTAGTGCCTTCCTTCGTAAGAATCAATAATTTGTGCAATACCGTGTGCTACTGTATTTTAACCACCAGGTATTCCAACAGTATTAACGGTAACAACTACGACGTTATTTATAAAAACTCAAATTTGTCGTTTTCTTCATCCGACAGTTATTCTGTTATGGGGCCCCACAAATGGCTGCGTCGTCGTACGAATATTCCCCGACAGAAAGAATATTCCACGACCAACGAATATTTCCCGACAACAATGATTATTTTATAACCACTTGCGTATTTTTGAAAAAAAATCATATATCATCCTTAACTTTAACTTTTATCAATTTAACCATTTACTGAATAGTAACTATAAGAAAAATTAAATACTTTTATTTCATAAAATTCGGGGTCTTACATGTACTCAAAATTGAGGTTTTCAAAATGATTTTAAACCGATTGATACACAATGTTCCAACCCATGGCAAGCAAGTAAAAATAGCTCCGATCTTGACAACTATTGACCAAACTGTAAGACCTCCTCCATGCATCCTCAAGTTGCTCCAAAGGTTCGCGGGTTTCGGGGTACCTTTTTAGCTCTGGAATTTTAAGCTGCTCTAATAAATTCCCAATCAACTTCAGATGCATAGCAAATTGCCTGCAGTTTTTCTTGTGCATTCGAGCTGTACTCGCTGCTTTGACAATCATCCCAATTAGACGCACCGCATCAAGGCCAGTTAGCTGGGCCACATTCGCAATTTCCCCAAAATATTCCCATGATGATGCCATCTTTCAACCCCTCCTATTCACTCACCCACCTATATCAACTCCAAAAACATACCCATACTCCAATCAACAAAACGGTCACCAAATCATCATCTTTTTTACAACATTCAATTTCAAGCGGCTTCAACATATCTTTGAAGAAAAATGAGTTGAACTACAGATCTTACACATTAGATTTCTAGAGAAACTTGATGTAATTGAAATTGAACTGCAAATGAATCAAATGCTCAAGCAGTCAACCACCATAATCTCAATTCTTAAATATTATTCCTTATGCTTCCAAACTTCATCCTTCGTAAAGAAAATGAAAGCAAACACTCAAAAAAAGCAAGATTTTGTTTGACTAACCTCTTTAACAAGAAGAAAGCAATAAAATCAAAACAAAAACAAAAGTAATAAAGCATAACTAAGATTAGAGCTCAAGATGCCAGGAGAAATCTGAAAAAGGCACTCGCGATGATCATCGCCGATTGACCCAAAACTTTTTTCCTCTCGTCTTCAATTGACGTGTTTTGTTCTTGATCTAAGCCAAAAACCCTAGATTCGCTGGAACCCAAGTTTGCAGATCGACAAATCAATGAGTCGTGAACGAGATTGGGAAGAATCTTCAACACAAAATCAGGGCTTCGTTGCTATTTGAAAAGATTTGCAAAAGGAGATCGATTCTCCTTTGTCGCTCTCTCTCTCTCTCTCTCTCTGAACTTCCAACTTCTGAGATGTCTCATGTTTAACATCTATATTTCTATTTAGCGAGAAAGCCATGTCATTTTCTTCTTCTTTTTTCCTCTTCTTTTGTAACCCCACGTCAAATAATAGCCAAAAAAATATAATGTCCGTGAACTATATTTGACGAAATGACCCAATTTAACAATTTTAATTAGTTCAGTTAGTTAATTTAAAAAATTAAAAGTTTAATCGTGAATTCGATAAAACATGCCAACTTCGGTGGCCAAATCATTAATTTTGCCAATTAAGTAATTACAATTCATTCCAAAAAATTAAATTGAAATGGTAAGAGAACATATTTTAGAACAACAAAGCACTCAACATTTTACTTAATTGTCTGAACTGAACTAATCCATACTTAACTTCACACCCACTAACGACCAACGGACATACATAGCCTTCATATACATTTAGAAATCAGAATGATTCGAATAAACAGTACATTAACACTAATTTCTGTCCCTCTCGAGGGGATTATATACATATATTCACAAGCATTTTACATATACATCGATGGGGTAAATATAATATTAACTTTTAATTACTGAAGAAGTTGAACCCGGGCTAATTCGACCAATATTTTCTATATACAAATTTCTTCTGCCCTGGATAGCAAATAAATATGATAGTTTAGCTTTCTAATCAAATTCTTGAGCACGAATGCGCGCGCACACACAGGGAGAGATAGAGATAGAGACGAGAGAACATAGTATTATACCTGCTAAGCCCAGTTTTTCTTTGATCGAAGTTGACTGAGTTTATCCCTCCATTGAGCTGGCAAGAGAACATCAAAATATTTACAACTCAAAATACTTCTATTCAAAAATCAATATAACAAAAAGGAGTCATTTGGACCCAAGGGTTAGGTAGATGTCAGATACAATAATAAAAATCTATTTTATTCGTTTGCAGAAGGTTTAGACCTTTGCCATCTATTCTTGCCTCAGACAGAGAAGCAAATGTATACCAATGTCAAAAGTGCTTAGTCAAATTTAAACTCAGCTAACCCCATTAGAAGCTTCCTAGCTGTTGTTAAATGCACAAAATGCAATACAAGCTGATGTCAAGTGTTTGAAAAAGTAAAAACTAAAGACTCGTTTATAGGGTAGGAGAAATTTAATGGATTAAATCAATGTTCAATACTCGAGTCATTCTCAAAATACAAATGAGGAACAGAGAAATTTTGATGCAGCAGTGTCCTATTGAGAGTGTCCTATTGAGCTTCCACCCTCCCTACGCTATAGATCATAGGAGCTACAAGAAGGGCTAAGGTAGAAGCCTTAGATTTAGCCTAATGGTGGTTAAATGCAAAAAATGGAAATACAAGTTGATGTTAGGCGTTTGAAAAAGCAAAAACTAAAGACTCATTTATAGGGTATGAGAAATTTAATGGACTAAATCAATGTTCAATACTTGGGTCATTCTCAAAATGCAAATGAGGAACAGAGAAATTTTGATGTAGATTGAAGCAGCTTAATAACAAATTAACCTAGAACTCAAAGACAAGATCTAAGCTAATATTTACTTCGTTTCCGGTAAAACCTTGAAGTAACTAGAGTGAATGTCATACGTGTACAAATTTGGCCATTACCTCCTTTAATGATGCTACCATATATCTAGGATTGAATTTCACCTTCATGCAAGATGATGGGGAGTAAAAGAGAAAATCAAGATTTTTTCCCTCTCATTTTCCTTTTTGGAGTTGGACGGGGAGGGGAGGGGAGGGGAGGGGAGGGGGGAGGGGTGGTGTTTAGTATGGAATTTAGGAGATCAGAACCAATAATAGATATTCTTGAACAAAATCTATAGCATATAGGCCAGTTTTATTTTCTTTTTTTCTTTTTCGCTTTTTTTTTTTTGGGGGGGGGGGAGGGGTTGAGAACAAGTTTTACTAATCATCTACTTAACGGAAAATGCTTTTCGTGATAGATTTTCCAAAGGCAGTCACTAAGCTAGCATGCAGACAGACTAAACTTGGGATAAAATTTCATCAAAGGTTTGTGAATGGAAGCAGTTAATTGGGAGGATTTTTTCTACTTTTTTAAAAAAAATATTTTTCACAGTTCATTGCAAAGATATGTCATTCTTAGTACAAACTACTAAAAGATATCAAGTCCAGACTAATCTTATGTTTGTCATTACAGTGTCAAAGATTGGCGCTTCCGACTCGGGTTCTGGACCACAAAAATTAACCTGCCGTACATGCTACAGTTTCTTCTCAATAACATCCATCATGTATTCCTTCTACAATATTAATTCAACTAAGGAAACTCCGCGGAGAGGAGGGTTTAACCTATGCATGCACCTTCCAGTCTACAATGTTTATTCGACTAAGGTAACCCCGCGCAGAGGAAGGTTAACCTATGAATGCGCAGCATGCGCCTGATGAAGTTAGCAGACTGTAAGGATATATATTTCCAATTTCAGTCCGTATGTTTTAAATTACATTCCAAAAATATGCCAAGAAAACATACCTGCATCTCTGTAGCGTTCCTCAACAGCGGCAATTAGCATGTTGCGCACAAGATCAAATTCCTTTGTTTCAACACATGGTTGGCCACTGGGCCTGAAACCAGAACAACATAACTTAAAAAATCAATCCGCCAACGTTCAACTCCTTCATTCCCTCGTACCAGAATAGAGGAAGGGAAGTGCGTAATTTCTCATTATTTTACCCTATTCTTTTTAAAAGACATTCTTTTTTAATAAACATCATCGTACCCTTAAAATCTAAAATTTTTATCATCTAGACTACCAAAACTAGAACAACTAATTTTTGGATGAATTCATTGCATAACGTAATTAAATAAAAATAAATAAATAAAGAATGTGAAGTATACCGGTCCAGTTCTGTGAATAGTAAGCCATCTGAAGAAGATCCGGGAATTGATATTTTTGCAGGCTCAATGACTCTCATTCCATCATTATAAGCCAAGAATTTGTTGACTTGTATTGGCACCTGAAAAAAAAAACCAAAATTAGAAAACTCGTTAAGAAAAACTATACAACTATCCTGTTTTTTGAACTTGTTTAAAAATTTGAACTTCTGGATTGTATCACCTCTTACCCACAAGCCAATTTTTTGTATTAGACATTTCCTGTGGCCAATAATGCAATTTATTTTTTTGTCTTTACCATGGCATATAGGAATTTTTGCTTCCAACTAATGATGTGACTTGGATGACTTATTACTAATCAGTATTATCCCAAAAAGAATGCACGAATTCATGTATCATGATTTTATCTACCATGCTAACGTTTGTGCTAAAATAGCAGAAAGCATTGAAGAGTGTAACACACAGTTCACATTACACCACAGAAAAATGTGAAGGCCAACATACACTGCAAAAGAAATCGAGAAACAGTCGTAAAGTTTCTAATCAAATAAAAATATTATTTTCCATTCTTCCTGTTTGGTTATGCCTGGAAAGGCTGAAATCATCTGCAAATGCTTCGTGACTCACAAAAATAGAGCCTCAAATTGTCACACTACAATATATACTGGATTAAGTAGGATATGAATTCTGTGTGAACTTCACAGTCATTGTCATTATCAATTGACTCTTGGAACACAGCTCGCGAACTATATTTAAAGGGCACTTCTTTCCTCTTTTCGTATATTATCCTATGCTTTCTACTTCAAGTTCAGACCAACTCCTAACATTTTCTACTTCTAGCATACACAAGCACCTTTTCTAGTTCTACTATCATGATCTTAATTTTTATCATGCATGCCTCCACAGATTCTTACGTATAACATTAATCTTGTCGCCCACAGTAGTATATAATTCAAACTGAAAAAAAAAATGTGTAAAGAACAAATAATTAGTAAGTCACATCAAGGTGACTGACACGTCTTCAAGAATCTAAGATATAGTTGATCTCTCTCTTCTCTTGTAGACTAGAACTATCCCGAAGTCCTTGCACTAAATTTCCAAAGAGTTGCTTGATGCCTAAAGGCAGAAATTGAGGTGTAAGATAAGCAGGTTGGTTCAAGTCCCACATCTCCCACTACATACTGATGTAATGATTTTGAAAATACCTGAAGTAAAAATGAGATTGCCAGGATGCTAGAGGTATTTGCATCCTTCCCTAGATTAAACCCAAAAATCATTATATCCAAATTTAGGACTGTCGATAATCTACCCAAGAAGATAGAGAATCCAATATACGAAAAAAGATGACAACCAAAATGACTCCAACTAGATAGCCACCCTTTCCTCTCTAGTCTCTACAGCTTCATGGACAGACAAAAGATGGGAAGTTAAGGATCTAGGTGGTGAAGACTCAGCAAAGCAGAGCAAGCAGCAACAGCTTCTCAGCCATGTATCATCTAGCAGTTCATAGTGTCTATTATTTCAATTCATTCATACAGCAATTTAAAGATTGAGCACAATCCAGTAAAGCATTATCATCTCAAACAAACGAGGAAAACCAAATAGAGCAAATAGTTTAGATAAAAATTGCATTAAATCTACTTTATGCAACAATACCTTGCATCTCACTGCAATGTTAATGGCATCTGAGGGTCGAAGGTCAAAGCTGACGCTCACAGTTTCATCACCCAACTGAGTTCAGGAACAGAAGCTGTCAGTCAAACAATCTTCCCTAGAAACAAGTATATAGTTCAATAAGTTGATCAATAAAAAGCAAGTGCATAGGAGTATGCCTTAGTTAGGTACAACTGTGAAAAATATGCTTCATGTACTCTCTTTGTGACTCGAACAAGTTTAACCTGTATAAATAGGTGAAAGATATAGCAAAATGAATTTCAATAAGAAAAAAAGGTAAAAAGGCAACTGTATCCAGCAATCTGAAGAGCTTGAGCTTGAAAATAGGTATAAGCTTACTTCATAGCCCATCTTGTCAATCATTTCCTTCACGACTTGATACATAGTAGGCCTAGCCTGGTAAGAATTCACCAAATTTCGACTTTAAGCATATATGTGAATAAATCATTCAGTTGCAACATAAAAAATTGATACCAGAGAAGCCTTGGTAAGCTGAACACATACAATTTGAACATTGCGCACGGCTGCCATGAGCAACGCACTCGGCATCTCCACTGTAATAGGAAGCAAGTGATTGGAGGACAAATAAGAAGTAAAAAGAACTATCGATTTACAAACCAAATAAAATATTTCCCATCTCAGAAAGTAATTATTGCAATATGAACATACAAACAATAATGGGGAGGAGAAGACCGGTCCCATCTTCCATCTTTAGTACAATTGCAGGATGAGGAGCATAATCAGGCAGATGCCCGCCCTGAGGGTTGTTATGGGCACATCTTAAATGCCGACCATCTCTCATTTTGATCATGAAACCATCTGCACTGCTCTTCACCTCAACTGTATTGAAACACAGAGGAAACACTATATCATTCTGCATACTACTTCACATATAAACTACAGAAAGATTTAAAACTACTAACGTTTAGTGTACTGCTTAGAGCAACATCCAGATGATGCATTAAGCAAACTACTAGAAAAACCTTTATGAACTCTTTACTACATTAAAAATAGAGTTGAGTTCCCAAGAAGCGAGAAGACCGTTTCAGTGCATCAGTGCAAACGATGGTATGGAAATTTGTTTCTATTAATATAACTTAAAAAAAAATTAGCAACTAACTTGCATTCATTGAAAAGATAAATATTTATTTTCTTTAAAAAATATATATGGGGTATGTTCACAGAATTCAAGGTCTCCAATTTCCATTTTCTGGCACAAAGCACATAACAAGATAGAATATAGTTTCAAATTTAGTTCCATGAGAAAAGGAACAGCAAAATTGGCACTCAGTTTCAAAGAATCTGAAAAAATAAATAATTAAGTAGCTCACCAGCTTCAAGTACACTGGAGTTCACATAATCTGCATCACTCTCATTAAAATTTTCAGCCGTGCTACCATTACCGTTGGACGACGAGCTGAAACTACACTTCACTAACTTGCCCTTCTGCAATCGTGGTCGATTACCCACACTGATCCTACCACAGTTAATGCCTTTGAATCCCCAGAATCCACTTCTTACAATTCTATCTTTCATCAAGGGACAATTTACAGGCAGGGTGTGAAGTCCATTCTGTTTTGAGCGAACCGTAGCAGGGCAAATAACAGGTCCCTGTACAGAACTCATATCTGCTCCTTTGAAATTCATCAGAAAACAAACGAAAAAGACTATTAAACATGCAACCATATATGGAGTAGAAAGTATCTCTAAACAGGTGTTATATATTTGAAGAAAATGGATTTATAGATAAATATGTATGTAATAAATTTTCGTATATTCTTAAAAAATAAAAATTCTAATAAGTGTCACATATCCGAAATAAAGAGACCATTTGTTGTGATGGAGAGAGTAACAGTTGCTACTTGGCATCAAATGAATGTCCACATCTATATCTCATCTCACCACTTTTTAGTCTAAATAAATTCACAACCTAAACCTGATCTGCGATCACCTTAAATAGTAGTAGTAAAAAGAAACACTCTTTGATTTGTGAGATTTTGTACTACTTATCTCTTGACAACCTTTCCAACGATCTATCTTACCTTCAAAAATTTAACAATAATTAAGAATTCTATGATTTTCATCATGATCAATTTGTTCTCTCTATTTATACAACCAAATCAAAAGGTTTCGAAGAATAATAAGTAAAGTAGGTTAACAGTAAAGTCATCAAATCAGTTGATTTTTATTCAATTTAAAGAAGATACTATAATTGAACCTAAATTCACACCTGAAGCTCAAAGTTTGTGAATCGAAAGGTCACCGATCCCGGCTCCGAAGAACTCCGGCCAAGAGAATCGACGTGGAAGGCAAAAAAAGAGTTAAGTACTTGATCGAAGAAATCGATTGGCTAATTTAGAATTGTTTAAAAGTGGAGGAAATTGCGGAGGAAAATAGAAAAGCTATATATATACAGTTTAGATTTTTAACTGAAAGAGATAGAAGACAAGAAGATAAAGGAAGGAGAAACGGTGTGTGAGGATGTTAGAGTTGGACGAAGAAGATAAGATATTCTTTTTCCTCTCAAACGTATAGTCAGTCGTATACACGCAAGATATTACTATTATTATATTATATGTATATTACTAGTATTATGTAGCATTCAATTCGATGGAGAGAGAGTGTGTAATATTAGTATTGTTATTGGGCATCATGTAATGAATGCATGACTTAAACTTTACGATTCTATAATACTACTATCTACTTTCTTTTTGTTCAAAGACGTATTTACCCCTTTCCATTACGGATGGTCATTGCGCACGTGGTTATTATGAAATTTATTTTTGGATAAGTTAATTAATTGGCTAATAAAATATTAATATGCAGACGAGATTCTATGTATGCTAGCATTCTATTAGTTAATTAACTAATTTACCAAAAATTAAACTTCATGCTAACTAGATCCGACCAGTGCTATCAACATTTTGTCATATTCTTGGACTCCAGTTCTTTTAGATATATTTAAAGTAATTTAAGGGAGTGTATTCAATTAAGATTTTTAAAGACTTTTTTTTAAGTGATAGACTTTTGTAGAGTTTATAAATTTTAATTTCTTTTAAAGACTTTAAACACTTTTTTAAAATGACTTTTATAGACCCTATAAAATAAGTGACATACTTTAATAGATTTTTTACCAAGATTTTAATAGACTTTTGTATACTTCTAATATATCTTGTAACTTATATTAATTGTTAATTAGCCCATGTACACGGCCTCTCTCTCTCTTTTCATGAATTAGAGAAAATCTCATTATTTCATTAAATTATTGTGACATGAGATTTTATATATGTTGAAAGCATTCATATTATTATACTCATTTCATGATAAATTTGGATAATTGAATACGAATAAAACTTTAGAAGTTACAGACGCAACACAAAAATTTAGTTGACTTTTTATTGAACTATATATACTATATATGCGTACGTTTTTTTAGTAGGAGTATCAAATTCTGTTTTTCACAAAATAATATGACAATGAAAATTTATATGATCAAAAGTCACAAAACTTCATACTTGTGAGTAAATTGCTACCAAGTTATAGAAAATTTATCAGATATTTTTAGTCGTCGATAAGCTACAGACAAAATTGCCAAAAATATTTTATTTTTCTTAAAATTATTAATAGTTGTTAGTGAACCAAAATTGACCGTTAAAAAATAATTATGCGACTTTTTAATTTATTTATGATGTTAGAAATTAATTAATTAAACTGCTACATAACTAATTTTTTAACAGTCGACCGTTGTCATCTTTTAACTAATTTTTTTAATTTTGACGAGTTTTAGAATTTATCAAGATTCATATATATCATATATGTAAGACCTCAACTTTTATAAATAAAGATGAATTTTTTTATAAATATCATTTTTGAATATTATGGAATGAATTTGATATAATATTATAGTTGTGGGTAATATTTATAAATTTTACAAAGTACGCAAGTTGTTATATAATATTCGATTGGTCGGAGAATATTCATTTTAACAGAAAATATTCGTACAACAGCACAATTATTGGTGGACCCCACAATAGAATTATTGTCGGATTGAGAAAACGACAAAAATACTTTATGAAAATAACGGCGAAAATTTTACCGTTAACTGTTGAAACACCCGGTGTTAAAAGTACAGTAATACATGTAGTTGCACAGTAACACACGGTATTGATTATTGATGCTTACGTGAGAAATTACTCAGTTTTATTCAATTATTGCTACAGTAATTGCTGCATAATATCTGTAAGACCCCAACTTATTAATGAATAAAATCAAATTTTCTCTAAATATTATTGTGAATAATAAGGGGTTAATTTGATATAATACTTTGGTTATGGGTGAAATGTGTAAATTTTGAAAAATAAGCAAGTGGTTATAAAATATTCATTTTGTATGGGAATATTCGTTTGGTCGTGGAATATTCTTGCTGTCGGGGAATATTCGTACGACGGCGCAGCCTTGTGTGGGCCCCATAACGGAAAGCGATTGGATGAAGAAAACGACAAGTATAAGTTGTTTATAAATAACGGCGTAGTTGTTACCGTTAATACTGTTGGAATACCCGGTGGTTAAAATACAGTAGCACACGGTATTGCACCAATTATTGATTCTTACGTAAGAAAGCACTGCTCAATAATTGTTACAGTAGTTATTATTTAATATTTTATTTTATTGATTCAATAATTGTTGCGTTGATATTTTATATTATTGTTGTTTCAATAATTGTTGCTGCACAGTATTTTCCATTATCAGATCAATAATTCATATTATTTGAATAATATTATTAGATAATATTATTGGCAATGTCTAGAAAGTTCTGTCTAAGGAGAGGTTTGGTCATCTAATTGCGCGCCAGTAAGGAGAAATCCTTATTGGAAAGCCCCCTCTTTCCTGGGAACGGCCTGATTGTCATAAATGTGATTCTGTAATATTATTTGTGAATAATTAATTATTGATTCATATGATAAGGAAATATTTATTTTATGTTGATATAAATGAGGGATATATTTTTGTGGTTAAAAATGAAGGAGTTAATGTTGAGGTTTTTATCAGTATTTTTGTCGGAATGGAGGTATTAAAAATCAGAGTTTTTAAGATATTTTGCGAGGGTTATAATTTTAATCCGACCGTTGGATCGTGGTAATTTTTGGATATGTTATACATATATAAGTTGAGCATATGTCCACAAATTTTGAACCGTTAAAAATGAACGTATGATTTATTATGAATTTTACGAGATGACTGGTTCAGAAATTATTGAATTTTTGGAGTTTATCATTTTGGTGAAAAATTCTAGAATTGGTGGGTCCCACTCTTGGTTGGTGAAGAAATGTGTTGAGATTTTTATTCAAATATGGTGGGTGAGAATAGTAGCAGGTAAAGCCATCAGGTTACACGTTAAGTCTGCTTCGGCGTGCTAACATTTTCCTATAAATAGAGGGCTAAATTAAAATTAAAAATTACACCTGAATTCATAAGTTTTTTCTCTTTCTCTCTCTAGATTATTGAGTGTATTTTGTGAGTATTTAGATACTCTGTAAGTTTTTATTCATCAGTGTGAAACCCCAGATTTTATGAATAAATATTTAATTTTTCTCGAAATAATTTTTTTTATATTATTGTGTGGATTTGATATAATAGTTATGGGTAGTATTTATAAATTTTGCAAAGTATGCAAGTTGTCATATTATATTCGATTGGTCAGAGAATATTCTTTTTGTCAGGGAATATCCGTACGACGGTACAATTATTGGTGGACCCCACAACGGAATTATTGTCGGATTGAGAAAACGACAAAAATACTTTATGAAAATAACGGCGGAAGTTTTACCGTTGATACTGTTGAACTACTCGGTAGTAAAAGTACAGTAATACGTGTGGTTGCATAGTAGCACACGGTATTAATTATTAATGCTTATGTGAGAAGTCACTCAGTTTGATTCCATTATTGTCAGTTAATAATATGAATTATTTAGCGATAATGACGTTTTATTTTATTCGTATTATTAACGTAATAAAACAGAAACATCTTTTTATATAAAACAGAATACTTTATTAAAGTTATTCTATAAATAGAATATATTATATTTTATTTAAAAGATTTTTCTTTAAATATGGACCGTCAGATTAAAGTAATCAATCTGGACCGTTCATGGATTAGTTACTATGCATTCCATTTTTCTATAAATAGCAGCTCATTCCTTCATTATTTTTTTACGAATTCACTGAACTCTAGAGAGAGAAACTATAGAGAGAGACTATATAGAGATAGAAGAAAAGTTTTCTGCTACTTCACTACTCTTATATCCAGTTCTTTTACGGTAAGAGGTGTTATTCTTTCTTATTCATGAAGAGAACTGTTGTTATTCCATTTCTTATTATTCTGTTGGAATAACCTGTATACGCGGTCTATCCTATACTTGGTGACATTCTTCTATTATTCTGTTGGAACATCCTGTCTGTGTGTTTTACACCGGACCTGGTTCCGTTTTTATTATTATTCTGTTGGAACATCCTGTCTGTGTGTTTTACACCGGACCTGGTTCCGTTTTTATTATTATTCTGTTGGAACATCCTGTCTGTGTGTTTTACACCGGACCTGGTTCCATTTTTATTATTATTCTGTTGGAACATCCTGTCTGTGTGTTTTACACCGGACCTGGTTCCGTCTTGTTATTATTCTGTTGGAACATCCTGTCTGTGTGTTTTACACCGGACCTGGTTCCATTATTTATTATTCTGTCGGAATATCCTGTCTGTGCGTTTACGCCGGACCTGGTTCCGTTATTTATTATTCTGCTGGAATAACCTGTTTGTGCGGTCTATCGCATGCATGGTGATTTCTTTTGTTATTCCATTCTTTGTTATACTCAGTTGGTTAAGTTTTGACTTCTATACTCCATGAAATTTGTGGAATATCCTTGATAATTGCGGTTCATCCAGTATCTTTTCATGAAAATATTTTTTAAGTATTCTTGAATTTTACTCCACAATGCAGTATCATGTTGACAATTTGGACGTTGTTAATTCTTGGATAAATTAATTCTTGAACTTGTTTTATTGAATTCTTATATCATTGTCATCATCCTCATGTTTATAAAATGTTGAAAGTCATCTGTGGCCTGTAGTGCATAGATGGACTTGGTATGATTATGACCAGGGATTATTCGGTATAATCATGACCGTAATGTTACAAATGATGTGGTAAAAGTCATCTGTGGCCTGTAGTGCATAGATGGACTTGGTATGATTATGATCAGGGATTATTCGGTATAATCATGACCGTAATGTTACAAATGATGTGGTAAAAGTCCTCATTGGCCCGTAGTGCGTTGATGGACAGTTGTTGGCATGATCATGACCATTAATGAATACACGAATATCCTTGGCCGTAGTGCAGGGGTGATTCGATGATGTGGATTGTTTTATTAAGCTGAGTCTCAGCGATAGCAGTGTTGAAAAACCTTTTAAATCATAAAAGATAGTAGAGTTTATTTTCTACTTGACTCTTTTAATGGATTGCTTGTTCCGCTGCAGTTAAACTTGATGTCTATTATATTTTATCAGTTTAACATTGTTGAAGGCTAATGATAATTTATTCTGTATTATCTTAGTCATAATATTTCTTACTGGGCTAGTTGAGCTCACCCTTTCTTTCACTGTTCTCTTCAGGAAATGAGAACGTAGCTGGACAAGTCGGGAAACGGAGTGATGGTTCGAATGATAGTATTAGTTAGTAGTCCTCACTATTCTATGTAATAGTGTGTTAATAAATGTAATGAGGACTCCTTTTGAGTATGAATACTCTCTAGAAGATAATATTTGTATTCAAACTCACAGTTTATGTTTTGTCGTATTGTACACGACAGTTGTATTAGTAAGTTGTATTTGTATTCTGTACTTTGCATCTGACGACCCAAGATGGGTGATGTATACCTAATTTTGGGGCGTCATAGTTGGTATCAGAGCCATAAGTAAAGAGCCCCGAGCCTCTATCTGGTGACATCCTGTTGATGGGGAATGCACCGAAGCCAGACTCTCCGTAGGGGACGCCGTTCTGCGGTGGCAAGCTGATAGGTACCTTTGTGAGGTGCTGACACATGATGGTGTCCAATGTCACAGTTGGTATCAGAGCTTAGGGATATGATCCCTGGCTAGGATGTGAGAATAGAACTAGGAGGGGAGAGACGGGGAATTCCTTCGCTAGTATTGTAAGACCCCAACTTATTAATGAATAAAATCAAATTTTCTCTAAATATTATTGTGAATAATAAGGGGTTAATTTGATATAATACTTTGGTTATGGGTGAAATGTGCAAATTTTACAAAATAAGCAAGTGGTTATAAAATATTCATTTTGTCGGGGAATATTCGTTTGGTCGTGGAATATTCTTGCTGTCGGGGAATATTCGTACGACGGCGCAGCCTTGTGTGGGCCCCATAACGGAAAGCGATTGGATGAAGAAAACGACAAGTATAAGTTGTTTATTAATAACGGCGTAGTTGTTACCGTTAATACTGTTGAAATACCCGGTGGTTAAAAATACAGTAATAACGCGTGGTTGCACAGTAGCACACGGATTGCACAGTATATTGAATTATTGATTCTTACGTAAGAAGGCACTACTCAATAATTGTTACAGTGATTATTGTTCAATATTTTATTTTATTGATTCAATAATTGCTGCGTTGATATTTTATATTATTGTTGTTTCAATAATTGTTGCTGCACAGTATTTCCCATTATCAGATCAATAATTCATATTATTTGAATAATATTATTAGATAACATTATTGGCAATGTCTAGAAAGTTCTGTCTAAGGAGAGGTTTGGTCATCTAATTGCGCGCCAGTAAGGAGAAATCCTTATTGGAAAGCCCCCTCTTTCCTGGGAACGGCCTGGTTGTCATAAATGTGATTCTGTAATATTATTTGTGAATAATTAATTATTGATTCATATGATAAGGAAATATTTATTTTATGTGGATATAAATGAGGGATATATTTTTTTGGTTAAAAATGAAGGAGTTAATGTTGAGGTTTTTATCCAGTATTTTTGTCGGAATGGAGGTATTAAAAATCAGGGTTTTTGAGATATTTTGCGGGGGTTATAATTTTTAATCCGACCGTTGGATCGTGGTAATTTTTGGATATGTTATACATATATAAGTTGAGTATATGTCCACAAATTTTGAACCGTTAAAAATGAACGTATGATTTATTACGAATTTTACAAGATGACTGGTTCAGAAATTGTTGAATTTTCGGAGTTTATCATTTTGGTGGAAAATTCTAGAATTGGTGGGCCCCACTTGTGGTTGGTGAAGAAATGTGCTGAATTATATTTCAAATGTGGTGGGTGGGAATAGTAGCAGGTAAAGCCATCAGGTTGCAGGTCAAACCTACCAAAATTTTCCTATAAATAGAGGGCTAAGTTAGAATTGAAAATCACACCAGAAACAAGTTTTCTCTCTTTCTCTCTCTAGATTATTGAGTGTATTTTGTGAGTATTTAGATACTTTGAGAGTTTCTATTCATCAGAGCAAGTTTCTTTCAGCCTTATACCGGTATTCCGACCAGAAGTACTGATATTTTGAGGTAAGGGATATTATTTTCTTCTTAATGATATTATTTTCTTCAATATCATTATGCTGAAATATTGATATGAGTTTTTATCAAATTTGGAACTTTTTGTGTCGGGGGTTACTATTCACGTATACGGCACTATTCACGTATACGGCACTATTCACGAATACGGCACTATTCACCGAAAAATAAAATTTTCCCTTTTTGTCCAAGATGTCTATTATGGTTACTATCTTTGATTGTATCCATGTTTTGATCTTTATTTTTGAATTCTGCTTCACAATTGATTATTATGAAGTATTATTGATCTTGGATAAACTGTTATACGAATCCCTACTATTTGTCCTTCTGTCTCATTGGATTCGTTCTCTTTAAGATATTTTTCATCATCCTCAGTCCTAAATGATGATATTACTGAATATCTTTGGCCTGTAGTGCAAAGATGTATAATTACTTGATGAATATCTTTGGCCTGTAGTGCAAAGATGAACAGGTGTTGAGATGAACATGACCGACTGATGATACAAATGAATATCTTTGGCCTGTAGTGCAAAGATGAATATTTGGTTAAAGATGATTATTAATTGATGTTACAGGGATAAAATATTGATGATGGACTTTTAAATCTTAGAAGATAGTAGAATTCTTTCTCTACTTGACTCTTCTAATGGTTTGCTGTTTCCGCTGCAGTTGTTGATCTAAAACTTGTTGTCGATTATATTTTATCAGATTTTTCCCTGTTGAAGACTAACGATAATTTGTTGTATATTATCTTAGTCATAATATTCTTTACTGGGCTAGTTGAGCTCACCCTTTTCCTTTTTGTTCCATTTTTCTTCTCAGGAGGTGAGAACATAGCAGGATCTAGTCGGGGTATGGAGTGATGGTTCTAGAAAGATGTATTAGCAGTCCTCACTATTTCTGTAAAATAGTGTTTGAATAATTGTAATGAGGATTTATTTGAGTGTGGATATTGTCTAGAAGACAATATTTGTATTTAAACTCACAGTATGTGTTGTCGTATTTTGCACGACAATTGTATTATTGAAGTTGTAGTTTGCTTTCTGTACCATGTATTTGGCGACTCAGAATGGGTGTTGTATACCTATTTTGGGGGCGTCACAGTTGGTATCAGAGCTTAGGGATATGATCCCTGGCTGAGATGTGAGACAAGAACTAGGAGGGGAGAGACGGGGAATTCCTTCGCTAGTATGACCTGACTAAGTTTATTTGGTGTTTATTTGGTCGGTCAGAGTATAGGGATAATATATGACATGACTATTAACCCTTGTTTTATGGCAGTATTTAAGAATGGCAGCTGAGAACGTTAATAATGGAGTAAATCAGACCGTGGAGACACCTTTGATCACTACCCAGGGGAACGTGCAACAGGAAGGCAATATTCCTCCTGTAAACAACGTTACCGAGCAAACGATGAATGATGGAATGTTTAGGAGCTTTTTGCAGTTCATGCAAAATCAGACGAGGGAGACTCGTGTGCAGAATACGGGTGGAAATGATAACAACGCGCGGTTTGTCACAGCTAAGCAGTTCAAAGAATTGGGACCACCAGAATTTAAGGGAAAGCCGGATCCGATCATGGCGGAAACGTGGGTCAAGCAAATTACCAAGATATTTGATGTCTTGGGATGCACGGAGGAACAGAAGGTTCCATTCGCCACATTTATGTTCCGCGGTGAGGCAGACTACTGGTGGGAGTCTGTGAAGCGTACCCAGCCTGACGCACTCAACATGTCCTGGGAAACATTTCAAAAACTGTTCAATGACAAGTACTTTCCTGAAAGTATTCGTCATATGAAGGAGGTTGAGTTTATTAGACTGGAACAAAACAACATGACGGTGTCCCAGTACGAGGCGAAGTTTGCAGAGTTATCCAGGTTTGCACCTCATTTGGTCGAAAATGAGGAACGAATGACAAGGATGTTTCTGAGAGGTTTAAAACCTGAGATTCGTCAATACCTTATCTCTCATAAATTTTCTTTATATTCAGATGTTGTCAACAGGGCCCAATTATTAGAGAGAGATAATGAGTATACTCAACCGAGGGACCACAACCAGGGTCATACCGGTGACAGCAATCATCAGAGCGATGATAACCAACGAGGAGGGAAAAATACGAACAAAGGCGGTAACCACTCGGTGGTCATCGTGGCCATGATAATAGGAGAGGTGAGTCAAGTGGAAATTTCAGAAAGAGGAGATTCAACAATGACGGGAAGACATCAGCAGCAGCACCAGCACCAACAACAAATTTTAGGGGAGGAGAACGACCACCAGTTAGATGTTACAAATGCGGGAAAGAGGGACATATCAGCCCAAACTGTCCACAACAATCCAAGGTGTGTTATAACTGTGGGAAGGAAGGTCACATAGCTCGAGATTGTTCTGTAGCGAAACCAAGTTCAGCGGGAGTGGTGATTCCAAGGGCTGTCCCGGATAAGGCGAAATCAGCGGTTCCTGGAAGAGCGTTTGTCGTAACTGGCCAAAACGCGAGAAACCCGAACGAGGTGATCACGGGTAAGCTAATCTTGAATTCTTGCGAAGTTTATACTTTACTAGATACCGGTTCTACCCATTCTTTTATCTCTCCTGCTTGTGCTCAACGTTTAAACTTGACTCCGGAGAAATTGGACTTTAACTTATCTGTTGAAACTCCGTTGGGTGAAACCTTCGTTACATCTACAGTTTATAAATCTTGCATGATCCAAGTTGGCACTATCACATTACCTGTTGATCTTATCTCTTTAAAGATACTTGCTTTTGATGTGATTTTAGGAATTGATTGGTTAACCACTCATCATGCTAAAATTGATTGTTTTCGTAAGGTTGTTAGTTTTCATATTCCTAACCAACCTGTCATACGAATTCAAACTACTAAACCACTAAAATCAGTCACTGTCATATCAAGCCACAAAGCTATTCGTTTATTGAAAAACGGATGTCAAGCTTTCTTAGCCCATGTTATGGATTTGAACAAAGACAAGTCAGATTTGAATAATATTTCTATTGTTAGAGAATTTCCCGATGTATTTCCTGAAGAACTTCCCGGTCTACCCCCGGAACGAGAAATTGAATTCTTTATTGACCTTGAACCCGGTACAAAGCCCATTTCTAAAACCCCATATCGAATGGCTCCTATTGAACTTCAGGAGTTAAAAGTCCAACTACAGGAGTTGTTGGACATCGGTTTTATTCGTCCTAGTACGTCTCCTTGGGGTGCTCCTGTTTTATTCGTAAAGAAGAAAGACGGGAGTATGCGACTTTGTATTGACTATCGAGAATTGAACCATGTCACCATCAAGAATAGGTATCCGCTACCTCGCATTGATGACCTGTTTGACCAGTTGCAAGGAGCACAATTCTTTTCAAAGATCGATCTTCGTTCTGGATATCATCAGCTGAAGATTAAAACTGAGGATATTCCAAAGACTGCCTTCAGAACTCGGTACGGGCATTATGAATTCTTAGTAATGTCTTTTGGATTGACTAATGCTCCTGCTGCCTTCATGGATATGATGAACCGTGTATTCAAAGAATATTTGGATCAGTTCGTTGTTGTCTTTATTGATGACATCCTCATCTATTCCAAAAGCCGTGAAGATCATGAGCGCCATTTGAAGCTGGTACTGCAAAGGCTTCGTGAAAACAAGCTATATGCCAAACTGAAGAAATGCGAGTTCTGGCTTGAGGAAGTAGCATTCCTTGGGCACGTGGTGTCAAAACATGGAGTATCTGTCGACCCGGCGAAGATTGAAGCCATACAAAGTTGGGAGCAACCGAAGTCGGTAACCGAAGTACGTAGCTTTCTGGGCTTAGCTGGTTATTATCGGAGATTTGTGGAAGGATTTTCTCGAATCGCTACTCCGTTAACTCAGCTGACTCGGAAAGATACAAAATTCGTATGGAGTGAGGAATGCGAGAAGAGTTTCCAAGAACTCAAGAGGAGACTCATTTCGGCACCTGTTCTGACAATACCATCTGGTTCGGATGGATTTGTTATCTACAGCGATGCTTCAGGCAAAGGGTTAGGATGTGTTCTCATGCAACATGGGAAAGTCATAGCCTATGCCTCACGACAACTCAAAGAATATGAGAGGAATTATCCTACTCATGATTTGGAGTTGGCAGCAGTCGTTTTTGCGTTGAAGATCTGGAGACACTACCTGTATGGGGAGAAAGTGGAGATCTATACAGATCATAAAAGCCTCAAATATTTCTTCACCCAAAAGGAACTCAACATGCGGCAACGACGTTGGCTTGAGCTGTTGAAAGATTACGATCATACCATCCAATATCATCCTGGAAAAGCAAACGTAGTAGCTGACGCATTGAGTAGAAGATCATATGCGGGTACGAGTGCAATGTTTTTAACACAAAGGCCCATTTTGTATGACTTGCAAAGGATGGAGATAGAGATGAAGGCTCCAAGTACCCACATGATGATATCAAATATACGAGTAGAACCGACTTTAATCGATAAAGTTAAAGCTGCTCAAGCTACGGATATAGAGCTGATGCGTATGAAGAAGAAAGTGCAAGAAGGTGCTATTCCAGAAGCAAGAATCGATGAAGAAGGAATACTTCGAGTCAACTCCAGACTTTGTGTTCCTAACGATTTTGACTTGAAGCATAGAATAATGATGGAGGCACACAACACACCGTTTGCAATCCATCCTGGGAGTACCAAAATGTATCACGATCTTCGACATACATTTTGGTGGAGCAATATGAAAAGAGAGATCGCGGAGTTTATCTCGAGATGTTTAACTTGTCAACGTGTAAAAGCGGAGCATCAAGTACCAAAGGGTCCATTGCAACCACTTGAGATTCCGAAATGGAAGTGGGAACACATTACTATGGATTTTGTTACAGGTCTTCCCAAGGTTTCTCAAGGCATAGATGCGATTTGGGTTATTGTTGATAGATTAACCAAGTCCGCTCATTTCTTGCCGATACGTGAGACTTATTCCCTTGAACGTCTTGCTAGTATGTACGTGAACGAGATTGTGAGATTGCATGGCATGCCAGTATCCATAGTTTCGGATCGTGACCCAAGATTCACTTCACGATTTTGGGTTAGCTTGCAGAAAGCTATGGGCACGGATTTACGATTCAGTTCAGCATACCATCCTCAAACGGACGGACAATCAGAGAGGACTATTCAAACTCTTGAAGATCTATTAAGACTTTGTGTCTTAGATCTCAAAGGGAGTTGGGATAAGTACCTACCATTGGTGGAATTCTCCTACAACAACAGTTATCAGGCGAGCATAGGTATGGCTCCATTTGAGGCGTTGTATGGAAGAAAATGTCGTTCTCCAGTATGCTGGGACGAGGTGGGTGAAGCAACATTGTTGGGACCAGAATTGGTACGCATTACTACAGAGAAGATCCAAACGATTCGACAACGTATACAAACGGCACAGGATCGACAAAAGAGTTATGCGGATCTTCATCGGAAGGACGTGGAATTTAATATTGGGGATCATGTATTGTTACGTGTTGCACCATGGAAGGGAGTTACAAGATTTGGGAAGAGAGGAAAGCTCAATCCAAGATTTGTTGGTCCATTTGAGATTCTTGAGCGAATAGGAAATGTGGCATATAGACTCGCATTACCTCCAAGCATGTCTCGTGTTCATAATGTTTTTCACATATCTATGCTTCGTAAATATGTTAAAGACCCGAACCACATTATTGAGTTAGAACCAGACGAGATAGCTGAAGATTTAACGTACGAGGAGGTACCTGTTAAGATCTTGGATAGGAAAGAGCATGTCCTACGCACGAAGGTTATACCACAAGTTAAGGTTTTGTGGAGAAACCATGCTATTGAAGAAATGACCTGGGAGTTGGAATCAGAAATGAAAGCGAGGTATCCTCACCTTTTTGAAACATCAGGTACGTACGTCAATTTCGAGGACGAAATTTCATAAGGAGGGGAGGTTGTAAGACCCCAACTTATTAATGAATAAAATCAAATTTTCTCTAAATATTATTGTGAATAATAAGGGGTTAATTTGATATAATACTTTGGTTATGGGTGAAATGTGCAAATTTTGCAAAATAAGCAAGTGGTTATAAAATATTCATTTTGTCGGGGAATATTCGTTTGGTCGTGGAATATTCTTGCTGTCGGGGAATATTCGTACGACGGCGCAGCCTTGTGTGGGCCCCATAACGGAAAGCGATTGGATGAAGAAAACGACAAGTATAAGTTGTTTATTAATAACGGCGTAGTTGTTACCGTTAATACTGTTGGAATACCCGGTGGTTAAAAATACAGTAATAACGCGTGGTTGCACAGTAGCACACGGATTGCACAGTATATTGATTATTGATTCGTACGTAAGAAGGCACTACTCAATAATTGTTACAGTGATTACTGTTCAATATTTTATTTTATTGATTCAATAATTGCTGCGTTGATATTTTATATTATTGTTGTTTCAATAATTGTTGCTGCACAGTATTTCCCATTATCAGATCAATAATTCATATTATTTGAATAATATTATTAGATAACATTATTGGCAATGTCTAGAAAGTTCTGTCTAAGGAGAGGTTTGGTCATCTAATTGCGCGCCAGTAAGGAGAAATCCTTATTGGAAAGCCCCCTCTTTCCTGGGAACGGCCTGGTTGTCATAAATGTGATTCTGTAATATTATTTGTGAATAATTAATTATTGATTCATATGATAAGGAAATATTTATTTTATGTGGATATAAATGAGGGATATATTTTTGTGGTTAAAAATGAAGGAGTTAATGTTGAGGTTTTTATCAGTATTTTTGTCGGAATGGAGGTATTAAAAATCAGGGTTTTTGAGATATTTTGCGGGGGTTATAATTTTTAATCCGACCGTTGGATCGTGGTAATTTTTGGATATGTTATACATATATAAGTTGAGTATATGTCCACAAATTTTGAACCGTTAAAAATGAACGTATGATTTATTACGAATTTTACAAGATGACTGGTTCAGAAATTGTTGAATTTTCGGAGTTTATCATTTTGGTGGAAAATTCTAGAATTGGTGGGCCCCACTTGTGGTTGGTGAAGAAATGTGCTGAATTATATTTCAAATGTGGTGGGTGGGAATAGTAGCAGGTAAAGCCATCAGGTTGCAGGTCAAACCTACCAAAATTTTCCTATAAATAGAGGGCTAAGTTAGAATTGAAAATCACACCAGAAACAAGTTTTCTCTCTTTCTCTCTCTAGATTATTGAGTGTATTTTGTGAGTATTTAGATACTTTGAGAGTTTCTATTCATCAGAGCAAGTTTCTTTCAGCCTTATACCGGTATTCCGACCAGAAGTACTGATATTTTGAGGTAAGGGATATTATTTTCTTCTTAATGATATTATTTTCTTCAATATCATTATGCTGAAATATTGATATGAGTTTTTATCAAATTTGGAACTTTTTGTGTCGGGGGTTACTATTCACGTATACGGCACTATTCACGTATACGGCACTATTCACGAATACGGCACTATTCACCGAAAAATAAAATTTTCCCTTTTTGTCCAAGATGTCTATTATGGTTACTATCTTTGATTGTATCCATGTTTTGATCTTTATTTTTGAATTCTGCTTCACAATTGATTATTATGAAGTATTATTGATCTTGGATAAACTGTTATACGAATCCCTACTATTTGTCCTTCTGTCTCATTGGATTCGTTCTCTTTAAGATATTTTTCATCATCCTCAGTCCTAAATGATGATATTACTGAATATCTTTGGCCTGTAGTGCAAAGATGTATAATTACTTGATGAATATCTTTGGCCTGTAGTGCAAAGATGAACAGGTGTTGAGATGAACATGACCGACTGATGATACAAATGAATATCTTTGGCCTGTAGTGCAAAGATGAATATTTGGTTAAAGATGATTATTAATTGATGTTACAGGGATAAAATATTGATGATGGACTTTTAAATCTTAGAAGATAGTAGAATTCTTTCTCTACTTGACTCTTCTAATGGTTTGCTGTTTCCGCTGCAGTTGTTGATCTAAAACTTGTTGTCGATTATATTTTATCAGATTTTTCCCTGTTGAAGACTAACGATAATTTGTTGTATATTATCTTAGTCATAATATTCTTTACTGGGCTAGTTGAGCTCACCCTTTTCCTTTTTGTTCCATTTTTCTTCTCAGGAGGTGAGAACATAGCAGGATCTAGTCGGGGTATGGAGTGATGGTTCTAGAAAGATGTATTAGCAGTCCTCACTATTTCTGTAAAATAGTGTTTGAATAATTGTAATGAGGATTTATTTGAGTGTGGATATTGTCTAGAAGACAATATTTATATTTAAACTCTCAGTATATGTGTTGTCGTATTTTGCACGACAATTGTATTATAAAGTTGTAGTTATTTTCTGTACCATGTATTTGGCGACTCAGAATGGGTTGTATGGATTGGACCTATTTTGGGGGCGTCACAAGTATGACCTACCTAAGTTTATTTGGTATTTAATTGGTCAGTCAAAGTATATGGATAATATGTTATATGTTAATTAACCCTTGTTTTGTTGCAGTATTTGCAAATGGCATCCGAAAATGTTGAGATAAACAATGAAGCACATGAGACCATTGAATCACCAACGATCAATGCTCAGGGTAATGTGCAACCAGAGGATAATAATCCTCATGAAAACAATAACACCGATGAAATGGTGAATGATGAGATGGTCAGAAGCTTTATGCAATTCATGCAACAACAAAATAACTCTCGGTTGGTCACCGCTAAGCAATTCAAGGAGCTGGGACCACCGGAGTTTTTGGGAAAGCCAGAACCACTTAAGGCGGAGACGTGGTTAAAGCAGATCACCAAGATATTTGATGTCTTGGGATGCTCCAAGGAACAAAAGATTCCCTTTGCCACCTTTATGTTACATGAAGAGGCAGATTACTGGTGGGAATCTGTAAAACGTACCCAGCCTGACGCACTCAAGACGTCTTGGGAAAAGTTTCAAGAGATGTTCAATGACAAGTACTTTCCCGAAAGCATTCGTCACATGAAGGAGGTGGAGTTCATCAAGTTGGAGCAAAACAACATGACCGTGTCGCAGTACGAAGCCAAGTTTGCCGAGTTGTCCCGGTTCGCGTCCCACTTGGTGGATAATGAAGAGCGAATGACACGAATGTTTTTGCGAGGTTTGAAACCTGAGATACGTCAACATCTTATTTCTCATAAACTGTGTTGGTATTCAGATGTTGTGAATAGGGCTCAGTTAGTGGAGCGCGATAACGAGTCAACGCAACCAAAAGAGAGCAGTCATCGAAGCGGTGACAATAAGCATGGAGGGAATCAACATGCCAGAAATGGTAACCACTTCAATGGTAATCATAGTCAAAACAATAAGAATGGACATTTCAAGAAGAGGAAATTCAACAATGATGAAAAGACGTCAGCACCAGCACCCGTTGTTAAGGAAGGAGAACGACCACCTATCATATGCTTCAAATGCGGAGGGGAGGGACACATCAGTCCAAACTGCGCGATGCCATCCAAAGCATGCAATAATTGTGGAAGAGAAGGTCACTTAGCCCGATTTTGTCGTTCACCGAAGACAAGTTCAGATAGGATGGAGGCACCAAAGACCGTCCCAGAAAAGCCAAAGCCAGTAGTTTAAGAGAGAGCGTTTTTTTCGTGACGAGGAACCTGAATAAAATTATCACGGGTATGTTAGTCATAAACTCTTGCGAAGTCTATACCGTGTTAGATACCGGTTCTACTCACTCTTTTATTTCACCTAGTTGTGTTCAATATTTGAACTTAACTCCGGAGAAGTTAGACTTTGATTTCTCTGTTGAAATTCCGTGGGAGAAACCTTTGTTACCTCCATTATTTATAAATCTTGTTCAAATCAACACTTTCACGTTACCTATTGATCTTATCTCTTTGAAAATACTTGCATTGATGTGATTTTTTGAAACGATTGGTTAACTGCTCATCATGCTTTTCGTAAGGTTGTTAGCTTTCATATTCCTAACCAACCTATTATGCGAATTCAAGTAACCAAATCACTAAAGTCAATCATTGTCATATCAAGCTGTAAGTAAAAATCCCCGTTCCTTTCGTTGTTGACTTCCTGGTGTGGAATGCACCGAAGCTAGACTTTTCGTAGGAGACGTTGTAAATGACGATGGCAAGTTGATAGGTATCAATGTGACGTGTTGTCTAAGTCTTGGATGAGGGTCACAGTTTTGAACGATATTTCTGTTGTTAATAAATTTCTTGACGTATTCTTGAAGACTTCTTAGCCTACCCCAGAGCGTAAAATTGAATTTTGTATTGACCCCAGTACAAAACCCATTTCTTAAACCCTCAAATATTTCTTCAACTAAAACGAACGTATTATGCGCCAAAGACGTTGGCTCGAGCTGTTGAAGATTACGATCGTACCATTCAATAACATCGTGGAAAAGTGAACGTGGTAGCTGACGCGTTGTGTAGAAGATCGTATACGGTTACAAGTACGAATATTCGAACCCACGTGAAGATAACGAATATACAATTAAAATCGACTTTAATCGATAAAGTTAAATCCGCTCAAGCTACATACTCAGTGCTGATAAATGTGAAGAAGAAGGTTCAAGAGGGCGTTATTCTAGAAGCAAGAATCGACGAAGAGAGGAAATCTCAACTCTCGATTTAATTGGCCCATTTGAAATCCTAAATGAAGTAGGAACTGTGGCCTATAGACTCGTTTTACCGCCAAGTATGTTGCGTGTTCAGAACATTTTTTTTTTCGTATCGATGTTACGTAAATATGTGGACGACCCGAACCGCATTATTAATTTAGAACCGGACGAAATAGCGAAAGATTTAACGTATGAGGAGATACGTGTTAACATCTTGGATAAGAAGGATCATATTCGATGCTTAAAGGTTATACCTCAAGAGTTAGAATTTGAAGTGAAGTCAAGGTATCCTCACATGTTCGGCATACCAAGTACGTACGTAAATTTCGATGTTCGGCATACCAAGTACGTACGTAAATTTCGAGGGCGAAATTCCATAAGGAGGGGAGATTGTGAAACCCCAGATTTTATGAATAAATATTTAATTTTTCTCGAAATAATTTTTTTTATATTATTGTGTGGATTTGATATAATAGTTATGGGTAGTATTTATAAATTTTGCAAAGTATGCAAGTTGTCATATTATATTCGATTGGTCGGAGAATATTCTTTTTGTCGGAGAATATCCGTACGACGGTACAATTATTGGTGGACCCCACAACGGAATTATTGTCGGATTGAGAAAACGACAAAAATACTTTATGAAAATAACGGCGGAAGTTTTACCGTTGATACTGTTGAACTACTCGGTAGTAAAAGTACAGTAATACGTGTGGTTGCATAGTAGCACACGGTATTAATTATTAATGCTTATGTGAGAAGTCACTCAGTTTGATTCCATTATTGTCAGTTAATAATATGAATTATTTAGCGATAATGACGTTTTGTTTTATTCGTATTATTAACGTAATAAAATAGAAATATCTTTTTATATAAAACAGAATACTTTATTAAAGTTATTCTATAAATAGAATATATTATATTTTATTTAAAAGATTTTTCTTTAAATATGGACCGTCAGATTAAAGTAATCAATCTGGACCGTTCATGGATTAGTTACTATGCATTCCATTTTCCTATAAATAGAAGCTCATTCCTTCATTATTTTCTTACGAATTCACTGAACTCTAGAGAGAGAAACTATAGAGGGAGACTATATAGAGATAGAAGAAAAGTTTTCTGCTACTTCACTACTCTTATATCCAGTTCTTTTACGGTAAGGGGTGTTATTCTTTCTTATTCATGAAGAGAACTGTTGTTATTCCATTTCTTATTATTCTGTTGGAATAACCTGTATACGCGGTATATCCTATACTTGGTGACATTCTTCTATTATTCTGTTGGAACATCCTGTCTGTGTGTTTTACACCGGACCTGGTTCCGTTTTTATTATTACTCTGTTGGAACATCCTGTCTGTGTGTTTTACACCGGACCTGGTTCTGTTTTTATTATTCTGTTGGAACATCCTGTCTGTGTGTTTTACACCGGACCTGGTTCCGTCTTGTTATTATTATGTTGAAACATCCTGTCTGTGTGTTTTACACTGGACCTGGTTCCATTATTTATTATTCTGTCGGAATATCCTGTCTGTACATTTACGCCGGACCTGGTTCCATTATTTATTATTCTGTTGGAATAACCTGTCTGTGCGGTCTATCGCATGCATGGTGATTTCTTTTGTTATTCCATTCTTTGTTATACTCAGTTGGTTAAGTTTTGACTTCTATACTCCATGAAATTTGTGGAATATCCTTGATAATTGCGGTTCATCCAGTATCTTTTCATGAAAATATTTTTTAAGTATTCTTGAATTTTACTCCACAATGCAGTATCATGTTGACAATTTGGACGTTGTTAATTCTTGGATAAATTAATTCTTGAACTTGTTTTATTGAATTCTTATATCATTGTCATCATCCTCATGTTTATAAAATGTTGAAAGTCATCTGTGGCCTGTAGTGCATAGATGGACTTGGTATGATTATGACCAGGGATTATTCGATATAATCATGACCGTAATGTTACAAATGATGTGGTAAAAGTCATCTGTGGCCTGTAGTGCATAGATGGACTTGGTATGATTATGACCAGGGATTATTCGGTACAATCATGACCATAATGTTACAAATGATGTGATAAAAGTCCTCATTGGCCCGTAGTGCGTTGATGGACAGTTGTTGGCATAATCATGACCATTAATGAATACACGAATATCATTGGCCGTAGTGCAGGGGTGATTCGATGATGTGGATTATTTTATTAAGCTGAGTCTCAGCGATAGCAGTGTTGAAAAACTTTTTAAATCATAAAAGATAGTAGAGTTTATTTTCTACTTGACTCTTTTAATGGATTGCTTGTTCCGTTGCAGTTAAACTTGATGTCTATTATATTTTATCAGTTTAACATTGTTGAAGGCTAATGATAATTTATTCTGCATTATCTTAGTCATAATATTTCTTACTGGGCTAGTTGAGCTCACCCTTTCTTTCACTGTTCTCTTCAGGAAATGAGAACGTAGCTGGGGCAAGTCGGGAAACGGAGTGATGGTTCGAATGATAGTATTAGTTAGTAGTCCTCACTATTCTATGTAATAGTGTGTTAATAAATGTAATGAGGACTCCTTTTGAGTATGAATACTCTCTAGAAGATAATATTTGTATTCAAACTCACAGTTTATGTTTTGTCGTATTGTACACGACAGTTGTATTAGTAAGTTTTATTTGTATTCTGTACTTTGCATCTGACGACCCAAGATGGGTGATGTATACCTAATTTTGGGGGCGTCACAATCAGTGCAAGTTTCCTTCAGCCTTATACCGATCAGAAGTACTGCTCTTTTGAGGTAAGGGATAGTAAGGGATTTTAAGGGTTGTTATGTTTTTCAGTTTCGTAATTTTTCTGACCTTCAAAAATTCTAAAAAAATTTGAAATGATATTTTGATGAGTTTTCTTGATTGTGTCCAAAAATGGTGATTTTTGGATGTATAGATTAAGAGTTATGAATTTTATGAGAAAATACTATTTTAAAAATAACCGCTTATAACTCCTTGTGGTTAACTCCAAAATTGATGAAATTTTTATTGGGAGTACATATATATGATAGGAGTATACTCTGTGAATTTCAGAATTTTTAGATAAAAGTATAATTTTCGATAAATGTCTAAATATTCGGCTGTTTTGGCCATATGAAAAATAGTAAATGGCTTTTAAAAATTCTGAGAAAAATATATGTTCATTATGGAACTATATTATGCTAAATACCAAAAAAGAAATATTTTTGGAACTGATTTAGTATTTTTCATGAAAATAATCTAGTTTTGAGTAAATGAATTAAATATGTTTTGTGAAGAAAAAAAATTGAAAAATAGAATTTTATAGCTTGAGAATCTTATATGAGGTATATGCAGATTTTTGATGAGGGTTTTGGTTATTGATGATGAAATTATAAGAGTTGACATTTTATGATGATTAAATATTAATTAGTAAAGTGTAAACAATTTAAATAAATTTTTTATAAGCTTAAGAAATATTATTCTTTCAATATCATTATACCGAAATATTGGTATGTATATTATTGTAGAATTTCTATATTTTTCATGTCGGGATTACTATTCATGAGTTATTATTCATGGGTTACTATTCATGAGTTACTATTCACCAGTTACTATTCATGAGTTACTATTCACGACAAAATTGGTTTCTTTTTCTAACTAAATTGTGACGCCCCCAGAATAGGTATACAACACCCATTCTGAGTCGCCAAATACATGGTACAGAAAGCAAACTACAACTTCAATAATACAATTGTCGTGCAAAATACGACAACACATACTGTGAGTTTAAATACAAATATTGTCTTCTAGACAATATCCACACTCAAATAAATCCTCATTACAATTATTCAAACACTATTTTACAGAAATAGTGAGGACTGCTAATACATCTTTCTAGAACCATCACTCCATACCCCGACTAGATCCTGCTATGTTCTCACCTCCTGAGAAGAAAAATGGAACAAAAAGGAAAAGGGTGAGCTCAACTAGCCCAGTAAAGAATATTATGACTAAGATAATATACAACAAATTATCGTTAGTCTTCAACAGGGAAAAATCTGATAAAATATAATCGACAACAAGTTTTAGATCAACAACTGCAGCGGAAACAACAAACCATTAGAAGAGTCAAGTAGAGAAAGAATTCTACTATCTTCTAAGATTTAAAAGTCCATCATCAATATTTTATCCCTGTAACATCAATTAATAATCATCTTTAACCAAATATTCATCTTTGCACTACAGGCCAAAGATATTCATTTGTATCATCAGTCGGTCATGTTCATCTCAACACCTGTTCATCTTTGCACTACAGGCCAAAGATATTCATCAAGTAATTATACATCTTTGCACTACAGGCCAAAGATATTCAGTAATATCATCATTTAGGACTGAGGATGATGAAAAATATCTTAAAGAGAACGAATCCAATGAGACAGAAGGACAAATAGTAGGGATTCGTATAACAGTTTATCCAAGATCAATAATACTTCATAATAATCAATTGTGAAGCAGAATTCAAAAATAAAGATCAAAACATGGATACAATCAAAGATAGTAACCATAATAGACATCTTGGACAAAAAGGGAAAATTTTATTTTTCGGTGAATAGTGTCGTATTCGTGAATAGTGCCGTATACGTGAATAGTAACCCCCGACACAAAAAGTTCCAAATTTGATAAAAACTCATATCAATATTTCAGCATAATGATATTGAAGAAAATAATATCATTAAGAAGAAAATAATATCCCTTACCTCAAAATATCAGTACTTCTGGTCGGAATACCGGTATAAGGCTGAAAGAAACTTGCTCTGATGAATAGAAACTCTCAAAGTATCTAAATACTCACAAAATACACTCAATAATCTAGAGAGAGAAAGAGAGAAAACTTGTTTCTGGTGTGATTTTCAATTCTAACTTAGCCCTCTATTTATAGGAAAATTTTGGTAGGTTTGACCTGCAACCTGATGGCTTTACCTGCTACTATTCCCACCCACCACATTTGAAATATAATTCAGCACATTTCTTCACCAACCACAAGTGGGGCCCACCAATTCTAGAATTTTCCACCAAAATGATAAACTCCGAAAATTCAACAATTTCTGAACCAGTCATCTTGTAAAATTCATAATAAATCATACGTTCATTTTTAACGGTTCAAAATTTGTGGACATATACTCAACTTATATATGTATAACATATCCAAAAATTACCACGATCCAACGGTCGGATTAAAAATTATAACCCCCGCAAAATATCTCAAAAACCCTGATTTTTAATACCTCCATTCCGACAAAAATATGGATAAAAACCTCAACATTAACTCCTTCATTTTTAACCAAAAAATATATCCCTCATTTATATCCACATAAAATAAATATTTCCTTATCATATGAATCAATAATTAATTATTCACAAATAATATTACAGAATCACATTTATGACAACCAGGCCGTTCCCAGGAAAGAGGGGGCTTTCCAATAAGGATTTCTCCTTACTGGCGCGCAATTAGATGACCAAACCTCTCCTTAGACAGAACTTTCTAGACATTGCCAATAATGTTATCTAATAATATTATTCAAATAATATGAATTATTGATCTGATAATGGGAAATACTGTGCAGCAACAATTATTGAAACAACAATAATATAAAATATCAACGCAGCAATTATTGAATCAATAAAATAAAATATTGAACAGTAACACTGTAACAATTATTGAGTAGTGCCTTCTTACGTACGAATCAATAATTCAATATACTGTGCAATCCGTGTGCTACTGTGCAACCACGCGTTATTACTGTATTTTTAACCACCGGTATTTCAACAGTATTAACGGTAACAACTACGCCGTTATTAATAAACAACTTATACTTGTCGTTTTCTTCATCCAATCGCTTTCCGTTATGGGGCCCACACAAGGCTGCGCCGTCGTACGAATATTCCCCGACAGCAAGAATATTCCACGACCAAACGAATATTCCCCGACAAAATGAATATTTTATAACCACTTGCTTATTTTGCAAAATTTGCACATTTCACCCATAACCAAAGTATTATATCAAATTAACCCCTTATTATTCACAATAATATTTAGAGAAAATTTGATTTTATTCATTAATAAGTTGGGGTCTTACAACCTCCCCTCCTTATGAAATTTCGTCCTCGAAATTGACGTACGTACCTGATGTTTCAAAAAGGTGAGGATACCTCGCTTTCATTTCTGATTCCAACTCCCAGGTCATTTCTTCAATAGCATGGTTTCTCCACAAAACCTTAACTTGTGGTATAACCTTCGTGCGTAGGACATGCTCTTTCCTATCCAAGATCTTAACAGGTACCTCCTCGTACGTTAAATCTTCAGCTATCTCGTCTGGTTCTAACTCAATAATGTGGTTCGGGTCTTTAACATATTTACGAAGCATAGATATGTGAAAAACATTATGAACACGAGACATGCTTGGAGGTAATGCGAGTCTATATGCCACATTTCCTATTCGCTCAAGAATCTCAAATGGACCAACAAATCTTGGATTGAGCTTTCCTCTCTTCCCAAATCTTGTAACTCCCTTCCATGGTGCAACACGTAACAATACATGATCCCCAATATTAAATTCCACGTCCTTCCGATGAAGATCCGCATAACTCTTTTGTCGATCCTGTGCCGTTTGTATACGTTGTCGAATCGTTTGGATCTTCTCTGTAGTAATGCGTACCAATTCTGGTCCCAACAATGTTGCTTCACCCACCTCGTCCCAGCATACTGGAGAACGACATTTTCTTCCATACAACGCCTCAAATGGAGCCATACCTATGCTCGCCTGATAACTGTTGTTGTAGGAGAATTCCACCAATGGTAGGTACTTATCCCAACTCCCTTTGAGATCTAAGACACAAAGTCTTAATAGATCTTCAAGAGTTTGAATAGTCCTCTCTGATTGTCCGTCCGTTTGAGGATGGTATGCTGAACTGAATCGTAAATCCGTGCCCATAGCTTTCTGCAAGCTAACCCAAAATCGTGAAGTGAATCTTGGGTCACGATCCGAAACTATGGATACTGGCATGCCATGCAATCTCACAATCTCGTTCACGTACATACTAGCAAGACGTTCAAGGGAATAAGTCTCACGTATCGGCAAGAAATGAGCGGACTTGGTTAATCTATCAACAATAACCCAAATCGCATCTATGCCTTGAGAAACCTTGGGAAGACCTGTAACAAAATCCATAGTAATGTGTTCCCACTTCCATTTCGGAATCTCAAGTGGTTGCAATGGACCCTTTGGTACTTGATGCTCCGCTTTTACACGTTGACAAGTTAAACATCTCGAGATAAACTCCGCGATCTCTCTTTTCATATTGCTCCACCAAAATGTATGTCGAAGATCGTGATACATTTTGGTACTCCCAGGATGGATTGCAAACGGTGTGTTGTGTGCCTCCATCATTATTCTATGCTTCAAGTCAAAATCGTTAGGAACACAAAGTCTGGAGTTGACTCGAAGTATTCCTTCTTCATCGATTCTTGCTTCTGGAATAGCACCTTCTTGCACTTTCTTCTTCATACGCATCAGCTCTATATCCGTAGCTTGAGCAGCTTTAACTTTATCGATTAAAGTCGGTTCTACTCGTATATTTGATATCATCATGTGGGTACTTGGAGCCTTCATCTCTATCTCCATCCTTTGCAAGTCATACAAAATGGGCCTTTGTGTTAAAAACATTGCACTCGTACCCGCATATGATCTTCTACTCAATGCGTCAGCTACTACGTTTGCTTTTCCAGGATGGTATTGGATGGTATGATCGTAATCTTTCAACAGCTCAAGCCAACGTCGTTGCCGCATGTTGAGTTCCTTTTGGGTGAAGAAATATTTGAGGCTTTTATGATCTGTATAGATCTCCACTTTCTCCCCATACAGGTAGTGTCTCCAGATCTTCAACGCAAAAACGACTGCTGCCAACTCCAAATCATGAGTAGGATAATTCCTCTCATATTCTTTGAGTTGTCGTGAGGCATAGGCTATGACTTTCCCATGTTGCATGAGAACACATCCTAACCCTTTGCCTGAAGCATCGCTGTAGATAACAAATCCATCCGAACCAGATGGTATTGTCAGAACAGGTGCCGAAATGAGTCTCCTCTTGAGTTCTTGGAAACTCTTCTCGCATTCCTCACTCCATACGAATTTTGTATCTTTCCGAGTCAGCTGAGTTAACGGAGTAGCGATTCGAGAAAATCCTTCCACAAATCTCCGATAATAACCAGCTAAGCCCAGAAAGCTACGTACTTCGGTTACCGACTTCGGTTGCTCCCAACTTTGTATGGCTTCAATCTTCGCCGGGTCGACAGATACTCCATGTTTTGACACCACGTGCCCAAGGAATGCTACTTCCTCAAGCCAGAACTCGCATTTCTTCAGTTTGGCATATAGCTTGTTTTCACGAAGCCTTTGCAGTACCAGCTTCAAATGGCGCTCATGATCTTCACGGCTTTTGGAATAGATGAGGATGTCATCAATAAAGACAACAACGAACTGATCCAAATATTCTTTGAATACACGGTTCATCATATCCATGAAGGCAGCAGGAGCATTAGTCAATCCAAAAGACATTACTAAGAATTCATAATGCCCGTACCGAGTTCTGAAGGCAGTCTTTGGAATATCCTCAGTTTTAATCTTCAGCTGATGATATCCAGAACGAAGATCGATCTTTGAAAAGAATTGTGCTCCTTGCAACTGGTCAAACAGGTCATCAATGCGAGGTAGCGGATACCTATTCTTGATGGTGACATGGTTCAATTCTCGATAGTCAATACAAAGTCGCATACTCCCGTCTTTCTTCTTTACGAATAAAACAGGAGCACCCCAAGGAGACGTACTAGGACGAATAAAACCGATGTCCAACAACTCCTGTAGTTGGACTTTTAACTCCTGAAGTTCAATAGGAGCCATTCGATATGGGGTTTTAGAAATGGGCTTTGTACCGGGTTCAAGGTCAATAAAGAATTCAATTTCTCGTTCCGGGGGTAGACCGGGAAGTTCTTCAGGAAATACATCGGAAAATTCTCTAACAATAGAAATATTATTCAAATCTGACTTGTCTTTGTTCAAATCCATAACATGGGCTAAGAAAGCTTGACATCCGTTTTTCAATAAACGAATAGCTTTGTGGCTTGATATGACAGTGACTGATTTTAGTGGTTTAGTAGTTTGAATTCGTATGACAGGTTGGTTAGGAATATGAAAACTAACAACCTTACGAAAACAATCAATTTTAGCATGATGAGTGGTTAACCAATCAATTCCTAAAATCACATCAAAAGCAAGTATCTTTAAAGAGATAAGATCAACAGGTAATGTGATAGTGCCAACTTGGATCATGCAAGATTTATAAACTGTAGATGTAACGAAGGTTTCACCCAACGGAGTTTCAACAGATAAGTTAAAGTCCAATTTCTCCGGAGTCAAGTTTAAACGTTGAGCACAAGCAGGAGAGATAAAAGAATGGGTAGAACCGGTATCTAGTAAAGTATAAACTTCGCAAGAATTCAAGATTAGCTTACCCGTGATCACCTCGTTCGGGTTTCTCACGTTTTGGCCAGTTACGACAAACGCTCTTCCAGGAACCGCTGATTTCGCCTTATCCGGGACAGCCCTTGGAATCACCACCCCGCTGAACTTGGTTTCGCTATAGTACAATCTCGAGCGATGTGGCCTTCCTTCCCACAGTTGTAACACACCTTGGATTGTTGTGGACAGTTTGGGCTGATATGTCCCTCTTTTCCGCATTTGTAACATCTAACTGGTGGTCGTTCTCCTCCCCTAAAATTTGTTGTTGGTGCTGGTGCTGCTGCTGATGTCTTCCCGTCATTGTTGAATCTCCTCTTTCTGAAATTTCCACTTGACTCACCTCTCCTATTATCATGGCCACGATGACCACCGAGTGGTTACCGCCTTTGTTCGTATTTTTCCCTCCTCGTTGGTTATCATCGCTCTGATGATTGCTGTCACCGGTATGACCCTGGTTGTGGTCCCTCGGTTGAGTATACTCATTATCTCTCTCTAATAATTGGGCCCTGTTGACAACGTCTGAATACAGAGAAAATTTATGAGAGATAAGGTATTGACGAATCTCAGGTTTTAAACCTCTCAGAAACATCCGTGTCATTCGTTCCTCATTTTCGACCAAATGAGGTGCAAACCTGGATAACTCTGCAAACTTCGCCTCGTACTGGGACACCGTCATGTTGTTTTGTTCCAGTCTAATAAACTCAACCTCCTTCATATGACGAATACTTTCAGGAAAGTACTTGTCATTGAACAGTTTTTGAAATGTTTCCCAGGACATGTTGAGTGCGTCAGGCTGGGTACGCTTCACAGACTCCCACCAGTAGTCTGCCTCACCGCGGAACATAAATGTGGCGAATGGAACCTTCTGTTCCTCCGTGCATCCCAAGACATCAAATATCTTGGTAATTTGCTTGACCCACGTTTCCGCCATGATCGGATCCGGCTTTCCCTTAAATTCTGGTGGTCCCAATTCTTTGAACTGCTTAGCTGTGACAAACCGCGCGTTGTTATCATTTCCACCCGTATTCTGCACACGAGTCTCCCTCGTCTGATTTTGCATGAACTGCAAAAAGCTCCTAAACATTCCATCATTCATCGTTTGCTCGGTAACGTTGTTTACAGGAGGAATATTGCCTTCCTGTTGCACGTTCCCCTGGGTAGTGATCAAAGGTGTCTCCACGGTCTGATTTACTCCATTATTAACGTTCTCAGCTGCCATTCTTAAATACTGCCATAAAACAAGGGTTAATAGTCATGTCATATATTATCCCTATACTCTGACCGACCAAATAAACACCAAATAAACTTAGTCAGGTCATACTAGCGAAGGAATTCCCCGTCTCTCCCCTCCTAGTTCTTGTCTCACATCTCAGCCAGGGATCATATCCCTAAGCTCTGATACCAACTGTGACGCCCCCAGAATAGGTATACAACACCCATTCTGAGTCGCCAAATACATGGTACAGAAAGCAAACTACAACTTCAATAATACAATTGTCGTGCAAAATACGACAACACATACTGTGAGTTTAAATACAAATATTGTCTTCTAGACAATATCCACACTCAAATAAATCCTCATTACAATTATTCAAACACTATTTTACAGAAATAGTGAGGACTGCTAATACATCTTTCTAGAACCATCACTCCATACCCCGACTAGATCCTGCTATGTTCTCACCTCCTGAGAAGAAAAATGGAACAAAAAGGAAAAGGGTGAGCTCAACTAGCCCAGTAAAGAATATTATGACTAAGATAATATACAACAAATTATCGTTAGTCTTCAACAGGGAAAAATCTGATAAAATATAATCGACAACAAGTTTTAGATCAACAACTGCAGCGGAAACAACAAACCATTAGAAGAGTCAAGTAGAGAAAGAATTCTACTATCTTCTAAGATTTAAAAGTCCATCATCAATATTTTATCCCTGTAACATCAATTAATAATCATCTTTAACCAAATATTCATCTTTGCACTACAGGCCAAAGATATTCATTTGTATCATCAGTCGGTCATGTTCATCTCAACACCTGTTCATCTTTGCACTACAGGCCAAAGATATTCATCAAGTAATTATACATCTTTGCACTACAGGCCAAAGATATTCAGTAATATCATCATTTAGGACTGAGGATGATGAAAAATATCTTAAAGAGAACGAATCCAATGAGACAGAAGGACAAATAGTAGGGATTCGTATAACAGTTTATCCAAGATCAATAATACTTCATAATAATCAATTGTGAAGCAGAATTCAAAAATAAAGATCAAAACATGGATACAATCAAAGATAGTAACCATAATAGACATCTTGGACAAAAAGGGAAAATTTTATTTTTCGGTGAATAGTGTCGTATTCGTGAATAGTGCCGTATACGTGAATAGTAACCCCCGACACAAAAAGTTCCAAATTTGATAAAAACTCATATCAATATTTCAGCATAATGATATTGAAGAAAATAATATCATTAAGAAGAAAATAATATCCCTTACCTCAAAATATCAGTACTTCTGGTCGGAATACCGGTATAAGGCTGAAAGAAACTTGCTCTGATGAATAGAAACTCTCAAAGTATCTAAATACTCACAAAATACACTCAATAATCTAGAGAGAGAAAGAGAGAAAACTTGTTTCTGGTGTGATTTTCAATTCTAACTTAGCCCTCTATTTATAGGAAAATTTTGGTAGGTTTGACCTGCAACCTGATGGCTTTACCTGCTACTATTCCCACCCACCACATTTGAAATATAATTCAGCACATTTCTTCACCAACCACAAGTGGGGCCCACCAATTCTAGAATTTTCCACCAAAATGATAAACTCCGAAAATTCAACAATTTCTGAACCAGTCATCTTGTAAAATTCGTAATAAATCATACGTTCATTTTTAACGGTTCAAAATTTGTGGACATATACTCAACTTATATATGTATAACATATCCAAAAATTACCACGATCCAACGGTCGGATTAAAAATTATAACCCCCGCAAAATATCTCAAAAACCCTGATTTTTAATACCTCCATTCCGACAAAAATATGGATAAAAACCTCAACATTAACTCCTTCATTTTTAACCACAAAAATATATCCCTCATTTATATCCACATAAAATAAATATTTCCTTATCATATGAATCAATAATTAATTATTCACAAATAATATTACAGAATCACATTTATGACAACCAGGCCGTTCCCAGGAAAGAGGGGGCTTTCCAATAAGGATTTCTCCTTACTGGCGCGCAATTAGATGACCAAACCTCTCCTTAGACAGAACTTTCTAGACATTGTCAATAATGTTATCTAATAATATTATTCAAATAATATGAATTATTGATCTGATAATGGAAAATACTGTGCAGTAACAATTATTGAAACAACAATAATATGAAATATCAATGCAGCAATTATTGAACCAATAAAATAAAATATTGAACAGTAATCACTGTAACAATTATTGAGTAGTGCCTTCTTACGTACGAATCAATAATTCAACTATACTGTGCAATCCGTGTGCTACTGTGCAACCACGCGTTATTACTGTATTTTTAACCACCGGTATTTCAACAGTGTTAACGGTAACAACTACGCCGTTATTAATAAACAACTTATACTTGTCGTTTTCTTCATCCAATCGCTTTCCGTTATGGGGCCCACACAAGGCTGCGCCGTCGTACGAATATTCCCCGACAGCAAGAATATTCCACGACCAAACGAATATTCCCCGACAAAATGAATATTTTATAACCACTTGCTTATTTTGTAAAATTTGCACATTTCACCCATAACCAAAGTATTATATCAAATTAACCCCTTATTATTTACAATAATATTTAGAGAAAATTTGATTTTATTCATTAATAAGTTGGGGTCTTACATAAATTATAGTTGATTTATGAATATTGCTCTTGAAATTAAATCCATGTTTTGATCATAATATTTTTATTATCATATATAACATTTTTATAACCTTGATGTTGAAATTCTCTTTCGCTTGAGTGTAAAGATAGGTAAATTATTGGTATAATCATGACTATGGGTTCTCTTTGGCCAGTAGTGCAAAGTTGAATTGTTGACTGGTATGATCATGACCATTGAATTTATAATTAAATATCTTTAGCTTAAGTGCAAAGGTGAAATGATCAACATGGTTATAATTATTGTTTATATAAATTCTGAAATGATTATATATTTCTTTGAGATATTAATATATTTGGCCTGTAGTGCAAATATGAACTGTTGATGAATATATTTGGCCTGTAGTGCAAATATGAACTGTTGAGGAATATCTTTGGCCTGTAGTGCAAAGATGAATTGATGATGAATATATTTGGCCGTAGTGCAAAGATAAATTATTGATGAATATCTTTGGCCTGTAGTCCAAAGATGAACTGTTGTTGAATATCTTTGGCCTGTAGTGCAAAGATGGTATGTTGATGAATATCTTTGGCCTGTAGTGCAAAGATGAACTGTTGTTGAATATCTTTGGCCGTAGTGCAAAGATGGATTTATTAGTATGATTATGAACAGGAACTGTGATTTGGTATAACCATGATCTTTGATGTTTCAAGTAAAGACAGGTGATAAAAATATTCTTCGTCCTGGGTGCGAAGAAAAATTTAGAATCACAATTATGATTATGAGTTATTCATATGATTGTGGAAAGGAACTGTTGATTGATGTTACAGGGATAAAACATTGTTGGTGGATTTTTAACATGGAGAAGATAATAGACTTTATAGTATATTTGACTCTTCTAATGGATTGTTCGTTCCGCTGCAACTATGGTTAAAATTTTTATTATTTACCATATGTTCTAAATCTCTGATTTATTATTGATGAAGGCTATTGATAATTTAATTATCTTTAGTCATGATCTTCTTTACTGAGCTAGTTGTGCTCACCCTTTTGTTTCACAATTCCTTTTAGGTAATAAGAGTGTAGCTGGGTCAAGCGAGGGTAACGGGGAAATAGAACGGTGGTCTCTAGCTGTGGATGTTTCCCCAAAGCAGTATAGAAAAGTTCATTTAGTAGTTTTATTTGGTGAATCCAATAGGGTAAGGTGTACCCAACGTTGGAAGGGTGGTTTGCCACTATCATACAAGATGTCTAACGACATACAACCTCGTGTCATCATAAAACAGGGATGTGCTCATCCACTTGCTGAGTATATATACAAGCACTAACTATATAATCTTGGTGTTTGTTTGAAATATAATTCTCAATTAGAGACAGTAGAGATAATGATATGTCAAGAGTAGACTCACCATTGGGAAGAATATGATAGTAATCTTCTCGTTTTTCTTTGGGGTCTATTGGGTCAACCAAGGATAATTCTGTGGCCATATGATATCTATCATAACCTAGACGCATGACCTCTCATGTACGAAGGTTTCCTTGAGCACTTTCCAAAGTCTAAAACAATTTTTGACTATACCTTTATGTAAGGTGTCATTGTGAGGTGATGTTTACGGTTGGAACATGAGTCACATTTGGTATATATTTGTATCCAAACTCACAACATATGTGTTGTTGTATTTTGTACGACAATCGTTGTAATAAAGTTGTAGTTGTTTTCTGTACCATGTATTTGGCGACTCAGAATAGGTTGGATGGAATGGACCTATTTTGGGGTTATCACATTAGGGATATGATCCCTGGCTAAGATGTGAGACTAGAACTAGGAGGGGAGAGATGGAAAATTCCTTCGCTAGTATGACCTACCAAAGTTTATTTGGTATTTAATTGGTCGATCAGAGTGTAGTGATAATATTTTACATGTCAATTAACCCTTGTTTTGTGGCAGTATCTGAAAATGACATCCGAGAATGTTGAAAATATCAATGGAGCACAGGAGACCGTTGAGTCACCAAAAATCAACACCCAGGATAATCTGCATCAGGAAGACAATAATCCTCAGGTGAACAACAACACCGACCAAATGGCAAACGACGGAATGTTTAGGAGCTTTCTGCAATTCGTACAACATCAGACAAGAGAAACTCCTGTCCAAAATGTAGGTGAAAACACCTGAAACTCTCAGACGGTCACCGCTAAACAGTTCAAGGAGCTGGGACCACCGGAGTTTATTGGAGAGCCAAAACCACTTAAGGTAAAAACGTGGATAAAGCAGATCACCAAGATATTTGATGTCTTGGGATGCGCCGAGGAGCAAAAAGTTCCCTTTGCCACCTTTATGTTGCGAGGAGAGGCAGATTACTGGTGAGAATCGGTAAAGCGTACTCAACCTGTCGCACTGAAGATGTCTTGGAAGAAGTTCCAAGAACTGTTCAATGACAAGTACCTTTCCGAAAGTATTCGTCACATAAAGGAGGTAGAGTTCATCAAGTTGGAGCAGAATAATATGACCGTGTCGCAATACGAAGCTAAGTTTACCGAGTTATCCAGGTTTGCGTCCCACTTGGTTGATAATGAGGAGAGAATGACGCGGATGTTGTTAAGATGTTTGAAACTGGAGATACGTCAATATCTTATTTCTCATAAACTATGTTTGTATTCAGATGTTGTAAATAGGGCTCAGTTATTGGAGCGCGATAACGAGTCAACGCAACCAAAAGAGAGCAGCCGGCAAAATGATAATACCAGTGATAGCAGTCATCGAAGCGGTGACAACAAGCGTGGAGGGAATCAACAGGCCAGAAATGGTAACCACTTCGGTGGTAATCAGGGCCAAAACATTAAGAATGGACATTTCAAGAAGAGGAGATTCAATAATGATGGAAAGACGTCAGTACCAGCACCTGTTGTTAAGGAAGGAGAACGACCACCTATCATATGCTTCAAATACGGAGGGAAGGGACATATCAGTCCAAACTGCGCGATGCCGTCCAAAGCGTGTTATAATTGTGGAAGAGAAGGTCACCTAGCCCGATTTTGTCGTGCACCGAAGACAAGTCCAGTTGGAACGGTGACACAAAATACCGTCCCAGACAAGTCAAAACCAGTAGTTCAAGGGAGAGCGTTTGTTATAACCTCCAAGAAAGCAAGGAACCCGAACGAGGTCATCACGGGTAAGCTTATCATAAACTCTAGCGAAGTCTATACCTTATTTGATACCAGTTCTACCCATTCTTTTATTTCTCCTACTTGCGCTCAACGATTAAATTTGACTCCAGAGGAATTAAACTTTGACTTATCTGTGGAAACTCCGTTGGGAGAAACCTTCATTACATCTACTGTTTATAAGTCTTGTTTGGTTCAAATCGGTACCATCTGTGACGCCCCCAAAAATAGGCATAAATCAACCATCTTGGGTCGCCAGATACATGGTACAGAATTCAAATACAACTTACTAATACAACTGTCGTGCACAATACGACAAAATATAAACTGTGAGTTTGAATACAAATATTATCTTCTAGAGAGTATCCATACTCAAAAGGAGTCCTCATTACAATTATTATCACACTATTACAGAGAATAGTGAGGACTACTAATACTATCATCTGGTTCATCACTCCGTTCCCCGACTCGTCCCAGCTATATTCTCATGTCCTGAAGAAAACAGTGAAAGAAATGGCGAGCTCAACTAGCCCAGTAAGAAATATTATGACTAAGATAATGCAGAATAAATTATCATTAGCCTTCAACAGTGTTAAACTGATAAAATATAACGAACATCAAGTTTAACTGCAGCGTAACAAGCAATCCATTAAAAGAGTCAAGTAGAAAATAAAATTTACTATCTTCTATGATTTAAAAGGTTTTTCAACACTGTTATCGCTGAGACTCAGCTTAATAAAATAATCCACATCATCGAATCACCCCTGCACTACGGCCAAGGATATTCGTGTATTCATTAATGTCATGCCAACAACTGTCCATCAATACACTACGGGCCAATGGGAACTTTTACCACATCATTTGCAACATTACGGTCATGATTATACCGAATAATCCCTGGTCATAATCATACCAAGTCCATCTATGCACTACAGGCCACAGATGACTTTCAATATTTTATAAACATGAGGATGATGACAATGATATAAGAATTCAATAAAACAAGTTCAAGAATTAATTTATCCAAGAATTAACAACGTCCAAATTGTCAACATGATACGGCTTTGTGGAGTAAAATTCAAGAATGCTTAGAAGAATATTTTCATGAAAAGATACTGAATGAACCGCAATTATCAAGGATATTCCATAAATTTCATGGAGCATAGAAGTCAAAACTTAACCAACTGAGTATAATAAAGAATGGAATAACAAAAGAAATCACCATGCATGCGATAGACCGCACAGACAGGTTATTCCAACAGAATAATAAATAATGGAACCAGGTCCGGCGTAAAACGCACAGACAGGATATTCCAACAGAATAATAATAAAGACGGAATCAGGTCCGGTGTAAAACACACAGACAGGATGTTCCAACAGAATAATAATAAAGACGGAACCAGGTCCGGTGTAAAACACACAGACAGGATGTTCCAACAGAATAATAATAAAGACGGAACCAGGTCCAGTGTAAAACACACAGACAGGATGTTCCAACAGAATAATAATAAAGACGAAACCAGGTCCGGTGTAAAACACACAGATAGGATGTTCCAACAGAATAATAATAAATGAAATAACAACAGTTCTCTTCATGAATAAGAAAGAATAACACCCATTACCGTTTTAAAGAAGAGCTGAAATAAGGAAGTAGTTAAGTAGCAGAATACTTTTATTCTCTCTCTCTATATTTTCTCTCAATAGTTTCTCTCTCTAGAGTTCAGTGAATTCGTAAGAAATAATGAAGGAATGAGCTGCTATTTATAGAAAAATGGAATGCATAGTAACTAATCCATGAACGCTCCAGATTGATTACTTTAATTTGACGGTCCATATTTAAAGAAAAATCTTTTAAATAAAATATAATATATTCTATTTATAGAATAACTTTAATAAAGTATTCTGTTTTATATAAAAAGATGTTTCTGATTTATTACGTTAATAATACGAATAAAACAAAACGTCATTATCGCTAAATAATTCATATTATTAATTGACAATAATTGAATCAAACTGAGTGACTTCTCACATAAGCATTAATAATCAATACCGTGTGCTACTATGCAACCACACGTATTACTGTACTTTTACTACCGAGTAGTTCAACAGTATCAATGGTAAAACTTCCGCCGTTATTTTTAATAAAATATTTTTATCGTTTTCTTAATCCGACAATAATTTCGTTGTGGAGTCCACCAATGATTGTGTCGTTGTACGAATATTCTCTGTTAAAACGAATATTCCCCGACCAATCGAATATTATATAACAACTTGCGTACTTTACAAAATTTATAAATATTACCCACAACTATAACATTATATCAAATTAACTCCATAATATTCAAAAATGATATTTATAGAAAATTTATCTTTATTTATAAAAGTTGGGGTCTTACACCATCACATTACCTGTCGATCTTATTTCATTAAAAATACTTGTATTTGATGTGATTTTAAGGATTGATTGGTTAACTACTCATCATGCAAAAATTAATTGTTTTCATAAGGTTGTTAGCTTTCATATTCCTAACTAACCTATTATGCGAATTCAAGCAACTAAACCATTAAAATCAATCACTGTCATTCCAAGCCATAAAGCTATTCGTTTATTGAAAAACGGATGTCAAGCTTTCTTAGCTCATATCACGGATCTAAACAAAAATACGTCAATTTTGAATAATATTTCTGTTGTTAATAAATTTTCTGACATATTCCCCGATGAACTTCCTAGCCTACCCCCAGGGCGTGAAATTGAATTTTGTATCGACCTTGAACCCGGTACAAAACCCATTTCCAAAGCCCCATATCGAATAGCTCCTATTGAACTTCAGGAGTTAAAGACCCAACTGCAGGAATTGTTAGACATTGGCTTTATTCGTCCTAGTACTTCTCCTTGGGGTGTTCCTATTCTATTCGTGTAGAAGAAAGATGAGAGTATGCGACTTTGTATTGATTATCGGGAGTTGAATCATGTCACCATCAAAAATAGGTACCCATTGCCACGTATTGATGACTTGTTCGACCAGTTGCAAGGCGCCAAATTCTTTTTAAAGATCGATCTTCGTTCTGGATATCATCAGCTGAAGGTTAAAACTGATGATATTCCAAAGACTGTCTTCAGAACTCGGTACGGACACTATAAATTTTTAGTCATGTCTTTTGGATTGACTAATGTTCCTGCTGCCTTCATGGATCTGATGAACCGAGTATTCAAGGAATATTTGGATCACTTTGTGGTCGTCTTTATTGATGACATCCTCATATATTCCAAAAGCCGTGAAGATCATGAGCAACACTTGAGGCTGATACTCCAAAAGCTTCGTGAAAATAAGTTTTATGCCAAGTTGAAGAAATGCGAGTTCTGGCTTGAGGAAGTAACATTCCTTGGGCACGTAGTATCAAGTCATGGAATATCTGTTGACCCAGGAAAGATTGAAGCTATTCAAAGCTGGGAGCAACCTAAATTAGTGACCGAAGTACGTAGCTTTCTCGGTTTAGCTGGTTATTATCGGAGATTCGTGGAAGGATTTTCTCGAATCGCTACTCTATTAACTCAGCTGACTCGAAAAAATACAAAATTCGGTTGGAGCGAGGAATGTGAGAAGAGTTTTCAATAACTCAAGAGGAGACTCATTTCAGCACCTGTTCTGACAATACCATCTGGCTCGGAGGGATTTGTCATCTATAGTGATGCTTCGGGTAAGGGGTTAGGATGTGTTCTCATGCAACATGGGAAAGTCATAGCCTATGCCTCAAGACAACTCAAAGAATATGAGAGAAATTATCTCACTCATGATCTAGAGTTGGCAGCTGTTGTCTTCGCACTTAAAATTTGGAGGCATTACTTGTATGGAGAGAAAGTGGAGATCTTTACGGATCATAAAAGCCTCAAATATTTCTTCACTCAAAAGGAACTCAACATGCGACAACGACGTTGGCTTGAACTGTTGAAAGATTATGATCATACCATCCAATATCATCTTGGAAAAGCGAACGTGGTAGCTGATGCATTGAATAGAAAATCATATGCAAGTACGAGTGCGATATTGTCAACGTAAAGGCCCATTTTGTGTGACTTACAAAGGATGGAGATAGAGTTAAAGACTCCAGGGACCCATGTGATGATGGCGAATATACGAGTAGAACCGACTTTAATCGATAAAGTTAAAGCTGCTCAAGCTACAGACCTGGAGCTGATGCGTATGAGGAAGAAAGTGCAAGAAGGTGTTATGCCGGAAGCAAGAATCGATGAAGAATGAATACTTCAAGTCAACTCCAGACTTTGTATTCCTAACGACCCTGATTTAAAGTATAAAATCATGATGGAAGCGCACAACACACCGTTTGTAATCCATCTTGGGAGTACCAAAATGTATCATGATCTTCGACATACATTTTGGTGGGGCAATATGAAGAGAGAGCTAGCACTGTTTATATCAAGGTGTCTAACGTGGCAACGAGTCAAAGCGAAGCATCAAATACCAAAAGGTCCATTGCAACTACTTGAAATTTCAGAATGGAAGTGGGAGCACATTACCATGGATTTCGTTACTAGTATTCCCAATGTTTCTCAAGGCATAGATGCAATTTGGGTCATTGTTGATAGATTGACCAAGTCTGCTCACTTCTTACCTATACGAGAAACTTATACACTTGAACGTCTTGCTCGTATGTACATAAAAAAGGTTGTAAGATTGCATGGTATGTCAATATCCATAGTGTCTGATCGAGACCCAAGATTCACTTCACGATTTTGGGTTAGTTTGCAAAAATCTATGGGCACGGACTTACGATTTAGCTTGGCATATCATCCTCAGACGGACGGACAATCAGAGAGGACTATTCAAACTCTTGAAGATCTATTAAGACTCTGTGTCTTTGACTTCAAGGGAAGTTGGGACAAGTTCTTACCATTGGTGGAGTTTTCCTACAACAACAGTTATCAAGCAAGTATTGACATGGCTCCATTTGAGGCGTTGTGTGGAAGAAAATGTCGTTCTCCAGTATGCTGGGATGAGGTGGGTGAAGCAACGTTGTTGGGACCGGAGTTAGTACGTATGACTACGAAAAAGATTCAAACGATCCGACAACGTATAAAAACCTCACAAGATCGACAAAAGAGTTATGATGATTTTCATCGAAAGGACGTGGAATTCGATATAGGAGATCATGTATTGTTACGTGTTGCTCCATGGAAAGGAGTTACGAGATTTGAAAAGAGAGAAAAGCTCAATCCTTGATTCATCAGCCCATTTTTAATCCTCGATCGAGTAGGAACTGTGGCCTATAGACTCGCTTTACCGCCAAGTATGTCTCGTGTTCATAATGTTTTTCACGTATCTATGTTACGTAAATATGTGAAAGACCCGCACCACATTATTGAGTTAGAACCGGATGAAATAGCGGAATATTTAACGTATGAAGAGGTTCCTGTTCAAATCTTGGATAAGAAGGAACATATTCTACGCTCCCTCAAGTCAAAGTTTTGTGGAGAAACCACGATGTTGAGGAAATGACCTGGGAGTTAGAATCTGAAATGAAATCAAGGTATCCTAACCTCTTCGACATACCAGGTAGGGGTGTTCAAACCGGTCAGTTTTTTCAGTTTTTAGGGAAACCGAACCGGTTCGAACCGATCGATTCGGTACAAAGTTGAACCGGTTCGGTACCGGTACAAAAAATCGGTACATACCGAATTTTCGGTTCCGGTTTCGGTTGGATGTTTGGCTTGGTCGGTAAATACCGAACCGAACCGATCGTACCGATTATTTAAATAATAAATTAAAAAATAACTTGAAGGACCAATTTTTTAAGACTCATTTGTCTAACTATGTAAAAGTTTTAAGACTCTTTTGTCTAACTATGTAAAATTAATTGAAAGTCTCTCTATTTATAGAATAGAGATAAGACAAGAGATGGCATACTAGACAATGTGGGATGTTTAGTTGTCTAGCCATGTAAAATTAACTTGAAAGTCTCTTCTATTTATAGAATAGAGGTAAGACAAGAGATGACATACTAGACAATGTGGGATGTATTCAATGTGGGACTTATTAAACAAGAGATGGCATACTACATTACTACCAAGTGAATCTCCAAGTCCCATATTGGCTAAATTGGTAAAACTTTAAGAAAATTTTCTTTATAAATTGATTATTATGTCTTAATGAATTTAAGATAACAAATAATCAAACCATTATTAGTATTAAAGATGTAAACAACTTAACCCTTATAATGACACTAATGAAGAATTTATGACACTATTGCTTGTTTCTAAGTCCCACATTGATTAGATTATAAAAAATTTAGAAAGTTTTCTTTATAAAAATACCATTTACTAAAACTTGAAGTAAATTTACCAACTTAGACTTTCATCAAATCAAACCAACTATAATGACACTAATGAATGCCAAGAAAATCACATAAGGGAACTTATGGCACCATCTTACATAACTTGTTTCTAAGTCCCACATAGATTAGATTATAAAAATTTAAGAAAATTTTCTTTATAAAAACACTACCAAGTGAAGTCTTTACTATTTAGTTGTCTCCAAATCTCATATTGGCTAAATTGGTAAAACTTTAAGGAAATTTTTCTTATAAATTGATTATCATGTAATAATGAATTTAAGATAACAAATAATCAATGCATTATTAATAATAAGAATGTAAATAACTTAACCCTTATAATGAATGACACTAATGAAGAACTTATGGCACCATTGCTTGTTTCTAAGTCTCACAATGATTAGATTATAAAAAATTAAGAAAGTTTTTTTTTATAAAAATACCATTGCTAAAACTTTAAATAAATTTACAAACTTAGACTTTCATCAAATCAAACCAACTATAATGACACTAATGATTAATGAATGCCAAGAAAATCACATAAGGGAACTTATGGCACCATCTTACATAATTTGTTTCTAAGTCCCACATTGATTAGATTATAAAAATTTAAGAAAGTTTTCTTTATAAAAACACTACCAAGTGAAGCCTTTACTATTTAGTTGTCTCCAAGTCCCATATTGGTTAAATTGGTAAAACTTTAAGGAGATTCTCCTTATAAAAATGATTACCGATTACCATGTAATAATAAATTCCAATTGGGCCAATTTTTGGCTTATAATTTTGTGTTTGGGCTGTAATAGGTCTATCTTACTAAGCTTTTGGGCAGACATAATTTTGGGCTTAAAAATTTAAGTCAGTATTTAAAGTTTTGGGTTGAAAGTTTTTGGGCTAAAAATCTTGTTTTTGGGCTGAAATTGGTTGGGTTGAAATTTCGGTACAAGTCGGTAAAAATCGGAACCGTCCGGTACCGAACCGACTATTCGGTTCGGTTTACCGTTCATTCGGTTCCGGTATCGGTACCCAATTATCAGTAGTTTTGGTAATCGGTTCGGTTCGGTTCGGGCCGGTATTTTACCGATGAGCACCCCTAATACCAGGTACGTACCTTAATTTCGAGGGTAAAATTTCATAAGAATGGGAGGTTGTAAGACCCCAATTTTTATAAATAAAGATGAATTTTCTATAAATATCATTTTTAAATATTATAGAATGAATTTGATATAATGTTATAATTGTGGATAATATTTATAAATTTTGTAAAGTACGCAAGTTGTTATACAATATTCGATTGGTCGGGGAATATTCGTTTTAACAGGGAATATTCGTACAACGGCACAATCTCATCGGTGAACCCCACAACGGAATTATTGTCGGATTGAGAAAACGATAAAAATATTTTATGAAAATAACAGCGGAAGTTTTACCGTTAACTGTTGAAACACCCGGTGTTAAAAGTACAGTAATACGCGTAGTTGCACAGTAACACACGGTATTGATTATTGATGCTTACGTGAAAAGTCACTCAGTTTTGTTCAATTATTGCTACAGTAATTGCTACATAATATCTCACGTTATTTGATTCAATTATTGTCAATATTTTAAATATTATTAAATCAATAATTGAGACGACAAAGTTATTAATATTATTATTTGCAATATTAACGATGTCTAGAAGTTCTGTCAAGGAGAGATTTGGTCACCTAATTGCGCGCCAATAGGGAAAAATCCTTATTGGAAAGCCCCCTCTTTCCTGGGAACGACCTGGTCGATTAATATTGTGAATTATAATAATGATGATAAATGTTGTTAAAAATATTGAGAGGATTTTTATGAAGTTGTTGTTGTAAGTTTTGCTTATTATTTGGATTCCCATTTACTCATTTTTAAAATAATAGGCAGAAATTTGCTAGTATAATATAATGGGATCCACCTGTGATTATGACATGTTGATGGGAGGGGAACATGTGGGGCCCACGTGGGAGAAAATGAATTTGGGGGAAAAGAATCTAGCAAGTGTTCACGGGTGGGAGTAATAATTCAAATAAACATGTGTGGTTTATATATATATATATATATATATATATATATATATATATATATATTATATTCTTGCTTTGTTCCTATTGGTTGGATGATTGAAAATTTGCATCTGTGAGTTGCAAAAATTCTCATTCGTGATTGCATGACTGTTGCGTCCATGAGAAAAATCCTTACACAGTGCCTTTCCATTCTCCTATAAATAGAAGCTCATTCCTTCATTATTTCTTACGAATTCACTGAAACTTTAGAGAGAGAAAATTATAAAGAGAAAGAAGAAGAGAAGTCTGGTACATCTCCTTTCCTATATCCAGTTTCATCTAAGGTAAGGGGTATTATTTCTCTCTCATTCATGAAGAGAACTTTTGTTATTCCATTCTTTATTATTCTGTTGGTATAACATGTATACGCGGGATACCCTATACTTGGTAAAATTCTTCTGTTATTCCATTTTTATTATTTTGTTGGAACATCCTGTCTGTGCTTTATGTAAGACCCCGAATTTTATGAAATAAAAGTATTCAATTTTTCTATTTGGTAAATGGTTAAATTGATAAAAGTTTAAAGTTATAGGTGAAATGTGCAAAATTTTCAAAATAAGCAAGTGGTTATAAAATATTCATTGTTGTCGGGAAATATTCGTTTGGTCGTGGAATATTCTTACTGTCAGGGAAAATTCATACGACTGCGCAGCCTTTTGTGGGCCCTATAACGGAAAACGATTGGATGAAGAAAATGACAAGAGTAAGTTGTTTATAAATAACGGCGTAGTTGTTACCGTTAACACTGTTGGAATACCCAGTGGTTAAAACACAGTAATACGCGTTGTTGCACAGTAGCACACGGTATTGCACCAATTATTGATTTTTACGTAAGAAGGCATTACTCAATAATTGTAACAGTAATTACTGTTCAGTATTTTATTTTATTGATTCAATAATTGTTGCGTTGATATTTTATATTACTGTTGTTTTAATAATTATCACTATACAGTATTTTCTATTATCGGAGTAATAATTCATATTATCTGAATAATATTATTAGATAATATTATTGGCAATGTCTAGAAAATTCTGTTTAAGGAGAGGTTTGGTCATCTAATTGCGCGCCAGTAAGGAGAGATCCTTATTAGAAAGCCCCCTCTTTCCTGGAAACTGCCTGGTTGTCAGTAATGTGATTCTATAATATTATTTGTGAATAATTAATTATTAATTTATATGATGAGGAAAATATTGATTTTATGTGGATATAGATGGAGAAATTTTTAATGTGACAATTGTTGAAAATTAATATTTTATTTTTTTCTGATAAAATAATTCATTTAAATATATTATTTTAATAATATATTAATGGTGATATTTTTACAATGAATGTGAGATATATAAATAAATGAGGAAGAATATTTTTGTTGGATTAAATGTTTAACACATGTTTTGTGTGTTGGTGGACACAATTCCTGACCGAAAATTTATTATAGACTGTAAAATCGTCCGTTTGTAGATTTCGGTCAATTTCTGTTTGGAATTTGGAAATATTTTCTTCTGCAAAGTTGTAGAGAATTGAATTTCCTATAAAAAAATGCGAGATTCGAATTTTTTGATAAAAGGGCTATTTATTATGAATTATTGAAGTTCCGAAGTTCCGAAATAATTGATTTTTAGAAATTTTATTTATTTTTATTAAGAAAAACGTTTTTGTTGCTTTTGGCACATGTGTGGCTGATTTTTTTGGTCAAAATGGTGGGCTAAGGAAAATTATTTAAATATATTATTATTATATTCAATTTTCTGATTTGGTGTTCTAAGCAATTTTCTATAAATAGGGTGCTTAGGTTAGAATTGAAAATCACACCAGAAACTGAAGTTTTCTCTCTATTTCTCTCTCTATATTATCGAGTGTATTCTTGTGAGTATTTTGATATCTTGAGTGTTGCTATACGGTGCAAGTTCGTTCAGCGTTATTCCAGTCAGGAGTACTGCTCTTTTGAGGTAAGGGATAGTAAGGGATGTTATTTTATTCGAAAATGATATTATTTCTTCAATATCATTATGCTGAAATATTGGTTGGAAATTTTTATCAAATTTGAAACTTTTCATGTCGGGGTTACTATTCACGAGTTACTATTCATGAGTTACTATTCACGAGTTACTATTTATGAGTTACTATTCACGAGTTACTAAGTTACTATTTAGGAGTTACTATTCACGAGTTATTATTCACGAGTTAGTATTCATGAGTTACTATTCACGAGTTACTATTCATGAGTTACTATTCATGAGTTACTATTCACGAGTTACTATTCACGGGTTACTATTCATGACAAAATTGGTTTCTTTTTCTAACCAAATTATAGTTGATTTATGAATATTACTCTTGAGATTAAAACTATATGTTGATCATATTATTTTTTTATCATATATAATATTTTTATAACTCTAATGATGATATTTCTCTTTGACTTGAGTGTAAAGATGTGTAGATTTTTGGTACGATCATGACTATGGGTTCTCTTTGGCCAGTAGTGCAAAGTTGAATTGTTGACTGGTATGATCATGACCATTAAATTTATAATTAAATATCTTTAGTTTAAGTGCAAAGGTGAAATGATCAACGTGGTTATAATTATTGGTTATATAAATTCTGAAATGATTATATATTTCTTTGAGATAATAATATATTTGGCTTGTAGTGCAAATATGAGCTGTTGAGGAATATCTTTGGCCTGTAGTGCAAAGATGAGTTGTTGATGAATATCTTTGGCCCGTAGTGCAAAGATGAAATTACTAGTATGATTATGAACAGGAACTGTGATTTGGTATAACCATGATCTTTGATGTTTCAGGTAAAGACAAGTGATGAAAATTATCTTTGTTCTAGATGAGAAGAGGAATTTAGAACTACAATTATGATTATGAGTTATACATGTGATTGTGGACAGGAATTGTTGATTGATGTTACAGGGATAAAATATTGTTGGTGGACTTTTAACATAGAGAAGATATTAGACTTTATAGTCTATTTGACTATTCTAATGGATTGCTTGTTCCGCTGCAACTATGGTTGAAATTTTTATCATCTACCATATGTTCTAAATCTCTGATTTAATTCTGTTGAAGGCTATTGATAATTTAATTATCTTTAGTCATGATATTCTTTACTGAGCTAGTTGTGCTCACCCTTTTGCTTCGCAATTCCTTTCAGGTAATAAGAGTGTAGCTGGGTCGAGCGAGTGTAATGACCCCAAAATAGGTTCATTCCACCCAACCCATTCTGAGTCGTCAAATACATGGTACAGAAAACAACTACAACTTTATTACAACAATTGTCGTGCAAAATACAACAACACATATGCTGTGAGTTTGGATACAAATATATACCAAATGTGACTCATGTTCCAACCGTGGACATCACCTCACAATAACACCTTACATAAAGGTATAGTCAAAAACTGTTTTAGAAATTAGAATCTTTGGGAAGTGCTCAAGGAAACCTTCGTACATGGGAGGCCACGCGTCTAGGTTATGATAGATATCATATGGCCACAGAATTATCCTTGGTTGACCCAATAGACCCCAAAGAAAAACGAGAAGATTACTATCATATTCTTCCCAATGGTGAGTCTTCTCTTGACATATCATTATCTCTACTGTCTCTAATTGAGAATTATACTTTAAACAAACACCAAGATTATATAGGTAGTGCTCGTATATATACTCAGCAAGTGGATGAGCACATCCCTGTCTTATGATGACACGAGGTTGTATGTCGTTAGACATCTTGTATGATAGTGGCAAACCACCCTTCCAACGTTGGGTACACCTTACCCTATTGGATTCACCAAATATAACTACTAAATGAACTTTTCTATACTGCTTCGGGAGAACATCCACAGCTAGAGACCACTGTTCTATTTCCCCGTTACCCTCGCTCGACCCAGCTACACTCTTATTACCTGAAAGGAATTGTGAAGCAAAAGGGTGAGCACAACTAGCCCAGTAAAGAATATCATGACTAAAGATAATTAAATTATCAGTAGCCTTCATCAATAATAAATCAGAGATTTAGAACATATGGTAAATGATAAAAATTTCAACCATAGTTGCAGCGGAACGAGCAATCCATTAGAAGAGTCAAATAGACTATAAAGTCTATTATCTTCTCCATGTTAAAAATCCATCAACAATGTTTTATCCCTGAAACATCAATTAACAGTTCCTTTCCACAATCATATGAATAACTCATAATCATAATTGTGATTCTAAATTTTTCTTCGCACCCAGGACGAAGAATATTTTCATCACATGTCTTTACCTGAAACATCAAAGATCATGGTTATACCAAATCACAGTTCCTGTTCATAATCATACTAATAAATCCATCTTTACACTACGACCAAAGATATTCAACAACAGTTTATCTTTGCACTACGGGCCAAAGATATTCATCAACAGACCATCTTTGCACTACAGGCCAAAGATATTCATCTACAATTCATCTTTGCACTACAGACCAAAGATATTCCTCAACCGTTCATCTTTGCATTACTGGCCAAAGATATTCAACAACAGGTCATCTTTGCACTACGGGCCAAAGATATTCATCTACAATTCATCTTTGCACTACAGGCCAAAGATATTCCTCAACAATTCATATTTGCACTACATGCCAAATATATTAATACCTCAAAGAATATATAATCATTTAAGAATTTATATAAACAATAATTATAACCATGTTGATCATTTCACCTTTGCACTTAAGCTAAAGATATTCAATTATAAATTCAATGGTCATGATCATACCAGTCAACAATTCAACTTTGCACTACTGGCCAAAGAGAACCCATAGTCATGATCATACCAATAATTTACCCATCTTTACACTCAAGCGAAAGAGAATTTCAACATCAAGGTTATAAAAATGTTATATATGATTATAAAAATAATATGGTCAAAACATGGATTTAATTTCAAGAGCAATATTCATAAATCAACTATAATTTGGTTAGAAAAAGAAACCAATTTTGTCGTGAATTGTAACTCATGAATAGTAACCTCGACTCAAAAAGGTAGAAATTCCACAATAAAATCTATACCAATATTTCGGTATAATGATATTGAAAGAATAACATTTCTTAAGCTTATAAACAATTTATTTAAATTGTTTACACTTTACTAATTAATGCATTTAATCATCATAAAATGTCAACTCTTAAGATTTCATCATCAATAGCCAAAACCCTCATCAAAAATCTGCATATACCTCATATAGGATTCTCAAGCCATAAAATCCTATTTTCCAATTTTCTTTCCTCACAAAACATATTTAATTCATTTACTCATAACTAGACCATTTTCATAAAAAATACCAAATCAGTTCCAAAAATATTTCTTTTCTGGGATTTAGCATAATATAGTCCCATAGTGAACATATATTTTTCTCAGAATTTTTAAAAGTCATTTACTATTTTTCATATGGCCAAAATAGCCGAATATTTAGACATTTATCAAAAATTATACTTTTGTCTAAAAATTCTGAAATTTACAGAGTATACTTCTATCATATACATGTACTCCTAATAAAAATTTCATCAATTTTGGAGTTAACCACAAGGAATTATAAGCTGTTACTTTTAAAATAGTCTTTTCTCATAAAATTCATAACTCTCAATGTATACATCCAAAAATCACCATTTTTGGACACAATCAAGAAAACTCATCAAAATATCATTTCAAATTTTTCCAGAATTTTTGAAGGTCAGAAAAATTACGAAACTGAAAAACATAGCAACCCTTAAAATTCCTTACTATCCCTTACTATCCCTTACCTCAAAAAAGCAGTACTTCTGATCGGTATAAGGCTGAAGGAAACTTGCACTGATGAATAGCAACTCACCAAGTATCTAAATACTCACAAAATACACTCAATAATCTAGAGAGAGAAAGAGAGAAAGCTTATGTTTCTGGTGTGATTTTCAATTCTAACTTAGCCCTCTATTTATAGGAAAATTTTGGTAGGTTTGACCTGCAACCTGATGGCTTTACCTGCTACTATTCCCACCCACCACATTTGAAATATAATTCAGAACATTTCTTCACCAACCACAAGTGGGGCCCACCAATTCTAGAATTTTCCACCAAAATGATAAACTCTGAAAATTCAACAATTTCTGAACCAGTCATCTCGTAAAATTCATAACAAATCATACATTCATTTTTAACGGTTCAAAATTTGTGGACATATACTCAACTTATATATGTATAACATATCCAAATATTACTACGATCCAACGGTCGGATTAAAAATTATAACCCCCGCAAAATATCTCAAAAACCCTGATTTTTAATACCTCCATTCCGACAAAAATACTGATAAAAACCTCAACATTAACTCCTTCATTTTAACCACAAAAATATATCCCTCATTTATATCCACATAAAATAAATATTTTCTTATCATATAAATCAATAATTAATTATTCACAAATAATATTACAGAATCACATTTATGACAACCAGGCCGTTCCCAGGAAAGAGGGGGCTTTCCAATAAGGATTTCTCCTTACTAGCGCGCAATTAGATGACCAAACCTCTCCTTAGACAGAACTTTCTAGACATTGCCAATAATGCTATCTAATAATACTATTCAAATAATATGAATTATTGATCTGATAATGGAAAATACTGTGCAGCAACAATTATTGAACAACAATAATATAAAATTTCAACGTAGCAATTATTGAATCAATAAAATAAAATATTGAACAGTAATTACTGTAACAATTATTGAGTAGTGCCTTCTTACGTAAGAATCAATAATTTCAAAAATACTGTGCAATACCGTGTGCTACTGTGCAATAACGCGTATTACTGTATTTTAACCACCGGGTATTTCAACAGTATTAACGATAACAACTACGCCGTTATTTGTAAAAACTCAAATTTGTCGTTTTTCTTCACCCGACAGTTATTCGTTATGGGGCCCACAAATAGCTGCGCCGTCGTACGAATATTCTCCGACAGAAAGAATATTCCACGACCAAACGAATATTCCCCGACAACAATGATTATTTTATAACCACTTGCTTATTTTGAAAAAAAATTCATATTTCACCCATAACTTTAAACTTTTATCAATTTAACCATTTACTGAATAGTAATTATAAGAAAAATTGAATACTTTTATTTCATAAAATTCGGGGTCTTACAATCTCCCCTCCTTATGAAATTTCGTCCCCGAAATTTACGTACCTGGTATTTCGAAGAGTTGAGAATACCTTGCTTCCATTTCAGATTCTATCTCTCAGATCATCATGATTTCTCCATTGCTCATCTCCCATGATAACTTCATTTGGGTTCCTCATTTGTTGGGAAGTCATGACAACCGCCATCCCTCGAACTACTCGGCTTTGACTTGTCTGGAGCAGCATTTGGCGTCATCATTACCGTTGGAATATACCTTTCTATAGGACATATTCCTCCCTCAACTGCCTCTTCGTACTCCTCATTCATGATCTGAATCATCAATCTTCGATCCATATCGGATTCAGGTTGACCGCTATGTACAGGGTAATTCAAAACTCGATGTTGGGTTCTCCCAATTGCTTTCCAAAAAGAGAAATTCATATCATCTATTTTAGCCTTCTTAGATCGAACATCTCTTTCCACAATATCCACGTGTCGTGCGGCTTTTGCCCATGCATCACTTATTCTCACTCGTTCAATTTTTTCTTCTTTCAGCTCAGATTCCATTTTTATCATCTTATACTCTGCCAAAGAATGCTTCTGTTCAAGCATCACATATCGGGTAACACAAGCTTGAATTGTTGCATCCTTTTGTTCCACGACCGCCTGTCGTTCTTCTGCCTGCTCTTCTAACTCATGAATACGATTTTGAAATTCTACATTTTGATCATATAATACCTCTAATAAACTCTCCTCTGGTACTTCTTCTTCCTCTTCTTCCTCAGTCTCAGCTGTTACCTCTGCGACTATCTCGGGTGCAACTATCAATTCTTCACTCACCACATAGATATCTCTAATTCCTTCTTCGTCTGACATCACATTATCATGGTTAGTGATTAGAGGTATCCCCACAGTCTCATTCACTCCATTGTTAGCATTCTCAGCTGCCATTCTCAAATACTGCCATAAAATAAGGGTTAATTAAACAAATTAACATATCACATAATATCCCAATATTATGACTAACCAACAAATAAGCTTAGGTAGGACACACTAGCGAAGGATTTACGCATCTCTCCCCTCCTAGTTATATTCCCCGATCTCCACCAGAGATCATATCCCTAAGCTCTGATACCAACTGTAATGACCCCAAAATAGGTTCATTCCACCCAACCCATTCTGAGTCGTCAAATACATGGTACAGAAAACAACTACAACTTTATTACAACAATTGTCGTGCAAAATACAACAACACATATGCTGTGAGTTTGGATACAAATATATACCAAATGTGACTCATGTTCCAACCGTGGACATCACCTCACAATAACACCTTACATAAAGGTATAGTCAAAAACTGTTTTAGAAATTAGAATCTTTGGGAAGTGCTCAAGGAAACCTTCGTACATGGGAGGCCACGCGTCTAGGTTATGATAGATATCATATGGCCACAGAATTATCCTTGGTTGACCCAATAGACCCCAAAGAAAAACGAGAAGATTACTATCATATTCTTCCCAATGGTGAGTCTTCTCTTGACATATCATTATCTCTACTGTCTCTAATTGAGAATTATACTTTAAACAAACACCAAGATTATATAGGTAGTGCTCGTATATATACTCAGCAAGTGGATGAGCACATCCCTGTCTTATGATGACACGAGGTTGTATGTCGTTAGACATCTTGTATGATAGTGGCAAACCACCCTTCCAACGTTGGGTACACCTTACCCTATTGGATTCACCAAATATAACTACTAAATGAACTTTTCTATACTGCTTCGGGAGAACATCCACAGCTAGAGACCACTGTTCTATTTCCCCGTTACCCTCGCTCGACCCAGCTACACTCTTATTACCTGAAAGGAATTGTGAAGCAAAAGGGTGAGCACAACTAGCCCAGTAAAGAATATCATGACTAAAGATAATTAAATTATCAGTAGCCTTCATCAATAATAAATCAGAGATTTAGAACATATGGTAAATGATAAAAATTTCAACCATAGTTGCAGCGGAACGAGCAATCCATTAGAAGAGTCAAATAGACTATAAAGTCTATTATCTTCTCCATGTTAAAAATCCATCAACAATGTTTTATCCCTGTAACATCAATCAACAGTTCCTTTCCACAATCATATGAATAACTCATAATCATAATTGTGATTCTAAATTTTTCTTCGCACCCAGGACGAAGAATATTTTCATCACATGTCTTTACCTGAAACATCAAAGATCATGGTTATACCAAATCACAGTTCCTGTTCATAATCATACTAATAAATCCATCTTTACACTACGACCAAAGATATTCAACAACAGTTTATCTTTGCACTACGGGCCAAAGATATTCATCAACAGACCATCTTTGCACTACAGGCCAAAGATATTCATCTACAATTCATCTTTGCACTACAGGCCAAAGATATTCCTCAACCGTTCATCTTTGCATTACTGGCCAAAGATATTCAACAACAGGTCATCTTTGCACTACGGGCCAAAGATATTCATCTACAATTCATCTTTGCACTACAGGCCAAAGATATTCCTCAACAATTCATATTTGCACTACATGCCAAATATATTAATACCTCAAAGAATATATAATCATTTAAGAATTTATATAAACAATAATTATAACCATGTTGATCATTTCACCTTTGCACTAAAGCTAAAGATATTCAATTATAAATTCAATGGTCATGATCATACCAGTCAACAATTCAACTTTGCACTACTGGCCAAAGAGAACCCATAGTCATGATCATACCAATAATTTACCCATCTTTACACTCAAGCGAAAGAGAATTTTAACATCAAGGTTATAAAAATATTATATATGATTATAAAAATAATATGGTCAAAACATGGATTTAATTTCAAGAGCAATATTCATAAATCAACTATAATTTGGTTAGAAAAAGAAACCAATTTTGTCGTGAATTGTAACTCATGAATAGTAACCTCGACTCAAAAAGGTAGAAATTCCACAATAAAATCTATACCAATATTTCGGTATAATGATATTGAAAGAATAACATTTCTTAAGCTTATAAACAATTTATTTAAATTGTTTACACTTTACTAATTAATGCATTTAATCATCATAAAATGTCAACTCTTAAGATTTCATCATCAATAGCCAAAACCCTCATCAAAAATCTGCATATACCTCATATAGGATTCTCAAGCCATAAAATCCTATTTTCCAATTTTCTTTCCTCACAAAACATATTTAATTCATTTACTCATAACTAGACCATTTTCATAAAAAATACCAAATCAGTTCCAAAAATATTTCTTTTCTGAGATTTAGCATAATATAGTCCCATAGTGAACATATATTTTTCTCAGAATTTTTAAAAGTCATTTACTATTTTTCATATGGCCAAAATAGCCGAATATTTAGACATTTATCAAAAATTATACTTTTGTCTAAAAATTCTGAAATTTACAGAGTATACTTCTATCATATACATGTACTCCCAATAAAAATTTCATCAATTTTGGAGTTAACCACAAGGAATTATAAGCTGTTACTTTTAAAATAGTCTTTTCTCATAAAATTCATAACTCTCAATCTATACATCCAAAAATCACCATTTTTGGACACAATCAAGAAAACTCATCAAAATATCATTTCAAATTTTTCCAGAATTTTTGAAGGTCAGAAAAATTACGAAACTGAAAAACATAACAACCCTTAAAATTCCTTACTATCCCTTACTATCCCTTACCTCAAAAGAGCAGTACTTCTGATCGGTATAAGGCTGAAGGAAACTTGCACTGATGAATAGCAACTCACCAAGTATCTAAATACTCACAAAATACACTCAATAATCTAGAGAGAGAAAGAGAGAAAGCTTATGTTTCTGGTGTGATTTTCAATTCTAACTTAGCCCTCTATTTATAGGAAAATTTTGGTAGGTTTGACCTGCAACCTGATGGCTTTACCTGCTACTATTCCCACCCACCACATTTGAAATATAATTCAGCACATTTCTTCACCAACCACAAGTGGGGCCCACCAATTCTAGAATTTTCCACCAAAATGATAAACTCCGAAAATTCAACAATTTCTGAACCAGTCATCTTGTAAAATTCATAACAAATCATACATTCATTTTTAACGGTTCAAAATTTGTGGACATATACTCAACTTATATATGTATAACATATCCAAATATTACTACGATCCAACGGTCGGATTAAAAATTATAACCCCCGCAAAATATCTCAAAAACCCTGATTTTTAATACCTCCATTCCGACAAAAATACTGATAAAAACCTCAACATTAACTCCTTCATTTTAACCACAAAAATATATCCCTCATTTATATCCACATAAAATAAATATTTTCTTATCATATAAATCAATAATTAATTATTCACAAATAATATTACAGAATCACATTTATGACAACCAGGCCGTTCCCAGGAAAGAGGGGGCTTTCCAATAAGGATTTCTCCTTACTAGCGCGCAATTAGATGACCAAACCTCTCCTTAGACAGAACTTTCTAGACATTGCCAATAATGCTATCTAATAATACTATTCAAATAATATGAATTATTGATCTGATAATGGAAAATACTGTGCAGCAATAATTATTGAACAACAATAATATAAAATTTCAACGTAACAATTATTGAATCAATAAAATAAAATATTGAACAGTAACTACTGTAACCATTATTGAGTAGTGCCTTCTTACGTAAGAATCAATAATTTCAAAAATACTGTGCAATACCGTGTGCTACTGTGCAATAACGCGTATTACTGTATTTTAACCACCGGGTATTTCAACAGTATTAACGATAACAACTACGTCGTTATTTGTAAAAACTCAAATTTGTCGTTTTTCTTCACCCGACAGTTATTCATTATGGGGCCCACAAATAGCTGCGCCGTCGTACGAATATTCTCCGACAGAAAGAATATTCCACGACCAAATGAATATTCCCCGACAACAATGATTATTTTATAACCACTTGCTTATTTTGAAAAAAAATTCATATTTCACCCATAACTTTAAACTTTTATCAATTTAACCATTTACTGACTAGTAATTATAAGAAAAATTGAATACTTTTATTTCATAAAATTCGGGGTCTTACAGCGAGGGTAACAGGAAAATAGAACGGTGGTCTCTAGCTGTGGAGGTTCTCTCGAAGCAGTATAGAAAAGTTCATTTAGTAGTTATATTTGGTGAATCATCTAGGGTGAAGCGAACCCAACGTTGGAAGGGTGTTTTGCCACTATCATATAAGATGTCTAATGATATACAATCTCGTGTCATCATAAGACAGGGATGTGCTCATCCACTACAATTGTTGTAATAAAGTTATAGTTATTTTCTGTACCATGTATTTGGCGACTCAGAATGGGTTGGATGGAATGGACCTATTTTGGGGGCGTTACACTTTACGCATGACCTGGTTCCATTATTTATCATTCTATTGGAACATCCTGTCTGTGCTTTACGCATGACCTGGTTCCGTTAATTATTATTCTGTTGGAATAACCTGTCTGTGCGGTCTATCGCATGCCTGGTGATTTCTTTTGTTATTCTATTCTTTATTATACTCAGTTGATTAAAGTTTTGGCCCATGAAATTAGTGGAATATCCTTGATATTTGCAGTTCATCCAGTATCTTTTTATGAAAATATTCTTCTGAGCATTCTTAAATTTTACTCTACAAAGAAGTATCATGTTGACAATTTGGACGTTATTGGTTCCTGGATAAATTAATTCTTGAACTTATTTTGTTGAATTCTTATATCATTGTCATCATCCTCATGTTTATATTCTATTGAAAGTCATCTGTGGCCTGTAGTGCATAGATGGACTTGGTATGATCATGACCAGGGATTAATTGATATAATCATGACCGTAATGTTACAAATAATGTGGTAAAAGTCCTCATTGGCCCGTAGTGTATTGATGGACAGTTGTTGGCATGATCATGACCATTGATGAATACACGAATATCCTTGGCCCGTAGTACATGGATAATTTGTGGTTGTGATATTAATGAATATCCTTGGCCGTAGTGCAGGGATAATGTGGATTATTTATTAAGCTGAGTCCCAGCGATAAAAGTAATGAACAACCTTTTAAATCATAGAAGATAGTAGATTTTATTCTCTACTTGACTCTTCTAATGGATTGCTTGTTCCACTGCAGTTAAACTTAATGTTTGTTATATTTTATCAGTTTAGCACTGTTAAAGGCTAATAATAATTTATTCTGCATTATCTTAGTCATAATATTTCTTACTGGGTTAGTTAAGCTCACCATTTTACTTTCATTATTCTCTTCAGGAAATGAGAACGTAGCAGGGACTAGTCGGGGAACGGAGTGACGGTTCAGATGATAGTATTAGTAGTCCTCATTATTCTATGAAATAGTATGAAAATAAATGTATTGAGGACTTATTTTGAGTTTAAATACTATTTAGAAGAAAATGTTGTATTGAAACTCACAGCTTATGTTTTGTTGTATTTTACACGGCAGTTGTTTAATTAAGTTTTTATTTGTATTTTGTACCATGTATTTGACGACTCAAAATAGGTGATGTATACCTATTTTGGGGGCATCACAATATACTATATCTATATAATATAATATTAAAAATTAAAATTTACTGTTTGATTTTTTAAAGTCATAACGAGATATTCCTATAATAAAAGTTTGTGTAATTTATCTAATTTTTAATAAATTTAGTAAAAAATATAAACGATTTATAATTTTAATAATTATATTTTCTAAAATTATTAGATTAATTTATATTCATTTTAAAAGTTAAAAATTTATCATAGAGTTTTGCGACTTTTGAATTTTCCATAAAATCTCTTTGACAATTTCTTTACTAGCGATTTGAATTTTCACCTTTGTGTTTAATATTTGGAAGTCTTTAGAAATGAGATTATATTTTGGATATGAGTTGATAGTTATAACTTTTCTTCTAAAGTCGGTCAAACTCTACCATTTGATATAAATCTGAAAAATTTATGATTTTTTGAATACCAAAATACTTTTATAGACTTTATAAAAGTCTCAATTTAATACCACATAACTTTTAAAGACATTACAAAAGTTGTAATTGATATTAGTAAACTTTTATAAACTCTTTAAATGTCTTGATTGAATACAACTAAACTTTAAAAGTCTTAATTGAATACACCCTCCTAAACTTCATATAACTTGTGGTTACTTAATACTATAATTTTATATGTATACATTCATTTTAAAATTAAATATACAATTTGACTTTTGAAATTTAACGACGGCATATTAAATTTTAAATTATGTGAATTTATTTAATTTTAATTATTACAATAATTATAATTGTATATTATATAACAAAAACTATTAATTACAAAAAAAAAATCATTCTAATTTTTATGAATCATACTATATTTAAAGTTAAATATGCTATCGTTTAACTTCAAAAATAAAATTATATCTTTACTTTTGGAAGGGACGGAGTAGGTATAAATTTTGCCCATGTATAATTCATAAAAACTTCAATATTCATGAACCAGTGTTGATTTATTTATGGCATGTTTGTTTAGGACGGAATACATTTGAATGACTGAATCGCTCAGTCATTAAGTGCGTTGGTTTTGGAACAAAATCGTTTGAATGGTTGAATCGGTCAGATGATTAAGTTAAACGGCTAAGTCAAATTTTTTTGACTGAATTGCTGAATGAGCAGATGTATAAAGTAAAAAAAATTAAATTAATTATAAAATTATAAAAAAAATATTAACTATTATATTAAGTAATATTAAATAAATTAACAATAATTTTGAATTTTTTTAAAGTGATAAAATAATAAAATTCTATCATTTAGATATTTCAGATATATTAATTATCAAACAATTTTTTTTATTCAGATTCAGATTTATACGATTTTTATCAAAGACTCCCTTAGAATTTCCAAATTCAATCCTAAACATAAAGTCTTCAGTTAAACAAGTAGTAGTTCCCTGTTAGAGGGTAGTTCCCTGTTAGAGGGTATTTTCGACAATTGAATTTTGTAGTTTTGGTGAGATGTTAAGACAATGATACAACATACATTGCCGGCGGGTACCAGAGGTAAAGAATCTTAGATGACTGACACGTGTAAATGAATACAAGGACGGTCCGGATAAGGCTTCAAAACTTGGAGGTAGCAATAAAAGGAATTTGTATATTTTTTCCCGAGGAAAAAAATGGTAGGCATACTCATCCCAAAAAAAAAAAAATTGATTCAAGTATACTAAAGTAAAAAAAAAAAAGAATATCGACTAAATTTTATTTTCACTCATAGGAGTATAGGCACATATACTACGCTTTGAAATCTTTTTTTTTTTTTTTAAATTTGTAAATTCCATCTAAGTACTTTTTATGACAAAATAATTTTTGTATATTTTAATAGCTTAAATATAATTTATTACTTTAAATTATAAGTCATATTTCACTTCAGTGATCTACCTTTTAATTTTATCAATTAAATAATTGAACTATTAATTTTTTCCACTTCCATTCAATTGAATTTGTCAAGTCAAAAATTACTGACGTGATCAATTACTACACAGGTGTAATAAAAAAATATTATTAAATAAGTTTTTGATATATTTTTGAGTAAATAAGGGATAAAGATGTAAATGCATAAATATTACATCTAACACTAATATCAATACCACTTAACTACTCATTTATTCAATTTGAATCATAAAATCAAAAATCAAAAATCAAAAATCAAAAAATCCTTTTATTAAATCAAATTACCAAATCCAAAAATCTTTTTAACAAACCAAATTACCAAACCCAAAAATTTAATTCATCACACCAAACCCAAAAATCTCATTCATCTACACAAAACTCAGATTTCTCCAAACAAATCGAAGAACATCAACCCCAACGAACTAGAAGCAGATGTACCACCATCTGTGTCCCTCTGTCGCCAACTGGATCCTTCATTTTCTTGTTGGAATCAATGGCTGGCAAACCAAAAAAGGCCGCGGGAGAATCTCACAAGATGGCCGATATGGATTGGGGCAGCGGTCATGGCTGCGACTTCGATTACGCAGGCTTGAAGGGGAGACAATGGGTGACAATTTTTGAAGAAGCTTCCATGTCTGATAGGCATTTCAAGATCAAAAGTCCTGAACAAGAAAACCCATTTCAATCCTATGCTTCTATTTTAGCTCACCACACACCTTCTCCTTCTCTCTCCTCCCGTCTCTTATAATACAACACTTGTACCTTTTCCAACTCCATCTACCTCATCTTCTCTAGCCTATTTCCATTTGCTTTTGATGGGTCTCAAGAATCCATGGAAAGTTTTCAAAGATTCGGAGCAAATCTTCTGCCCCTACATCCACCATGCTAGCAAAATCAGCAACAAACGATTTCTTTTGCACCCCGTCACCAACAAAACCGATAAGCGACAAGGGCTCAAAATGAAGCAGATCCTCCTTCCTTTCTCACCTACAAATTTTAATCAAATCCAAATCAACAAAACCCTAAAAACACAAAACAATAAGATCAATATAAATTGATTCATGAAAAAAAGAGTATAAAATTCTCCGTCGCCACCATATCATCCTTTTTCCTTTCTCATTGATCTGTTTAGGGCTGGGTCAATTTAGATTCACTGATCTGTTTAATTTATTGGAACAAAATACGAATGTAATGAAATAAAAGGATTTGTATGAATTTGGGTTGGTGCAAAGACTAAAGCTTTTAGCTTTTTGGGGGGATTGGTGGAGCTTTTTGAAAAGAAAATGAGAAAGAAAGTTAATTAGATCGGAGGAGCTATGAAAATTAGACCTATCTTGTCGGTTCTTTCTCTGATTGTTAATGTTAGAGTATGGCTGGAGTATTTGTTAATGATTTTTATCTATTTACATTTTTGCCCTCTAATATAATAAAATTTTTGAAATTTTATTTGAAAGCTTAATTTTTTTAGTACACATCAGCATAAAATTTTCTAGTCAACCACCCACGTCAGTAATTTTTGACGTGTCAAGCTCAATTGAATAGAATTAGAAAAAATTAATTGTTCAATCATCTAATTAATAAAATTAAAAGATAGATCACCGAAGTAAAATATGACATATAGTTTAGGATAATAATTTATATTTAAGCTTATTTTAATTAACTTAAGTTATCTTTTATGAGATTATACTTCTATTTCTTAAATATTATTATTTTTGTTTTTATGTTAATTGATTAATCAACTCTCATGAAAAAAATTACAAATTTATTTGTTTTCCAAATCTTTATTAACAAAAATTGCTATAAACTAATGGGATCCACTCTTCTTTATCTATTTTCTATAATATTATACCGTCTATATATATATATATATATATATATATATATATATATATATATATATACGGAGAGGCTCTAAAACGAACCTTAAATAGCGAATCAAAGACGAATCGTCGTCTTTGGTGTCTATGGCAACGGTTCGACCCGTCGCCAAAGACTACATGGCTATGGCGACAGATCGAACCGTCGCCATAGACACCAAAGACGTTCGCTTTAGAGACGGACCGTATATATATATATATATATATATATATATATATATATACGATCCGGATCTTAAACTCGCCCCTTATCTAACATACCTTGCTCATCCTCCTTTGGCGACAGACCGGACGACGATTTGGTCCGTCGCTATATATAAAACCGTCATCTTAACTTTTAGCGACGGACAACATATAACGACGATTCTATATTTAACGACGGACCGAATCGTCGCCTGGTCTGTAGCTAAAAGGGATAAGCAAGGTATGTTAAATAAGAGGTGAACTTAAATTCCGGACCGTATATATATATATATATATATATATATATATATATATATATATATACAGGAAGGATCAAGAGCAGAATTCTTAAATAGCAGAATGCCTTAAGTAGCAGAATTTTGTCAAAACGACGCCGTTTTATAGGGACGCGGTGACATTTTTATAAATACGCGGTGGCATGGTATTTACAAAAATGCCACCGCGTCCCTATAAAACGGCGTCGTTTTGATAAAATTATGCTATTTAAGGCATTATGCTATTTAAGAGTTATGCTCTTGATCCTTTCTGTATATATATATATATATATATATATATATATATATATAAACAAACAAGCTTCCAAAAATAAAGTGCTTGAAAGAAGATGACAAGGAATTCGAGAGTTATTATAAGGAATATATATTAAAATAAGAAATTTGAGAGAGTTATTAACAGTAAATTGATATTTTTACATGTTAAAATAATATTTTTACATAAATTTCTTTTACATAAATACGAGATTTACCCATTATTCATGTAAAAATAAAAATATAAAAACATCAATTTTCTTATTAATAAAAGGTGTGAGGTCATTTTAATAATAATTGAGGGAGACACTGAAACATAAAGACTATGGAACTTTGATTCCATTGAAGCTTTCAGGTGGCCATTAGCTTAGCATTAAAGGAAACAGAACTAAACATCATACTTTAATAGCACGGTCTGACAATAGTATTTAAAACAGCGGTGTAATACTCTTTTATATTTGACTTTTAAATTGCATATTAAATTTTAATTATTTAAATTAATATAAATTTATTTAATTTTAATTAAATATAATTATATTATAATTATATAGTATATAATACAATCGTATATAACATATAAAAAATATGCAAATAAGATATTAGGTAAATGGTTAAGAACAAGATATTAAAACATTTAGGTCTTATATTCGATTCTCATTTAGATAAATTTATTTCTTCTAGATTGTTTTCTCTTTGTGTCATTGCGTGAGATTTGTTTATGGGAATTATCCATAACAAGTAGTAGTACTTTGTATTAATTAAAAATAGGTAAACACCTTCATTAACATCCAATACAATAATTAATGATTAAAATTAAAATTGAAAAATTCGGATTGGGTTACCATGAATTAATTTTATGGTAAGTTGGCCAATTGACCAATACATTACTTATACACAAAGAGAGAGATCATCTTCTAACTTACGTGTCGACTTTGTATTGGTCAATTGACCAAAGTTAATTTCATGCTAATTACTCCCAAAAAATTCACGTCCGCTACTATTATGTCGCTGAAAATAGTACCGCCGTTCACTCGTGAATTTTTTAATTCTTATTTCGACCTTTAGTTCCTATATTGAACGATAGAGATGATGTATATTTATTTTTGATCCATAACGAATATATGTTATATATATATTATTTATTTTTATTTTTATTTTGACTGGGGCGGATTCAGGAATTTTTTTTCAGCAGGGACATATTTTAACTAATTTGTCAATTTTTACAATTTGTCATATTTTTACAATTTTTTTTCATAATATTAATTAATGATAATAATATTTACAAATTAATCATAATCATAATAATGTTTATAAAATAAGTCAAATTATTGTAAGCTATCACAATAAAAGACAAAAATTACTCAATCAAAATGATCATATTTTCAATTGAAGATCAAACAACCCAAAAATAAAAACTCAATCTAATCAAACAAATTGTAACCACAGTCAACCAAATCAATAACAAAAAAAATCGAACTTGAATTAAACAATCCCTCACAGTTCACACGCTGATGAACATTTAAAATAAAAAACTATACAAAAAATACTTATAAAATTTCACCATGTTTTAAAACTAAATAATATTTTTATATTTGTATTCAAAATTAGTTAATGACTTTTTTTTTGTCCTCTTCAAATTAAAATCTTTCATTAATTTGCCTCCTTAAAATTATTAATTTACATATTTATCTTAACCCTATACTTATTAAAAAAAATCAAGCCAGGATAACTGTCTATATTGTCCCTTATATGTATCGATCCGCCTCTGTATATTGAAAAGGTATAATTTATTAAAAAATTATAGAAAATTCCTTTCCAACATAATTTACAACATTTACGTCACATCGGTTTCATTTCAATAATTTACATGAGAAGAAAATGAAAATGGAAATTTGATTGACAAGCCAATTTGAATAGTAATTTTTTATTTTACGAGAAAGACAACTTGCATTGTAAACTTTATCATACTAGCACGTAATTATTAATTAATACTTTATAGTCTGTACAATGTACGAGATAGTTTGAATAACAGGTTATATAATTTATTAAAATTATAATAAAAAAAATGTTTTTTTTATAATAAGTTATTTTTATATAAACTTTTCAATATTTTTTTACATGACATGAGAAACAAACATTCAACAACATTCAATTGCTCAAAGTCGATCACGGACAAATTGCTATCTTCCTTCACAAAAAAGCTAGCTAATCTAAGTCCGGCTCGAAACCCATAATCTAAGTCCCAACACTCTGATGCACAACAATACAATCTACTATCTCCTATAATCATCAACAAATAAACTTAAAAAGACCATTCAAGTATCAATATTATAAGTGAGAGTATGAGACTTACCAAGTATTAGAAAAAAATCAAAAATAAGTAACCAAAAGAAATACCATTTAACTTAACCTGTTAAAATAAATTTAGATAGTTTCAAACATCAAAAGTATTAACAATTTTAGAGGAACCAAACAAATTTAAGCAGCCTAAATCACAGACTAATTTCATGCCCAATAATTCAACAACAAAAATATAAATTTACTCTCTGACAAATTGTTCGGGCTTCTTGATAACGAAATTATCCACTTAGAGCTGTTGTTTCCTTCTAATTGCCCAATCTTCATTGCTTTTCCTTTTCTTCAAAACTACTCTTGAGATGGAAATCTAAGATATACAATAAACAATGCTCACCATAAGCTGCAAGTTTCTAAGCTTTCTCATTCCAAAGCAATGCATGTTTTAAAAAGTAAATTGTGAGAAAAACAATTCGGTATAATCCATTTGACATGTATTAATAAAACCATATTTATTTACGGCCAAGGAACAATTGACATAGATAAAATAATCTAGCAAAAATAAAATAAAATACACTGACATAGATAAAAAATTGAAGCCTACGAAAAGAATCTATAATATAAACCTTCACAAAAACAACAGAATCAAGCGACTCCTACATATATCTAGCCACAATTGAAATAACATCAATATAATTAAAATAAACATAGTTGCAGAGTTTATTAATTAGAAAAGGGGGTCCAAATGCGTATTATAAGATTATTTGATTCTTCAATATCACGTATCCGCTTGTTGTTCAAATTGGAATTCCTCTTTGGCATATTCGAATGATCATCTGCAAATCCATGTGGCCGCTTTGAAGATGCGGCAATACCATCGCCCATATGCGACTGTTGTTGCTGCTGCAGCGGCAGGGGCAATTCTCTGTTTAAGTCGGGACATGTATATCTGCTGCACTTGCCTGCCCTCCAATGGAAACAAACTTTCTGTAGTTTATTGTTGTTTGCATTCGAATTCGATGGCCCTAATCTTTGAAACACACGTTTACTTCCATCAACATCCATCCATTATTATATATATAAAACTCAAGTCAATACGTATAAAAACAAAAATAAAGACTCAACGAATTATTGGTCTATTTAAATGTGAAGAATTATGTGAATAGGATGTGATCATCAGAATAAAAAGGCCGAGTGACCGAGTTTGATAGTAATTGATTGGATCAAGTGATTGATTACAAAATATGGAAGCTGGTGAGATTATATAGTGCGTCGGTGAGTGTGTGTGTATATATATATATATATATATATATATATATATATATATATATATATATATATATATATAAGTGGAGGAAGGAGAGGGGGAAGTGGAAGTGGAAGAGGGGTGGAAGAAGAAACTGAAGTGAGGAGGAGGAGAAGAAGAGGAAGAGACAAAAATTAATATAAGATTGATTTGAATTCAATTGATTAAAAGATTAATTAATTGATTTGAATTTGATTTGATTGAAATTGATTTGGAAGATAGGCATGAAAGATCAAGTGATTGATTACAAAATATGAAAGCTGGTGAGATTATATAGTGCGTCGGTGAATGTATATATATATATATATATATATATATATATATATATATATAGTGGAAGAAGGAGAGGGGGAAGTGGGAGTGGAAGTGGAAGAGGGGTGGAAGAAGAAACTGAAGTGAGGAGGAGGAGAAGAAGAGGAAGAGACAAAAATTAATATAAGATTGATTTGAATTCAATTAATTAAAAGATTAATTAATTGATTTGAATTTGATTTGATTGAAATCAATTGCTTGTGTTGTAAATTGATTTCAAAATGATTTGAAAAGATTTTAAATTGATTTGAAATTGATTTCAAAAGATAGCATTTGCTGTATTTATATATAAGTATTGATATGTGAGATAAAATTAAAATTTTAAAATTTTAAATAGAAAAATAAAAAAAATTAAATTATAGAATATAAAATAATAATATATCTAAAATTATTGAGGCAAAATAGAAAAAAAGAAAAGAAAAGAAAATAAGGACAAGCTTAATTGACACTGTTGGGCCATAATACTTTTTATATTGGGCCAGATCGAATGGGCTCGTCCGTTGGACTATGTTACTTTTGTCCTGTTAGGTCAAATGATTTGGGCCCAGTTATTTGATTATGTTATTGGGTTATTTCGGTTGGATCCGGTCAACCTGGACCATCTCTGTTATTGGGCTTAGTCATTTGATTGACCCATTATGCAGATTGTCTCTTATCATATCTTTGACCGGTAATCATCACAAAAGATGATAGTTGACTGTTATGTCTGCCACCTTTTTGCATGGCATTAATGAGGATAAGACTCAGATTACCGGCGGTGGAAAACAGTGGTAGCAGGTAGGGAAGTAAGCTACATACTTTCGGCTGAGATGACCGGGAGTGGGGAGAGGTGTCAGGAGATAGTGAGTGGCACGGTAAACCGTGTCTAGATTACGTATGGGACAAGGATCACACAAGAAAAAGAAGGTAACAAAATATTACACCACACACGATCATATTTTTATTCTCTCTCAAGCACTAGACATTATATTCCTCCATTGTTAACCTTGTGATCGCCTGTACTGACTCTCACGTCGGAGCTATTCCCCGACGGTCAGGCCGTCAAGCTTTTGGTGTTGACTTGTTGAACTGTGCAGGATCAGAACGTCTTACGTGATTGGGACGTGGGAGAAGATCTTGGCGTTAACAGACACATTTACGTAGAGCAAAAAGCGCCATGGGCACTTCGTATTTATTATACATCTTTCATCCCATACAGAGACCTTACTCTTACCTTTTGTTTATTTGTCTCAAAATAAGAATTTATTTTGAAAGTACAAAAAAAAAGTGTACAATATATTAGTTATTGAGATATTTTACATCGAATAAATTTAAAAGTGTAAATAAATTAATAAGTATGATGGAGTCATAACTTAATAGGTTAACGTTTTAGATAAGAAAGTGATACTTGATGGGTCAATTAATTTATACAAGTGTGAGCTGTATTTTTGATGATGATTAACGTGAGATGGATTGTTTAATTCACCTACAAGTTGTATCAAAGTCTATGATTCAATATGTTCAACTATCAGACACTCCAGGGTGGAGCATTTATAGGTTACGTGTTATCCAGTCCGCGCGGTGGAACAAATAGAGTTGAGTCAGGTGGAGTACAATGGATCACTCTTGCGTTTGCCACAGCGCGATGAAATATGAATTGAGTTGAATATAGCGGGCTCAGGATGATTATAGGAAAACTGCTCAAGGTGAAGAATTTAACGTTTGCCTCTGGTGTGCTGGAGTAATATTAGACATTAGATAAATTTAGTAGTGTAGATATATTAATAAGTATGTTGAAATATTAACCTAATAAGTTAACCTTTTAGGTAAGGAGATGATTCAACGTATTTGTTGACCCAATTTACACAGGTGCATTGGTGATAATTGATGTTGGACGGATCGTACAATCCGATACATTAGTTTATAAATAAGAAGAGAAAAGAGTTTCAGTTATCTTTTACAATATTTTTGAAGATTAATAGGTTTCTTATGACGCAATAATTAAGTAGCAGTCGAATATATTGTCAATTTGTCCCGTTTCAATGGTGATCTCCACGCTCAATCTTAAATGAGACGGTAAATTTGACTCCAACCTGAAATATTGGGGTCGTGGGTTATAGGATCACCTTATAAATTATACATGGGGATGAGAAGATATGGTATTTACTTCCCTCACTCACCGAATAGTTATACATGAATTGATGAATATGAGAGACCACTTCAATCCCCAAACTCGAATAGCTATATATCAATTTAATTAATATTTATATTTTTATATGTTACGTAATTAAAATATATATATGCCGGCGCATGTGTGTATTATTATATATATACAATTCAATATATTATTATTACCTTGTTTTTATTAATTTTATCTTGTGCGTTAATATATGATTCATTTTCATATATGTATTATTATAAATATAATTAAAATTATATTTTCTTAAATAAAAAAAATATTATTCTCACACTTATTTAAATTTTTCGTGGAGGTTAAAATTTCGCCTGTTGGAAGAGAGATGGTTATTAATTTATTTATAAAACTGGGAATGGAGGTGAGGGGTGTAATCGTGACGCCCGTCTCACCGTATTGCCATTCCTAAGCAGCCCATGTCCTTTTAATTTCTATTTGGAAGGAGAAAAAGAACAAATTTAAATGAAATAATTAAAGTAATGAAAAAAAAACTCTTCAATATGTAGGAATAAAAGTGAGAATAAAATTACTTATTTTTATGAAGTGAAAAAAAATTGTATCTACCATTCTTATTTTTTGAAAAAGTATGAAATGATTCATTGAAATAAACTATTTCATTTAGCAAAAAAGAAAAAAACTACTATTTCACTCTTAATTTCATTTTTTTAAAATTAATTTCATTGTCTTGATGAAAACAAAACATAAATATTTCCGATGGTTTCTTGAAAGTTGAAACTAGTTTGAGTCAGTCAAATGTCAACTTGATCAATCTTCTGCAAAGTAGTAGGAGTAGAAAATGCTTAAAGTTAATTTAATAGTAGTAGTAGTAGTAGTAGTAGTGTAGGAGTAGTAGTAGTATTTTAAAGAGGTTAGAAACTTTAATGGCAACCGCATGACTTCATTAATCGATTTAAATTCAGCACGCCGTTTGAGGGAGGAATTAAATCTCGCAATTTCTAAAAATCAAGTTAAGAGCCTTGCGAAAAAGAATTATCATAAGAAACTTACCTTATTCATATAAATAAATAAATAGCATTTGGTTAATTCTAACTTCTTCTTACATCGAACAAAAGTGAATATCAACTTAATCAATTAAATATCAATATTAAAATTTTTAAAAAGTGAAAAATTAAACTCACGTGACCCTTATATATATTGACATGATAACACTGAAAAGAAGATTATATAAATTATAATCATGCAGAAATCATATATTAATGGATCAAACTTGGTCCATCCTGGAGTCTACCATTATACAGTAGCCTAGGTAGGATCTGGCGGTCAGGTGACCAAATTTGCTCCATATATCACCAAAATTAAGCTAGCCTAAATTAATTAAGGCAATTAATAATGAAGATCGATCGAGCTAGGTAGGTAGCTAGCTAGATGAAACATCGATCAATTAATCAATCTAGCTCTCTCTTACAAGATACATGCAGGCAGGCAGGCAGCATATATATATTATTATGATCTATCAGAATTAAGGAAGGTAGGTTGGTTCAATAAGGATGCATGTATGATGTATCAAGAACCAGCTGCGCTCAGGTCCACCGAAGTTAGGGGCCGGGTGGCCAAACGCCTGATCCTCCACCAACATCCGTCACGTAAGACAAACATGTCAACGGCACCAGACACAGCCCCCGGCTTCTCAGGTCTCGCGTTGATTCTCCATCCTCTCCTGAACCCTATTCATTAGTATGAATAATTAATTAATAGGCATGTACGTATATGCTCTATTTATACATGCTTGATCAAAATTAATTTAATTATAAGAGTCGATCAAATTAATCTGCACTAGTAGTAATATTCAATAAAACATAAAACCTTCCGATCCGTGCAAGTAAATATCCATCTAGCGTACGATACGAACATCTCCAAATTAACTAACTATATGCATGCATGGTGCTGCATGTTGATTATTCCAAGCCATTAATTTTCTAGCTAATTAAAAATGCTGGCTTAATTTCCTATATATGTACGTACCTTATATATATCTTCATATATAATTCTTAGGGGTTGTTTGGACAGCGTTTTAAATTCTCTGTGTTTATGTTTTATGATGAGAAACTAAAGTGGTAAGTGTAAGCTGTTTCTTACCCCTTGCATCTTTCTGGCCTTGTTGCGTGATGACTTCATGTATGGGACACTTAATGTCTGCAAAACACGAATTCAAACTACGGGGTATTAATTATCCTAACAAAACATTATTTTAAGTGTGTGTTTTTATGAAAATCTTAATTTGTGTTGAATTAAAAGCAAGAAAGATTCAAAGTCATGTGGAATCAATACTACTCTATCCCATTTAATTTTGGGACCGGTAGAATATTTATATGTTTGAATACTACTACTACTGGATCTATCTGTCTAATGTACGTACGTAGCATATATACTACTCCTCTATAACTAATTAAGGCTGCAAGGTAGAACAAGAACCAAGAAGAATGTTTTGAAGTATGGAAAGTACCTCAACCTGGTTTTGAAGGAATTTGATATATCCAATAGCCTCCATTAGTACCGATGCTGTATCTGTCTGCAATATTTCCATCCCCACATGCAAACAATTGGCAGTGGCCAAGCCATAAAATAATTTCAGTGGGGTCAAATTATTAAATTACATCCACAAAAAATCTATTACACACACATACATATATATATATATATATATATATATATATATATATATATATATATTCAATGAAATCAAATTACTAAATTACACTCACAAAAAATCTATTACGTAATATATAAAAAATAAAATTAAATTTCAGTTGGGTCACTTGACCCACACTCATACATGTAGCTTGGACCTTGTTTGGCACGTTATTTTAGTAGTGATAATATATACTCCCTCCCTTTCTTTTTTACTTATCCTTTATAAATCTCAAAAAATTATTAATGACTTAATTTTTCATGTTATCTCTATACTATTAAATAACAACTTAATTGTTTCTCTTTCATCTTTTTCAATAATTTTTTTAAGGATAGTATTGAGATTTTATAGTTATTTTGGTCAATCAACATTAATTGTATTTCCTAATTTTTTTATTTTTTTTAAACGACAAGTAAAAAATGGAACGGATGGAGTATATTAGGAGCATTTATTTATTTAAAAAGAAAATACCTAGATAAATTAATTATAATTTATATTAAACACGAGTAGAGTTTTAACTCTCGGGGTGATACATACGTTAAGCACACTTCCATGCGTATACAGTCCATTATGCTCTATATTAAAGTTATATTTGAAACTAGTTTTATTTATTTTTTATTTACTACGTATACAATTAGAATATGATTATATATTTTTTACTTTTCCATTTGCATTTGATTCGACGAGTTTTAATTTTAAAATTCCAAACATAGCAAAACAAATTGAAAAAAAAAAAGACTTTACCTTGCCAAAAGGTGCCACTAACTGTTGAAGAGCTGCAATTCTATCTCCTAATTTCTCTTTTCTAACCTGACATCAGTACAAAGATTCACACATTAAACATTTAAATCATATGAGGAAAAAATTAGGGTTGGAGAAATTGTCACATGAAATATATATATATATATATATATATATATATATATATATATATATATATATAGGTATTAACATTCATTATCCTGTAATTAATTAATTATCACCTTAAAGGGTGGGCAGGAAGAGCGTGAATCCAACCGCAATTTTTTGGGTCTCTCTTGAGGCACTGCTTTTGTTTCAAGAAAACTGCTGGATCGCTTTACTTCTGGAACTCCATTATTAAAAGGTGATACCTTTGAGATGAAAACAGTAAAGTTATATAGATGAATTATCATGGATATATACCTCAAAGAAGACGTTATATATATCTGAAAAATGCAAGGATCATAATGTATAAAGCTGGAAGTATCCTTTATCAAAAAGAGAGAGGCTTTCCCTTTGGTGCCATTTATTTAAAAGAGAGAAAAGAAAGCTCTTTAACTTTCATATTTCTCTTTCTTCACATACCAAAAAAAGCAAAAACAGAAAAGGAGATGTCCTATTAAAATTCATATATAGTAGTACTGTTTATTGTTCAAAATATGAAATGCTTATTGTGACTTTAGTATCCTATATAAATTCACAATAAGCATTTCATTATAATATCCATACACAAAAATAAATATAATTTAGACACTAAAGATGTATATGGTTATATATATATGAGTGGAATAATTGTTTTTTTTTTTATTATTTTATTATATTTTTGGAGTATGGAGTAAAACTACATAGAAGCTAGATCACTCACTAAGGAATGTGATTGTGACAATTACCTAATAAATATGCTATTATATATGATAGATTAATTCACTTGTATAATTATACGCCTTTAATGCTATCATCATTATATTTTTAATTTGGCTACCGTGAAGTTCAAATTGGTCAAATATTTGTCAAGACATATAGGAAAAAATAGAATCTGTACTGTAGCACATTGAAAATTTTGTGATTGTGCTGGTGATGCATGCTTGGCTACATGCATTAATTTTCATGGCAATTCTATAGATAGTCACTATTGTTTTGAGAGAAAAAGAAGAAGCTATGTATAGATAGATATTACGTATACTCACATTTGTAGGACTATTCGGTGGCCTGTGACTTATAAATTGCTGCCGCATATTATAATCAAGGCTGCTTTTCGAAAGGCCGACCCGGTGATCCTGTGAAGAGTGGCTTATATTAGTAGTCCCACTAAATCTTGCTGAGTTAAAGAGATCCAAAGCCTCCAAATTCATGACCAAAGAACTTGATGATACTTCTGAAGAAGACGGTACTTGATTCAAGTTGGAAATATTAATGGTTGGATATATTTGGCTGAAACTCCTTCTGCTAGTGGGTGTCGAGTAGAATAATCCTCCTCCTCCGGCGGCTGCAGTTGGAAGCTGAAGGCCATTGATTTGACATCCAGAATTGAAGGTTTTCAGCAAATGACCTCTTTGCTCATTTTTGTTGTAACTGCTGCTGTTACTTGAGGGATGAAATAATAAGTGTGAATCTAAATCTATACTTGATGATGATGACGGGCTGCTGTTTAGCATTTCAGTGAATTTAGGATAACTAGAATGATTTGATGAAGATGATGATGGTAGCTCTTCTTTAATACTTGAAAGTTGTAAGTCATGAGCAGACAGAGACGACAGGCTTGTGAAGCTTCCAAATCCCAAGTCTTGAATCATGGAATTACTTGTATTAATGAGACAATAAGGATCTCTGGAGTTTACGGCTTCCCCATTAATTATATTCGGATTGAAGTTAGTACCATTATTATTCCTGCACAAAAGTTTAAAGAAATCAATTTCATAAACTTATATATATTAAGAAATAAAAATAAATTAAAACCAAAAACCCTAGATAGAAATATATATATATATATATATATATATATATATATATATATATATATATATAGTAGTATGTAGCAAGATTCAAAGCTAGAATGTGAATAGTGTTGATGTATACTCCATAATCACAAAGACTTGAAAAATTTGTGTTGGGATATGGCTAGTACTGTAATCAACAAGAATAATTCGAGTTCGAGGCACTTTTTGAATATACACATCTAATTAATTAGAAAAAAGGAAAGGAGAGAGATTCCTGAAGGATGTAATGATAAAATCATTTGTAACTAACTAGCCAAAATATCATAATTGTGGGTAAAATTTCAAAACTAAAGCAATCCCAGTACGTTGTTGGTATGTAAAAAGCATGTAATGAGAGAGAAAGAGAGAGAGAGGTGAATTAAAAAAGGAGGAGAGAGAGGGGGTGAAGTACTTACAGAATGGGGTATGGGGTCCAAGAAGGAGCTCGGGTGGTTCCAACTTCATAAAAAGAAGGGTTAACTAAAGGAGCAGACTCCACAAGCTGCTGCTGCTGGTGGTCATGGAGATTTGCAGACTCCATTAATTATAAGCCAAAGAAAATGGAATATAAATATTTAATAAAGGATTCTTGAAAATCCCAAGAGTAGTAGTAGAGAATTATATAAGAAAAATATAGTATACTCCAGGAATCTCTCTCTGGATCTTGCTAGCTAGTTAATTAGCTCTACTAAAAAAGAAACAGTAAGTAGAATAGAGAGGGAGAGAGTTTTGATGATCGATATATCAGGTGACACCCACAAACTTGATGGCTTGCTTTTGGCCACTTTTCATATATATAGCTATTAGCTAGTTTGCTCTTTACTCTTTCAAACTCTCTAATTCCTAATTAAAAGCAACCTTGAAAAGAAAGAAAAGAAAGAAAGATAGAAGATAGATATTAACATGAAAAATCCCTTCCCTTCTTCTTTCTGACCTCTCTCACTGTTTCTTTTTCAGTCAAACTTTTTGCAACTCCACAACATAATAAGATTAAATCTCTCTCTCTCTCTCTTTTTGTTTCAATGGATGGATGGATGGATCTGTGCAATTACAAGGGAGATGATTATATTTCCTCTACGCCATGATTAAAATCCCTGCCTGCCTTTGATCCCAAGGCTTTCAACAAAAGTCAGACAATAGAAATGATGGAGACCATATATGCTCTCTCTCTCTCTCTCACTCACTCATATGCCCACATGTATGTTTGTAAGCCTTTATATATATATATATATATATATATATATATATAGATCGTATTCGATTGGTACCTTAATATAACTAGATAGAAACAGTTGCAGAGGAGTGCAAAAGGATAGGTATCTATCTGCTGCTGTTGCTATTTTTTATTTCTATTCTCCTCTTCAATCAATCCTTCTAGCTATATATGTGGTCCACCCAATGAATTAATGCACATATATTTAATACTCTCGATCAGTTGAAAAATTAGAGATTCATTTATTTTTTTAATCTATTTTAAAATTAAATATGCATTTTTATTTTTTTAATTTGTTTCAAAAATACATCTTTAATTTTAAAAACAGAGAGAATATTTTTAAAATATAATTTACTTCAGACATATTATTCTCTCCTCACCATTTCCCATCCTTTTAAAAAATACTATTAATTTAAAATACTAGGCACCAAAGCCTTAATATATTCTAATAACTTAAAAGTTTATTGAACTTTTATGATTGAGTGAGTTATTCGATTCATTTGCAAACCCTTGCTAGTACCTAGTTACAGACACTTTCATGCATTAACATAATTAAGAAATGAATGAAAATTAATTTATCTTATATGCATGGGGATTCATTCATATATATATATATATATATATATATAATTCTCAACCATATAAGTAATTATGGATGTAAAATTAACAAAAACAAGATATTTAGACGAATCAGCCAACGGTCTAGCTAGTAGCAATTAACAGCCAAAGAACAAATGAATTACTCATGTATATATTTTATAAAATAATTCGTCATTCATTAATTTCTTATATATATGTTTAATTAAATCGTTTATAATGTTTTACGTACAAAAGTGCAACTGTAAAAAAACAACAGATCGAGGTAATCAATTAGTGGTAAGGAATGCATGCATAGTACAGACTGCAGAGGGAGGGAGTGATACAACCAAGAAGAATGAACAAAATTACAAAAATACATAAACACATATATATAATTATACTACAACATAAGTATATAAAGCTAGGGGACCAGGAAATTAAAATGCTAGCGATCTAACTTATGTATATCTATATATCTAGCTATACGTGCATACAAATTAATCATGTTTTCGCAAGTTTACTTTATGCAGAGATGAGATCATGTAATTAATCCAAACTCCTTAGCTGCTAGGACAACAATTGACAGCCCACGCTATAAAAAGACAGATTGTTGGTTCCAAAACCCCACTTCAAAAGAAAGAAAGATACTATACACTTAAAAAATAAATCCAACCTACGTACGTTCTGCGTAATGGAGGAGCTACTAATTAAGTAATAATTTGACAAGTTAATTTGGTTGTTAATGTGCACCAAATCCATTCCAATAATGTCTGTTAATTTCACACGTCTGTCATATATCAATCGAGCCAACCAAGGAATTAATTCTAGCCTAATTAATTATCTTATATACGATCGAGGGTGAACGTACGTAGAATTTTGGCAAGTCCGGAGTTGCCGATCGAGTTTCGTAGTAATTAATAATTAATTAAGCCGATCTTAAAGAAAAGATGAAAACAAAAGTAAAGAAAAAGTGATTGGCCTCAAAGCTGAGCTGAACTGGCTAGCTATATATACATACATGTCAAGCTGGGGGTGGGGGGGGGGGGGGGGGCGAGCCTGGGTTAAATTCGGTTTCAACTTTTCAAGAAAAATGATGGAGCTTGCATTGTTTGTTTCTGTATATGTATAGAAAGTTTTGTACGGCTCCATAGTTGGTTTAACAAAGTTTTTTGACCCCTGCTAATTAATAATAATCAAGACTTAAGCTTCAACTATACTTCTTTAATTAATTACCTGTCTGCCCATCAATTATATATAGCTTATTTTTAAAACAACTCATAATTTGTAAATGTAAGAAAAAACTCACATGCACTACTTACTAAAATACTAGTATATATAATGGATCGTGCAAGGCAACAAATTAAAGCATTTCTCCGTATGAAGCCAAAAATTTAAAACAAACTAGACTACGTAAAACAAAATAAAGGTATAATAGATCTATTAAAAATTTATTGTTTTTAAAACTTAAATAAATTCATATCAATTTATATTTAAAATCCAAATGAGTTTTTTTTTGGGTGAACAGAGCTAGTAAAATATAATATAGTAATATATCATGGTGCCAAAGAATTGAACAGTTACTGCTGGGCTATTTTCAGTCATATCCTCGATCTAGCGGCGACCAAGAAGAGCCTAACCCTAAATCACTATATATCCATTTTCTACACAAAATATATCAAAACCTTGTGAAATACACTTGTAACTATAAATATATACAAAATAATGTGTCCAATTATAATTAGTGGATATTCTATCATATATGAGTGGGTCACCAATAACCACCATCTATATCATTCTGTATTCTTTTTTTGTAGCCAATCTTTAGTCACCAAAATATTACTGTTCTTCACCATCTAGCTAGTTTTACATATTGTCTAAATAGTCTTTTTATCTACTCTCTCTCTCTCTCTCTCTATATATATATATATATGTATACATATATATATATATTGTGTTTTTGGCATGGAGGAAGCCATTTGCAAGTGTTTTTGAGGATTATTAATTATGTTAATTGGTAAGTTGAAGAAGAATTATGAATATTGTTTTGGGAGAGATTCTTAGAAATAAGGCTGAGGAGTCGGATCTCTCTCTTTTGTCTGATGATTCTTAATTTCGTTACTGTTTTTTAATGAATATATTTACATATATATATATATATATATATATATATTATTCGATGAGAATGATAGATGAGAGGCAGAGAGACATAAGCATATATTATATTATCTACGTTTCAAATTATAATATTAATATTAATTTTTTATAAATTAATTTTAAATATTTTTAAGTTCTAAATTAAAATATGAATTTATATAATTGTGCAGTGTCAATACTATTATGAGCATTAGAAACTATCTAAAAAGTATTAATAGTTGTAAGATTTATTATTTTTAAAATTTAAATAAATTATATCAATTTTAAATTTAAAAAATTCTTAATTAATTTTTAAAAAATCAATATTAATTTAATAATTCAAAACAAAAAAAGTATTATATATTTAAATAACAAAGATTAATTAGGAGTATGATTAAGCTGTCATCCATCAAAGAAAACGAAGAATACTACTATACTAGTATATAATTTGATGATCAGCCCCACCACACAAAACAAAAGTTCACATCAGACGAAAAGATGCATGATGGGAGAATGTGAGATCAGAGCATGGGCAAGTTTACCTTTGTTTTTTAATTTCTTTTCCTTACTTAAACCTTGCCCACACATCCTAGCTACCTACACCTTTTATTGCATTTATTTTATAATATTAATATTATCATTCTTCAAAATAGAAGACCATAATTTTCAATATAAATTACAAACTTTAGGTAATTTTATTTTTTTAATATCCTAATCTAGGACAATAATTTATCCTAATCTAGGGGAGAGGTTTAGGTTGGAGAGGTGTTTTTATTATGCTTGTTGATGTGTCTATCATTGACTTTTATATTAATAAAAATGAGTTATACCAGTTAATCAAATGACTAATGGACTCTAGATAATTAAGTTATTTCTAATAATTAAGAAGCAAAATTTTCTTATTCTTTTTTAAACCAAACTTCAAGACTGCTTTAGATCAACAAATTAAGAATGTAATCTTTTATCTTCTCAAAACTGGTTAGATTCTTTTGTTGGTCTTGCATTAATTACTCTATGGAGTTAGTTAATCTTTTAAAATAATTCTACATATTTCAATGGAAATGTCAGATATGTAATTTTAACGAGAGGAAGGATATTATTCAATCCCCTTGTTAATTTGTTTTCTCAAATATAATACTACTATTATAGTTGGGGTTATATATATATATACAGAAAGGATCAAGAGTAGAACTTTTAAGTAGTAGAACTCCCTTAAATAATAGAATTGTATCAAAACGACGTAGTTTTGATAAGGCGCAGTGGTATTTTTGTAAATAAACGGTG